>JANRMT010062857.1:190988-241873 GCA_026402145.1 Polypterus bichir lapradei
TCTATCTATCTATCACTTTCTCCCTCTGTCTGAGACTTACCTTTGTGAATGCCCTGTTGATGTTATTGAGTTAAAAGTCTACACTGTTATGCAATCCCTCTTTCATATTCTCATATCATGGCAGGTTCTGTACTTTGTGATAAGTTGCTATATGAAGGACACTGTTCATAACATTAAAAGGGATTATTACTGATAATTCCGCTTTGAATCAACATAATGATCATTATTCTGCAACACACCATACATTTGCTATTACGTTAGTTTTAATAAATTCTGTACCAGTCCACTAAAAAAGAAAATGAAGCAAACCTTCCAATTGTATGGAGTTCTTTCTAATATCCTCTTTCTAAGTAAAGATGAAACCAGTGTTAACAGCATAGCTTTGTCTTATTGATTAAAATGCTGCTGAAATAGGGCACAAAATTGACAGACAGAAAATATGAGCCATATCACCTTCGCTGCCAAATCTCTCTAACCCCCAGCAATTAGAAGGTGACCCAGCAAAGAAAAACTGTGGTGGAATTTTAAAGTGAATGTTCTCATTTAAATAAGTAAATATACCCTTTTAGCTACTAAAGGTGGTTCTACAAGCTTCTGAATTATTGTATAAGGTCTGCTTACTTTTCACAATGGGTTTCTGCGTATTGATTTATTTTTTGTTGGACAAAATAGCAAGGTTAAAACCGCTATGTGTTTTTTGCCATCAGAGATCTGGGTGAGGATTAAAACATTGTTTTGTGTGTACTGATATTTAAAACCATGCAATTGAAAGGGTGGCAGAGTGGGATTTATTTTTCACATTGTATATGTGTAAATAGTATTAGACACATATAAACAAAACAACTGTGTGTGTATGGAGCACTCCGCTCTGCTCACGCTCAGCCACAGCCACTAGATGGCGCTTGCATGCACCTTACTTCTCACTACTAAGGACCTGTGAGCAGCAAATGCTGCTGTGCCACAACATTATCGTGCTAATGACACAGATGAAGAGACACAACGTCAAAATGAAGCAAACACCTCAGCAACGGAGAGCAAGGCTTGAAGTTTTCACTACAAACATTGTCTATCTGGAGGTATTTTCTCAAGACAAATATTAATAGGACACATATGCCAGTGATACGGCTAAGAGATGGTATTGCTAGTGCCTTCTTATGAAAGCCACTGGGGCAGTAAGTACAGGTGGATCCACGTCCCTAGGTAATTGTTAAGAGTTAGCTGATGCATCTCCAAGTTCACAAATATAGTAAAACTGCTAGGGAGTCTTTGGGTCATTTTTGTCCTGAAGACCACACACAACTGGAGGTCAGAAACTATGCCAACAGTATTGGACACAACCCGTGATGGGGTGTCAGTCTGTTTCTTGGCCCATTCACAAACACAACCACACAGGGCCAAATAAAAATTCCCAGTCATCCTAACCTGCATGTCTATTGAATGTGTGAGGAAAACTGGAGTTATTATAATTAGTACATCTACAAGATCAGATTTAATATCATGTTCTTTTTACCTGCACCTCTGTCAAAAGCTAGTGGCAGTAATACAAAACAGACATCAGAGAATTAATACAACACAGGCTACACTCCTGGAGTAGTTAGTAAGAGTAGCTGTTGAGAAGCCATGTCACCCGAGGTTAAAAAGCTCCTGAATCAAGTGAATAATGTTGGTTCTCTTCTGTTTGCCAGAGGGGAAGACTGTGCATGATGGCAGAGATTTTTGATAATATGGCTTGCCTTTCAGAGGTAGTATGTGTTATATTTTCATGAACAAAAGGGAGCTGTGTGCCTGTGTCTATGTTGACTTCTCCATCTTCTGCAATGCTTAGTAGGACTGAGCTGAGCAGGTGCCATCCCAGAATGTTGTGCAGCAGAGAAGATTCACTCCATAGTGCACCTATAGAAATTAGTGAACCTAGGTAAAGACATATGGGAGTTCCTCAAACATGTATGGAAATAAAGGCACTGGTGGGTCTTCTTGATCACAGCTGAGATGTGCTGTACCCACCACATTACGTTATCAGTCATAGTCACTCCAAGACATTTAAAGCTGCTGACAGTCTTCACAACATCCACTCTGATGTAGATGGTAATTTGGTATTTCTAATACTTCCTGAAGTCTATTATTTTATTTTATTTTAAAGAAAGTAGGGAAGAAGTTCTTGACTGGTCCCTCTGTGTCACACGTTGTCTCTGCAATCCGTCTTATCATTTGGGCTTATGATGGTGGTGTAATTGGCAGGTTTATTGATGGAACTGGAGCTGTGTTTTGCCACCCTGAACAAAGAGTACAGTAGAGGTCACCCCAATCGGTCTGTTTAAGACTCATACACAATGAAATCCTAAGACTTTTAGCTATGAGGCAAAGGCATACCTCGCTTCTTTCTTTTCTGTTACTTGAGTTTCCAGTTGTGTACCTCAGCTTTGCTCATCTTACAGTCACACTCTTATGTTACAGTAGACTTCTCTCTGCATTTATGTTTAAATTCATACAAGGGGCAAAAACAGTTATTTCAGGTGAGGAAAATGACACAAACGGTGTTTCTCTATGTGTCAAATCACACATTTGGAAAAACAGTGTAGGCAACAAAGTACAAACACATTTTTATTAAAACTGCTCTGGTTAAAGCTAGCTTAATAGGAAAAAAGAGGGAAAGGTGATTCATTTACAGCAAGAGGTACCATTTGCTCCTGCTAGGCAGTAAGATGCATGCCAGTAATTTTTAGATATGAACACCAATGTTGAGCAGTATCATAGTAGGAGACAACAAAAGCACAACAGGTCAGAGGAGAATAAATATTGTGTGTTTTAAAGATTTTCTATTCTCCTCATGCAGCGCTACAGACAGCTGGTACTGTAACTTTACACATTCTGCCACTGGCTCCATTTTGATAAAGAGACAGGAATAATGGACATGCTTTTTGTGTATACCCTGTGGTAATAATCACACTTCCTTTTACACTTCCATTAGGAGTTGATGAGCCAACTAAATTTTTACATCTGCTTTAAAAGTAGTTTGTTTTGGGTCACCTAGTACAAATCATGGTTGGGTTTTCTTAATTGTGCGTTAATGTTTTGATGTTTTTTATCTTCGTTTATGGGTGTTTTTATTGTATTTATTTGCTTGAAGCATTGATCAGGTTAGGTTTCTGTGGGATGCCGATTCAAGGGGAGGGGGGACTAGCCGGGGGAGAAGTGGTCAGGAGGACACGCTGTGGCTCTTTACTTTTCACCCTTGAGGCTTGGTGACGATCCTCCCCTTCTTTCATCTGCAGAAAACTCATTATGACTTTTACTTCCTCAATCGTTGCATTCAATGATCTTCTAGGTGCACTACCAGAGGCTGCAAGCAACCGCAGAAGGCTGATCCACTAAACCATCCAATGAAATGTGTACAACAGATAGGGACTTATTCAGTGTGATCTTAGCATCTATCTACTGGAAATTCCTTGTGTGTGCTGAACAATAGGGTTCAACAGCTCACCCTTGCCTTTCAGTGCCGGATAGACACACATTGATCTCTTCAGTGTAGTGTGTATGCAGCCCTAGACATCTAGGGGCATCACAGACCTGTTGCTCAATCTGACATGTCATTCATGTGTGATAGGCTGTCAGAATTTTTCTCCTGATACACATGGCCATGAATGCAACCCCTGATGTCTGTTCCAGCCCCATCTTGTGGCCTGCAGCAAGGTCCTTATCTGGAAATAGGCAAAAATTAGATGTCAGGTGTCATAGAATGGGTTACAGTTATGCAAATAAGAAAATCCATGAGAGTGGAGTCTACAGATATCAAAGACTGACCTTTCCTTGTTGGCCTGTGTGTCCCATTCTGCATGTAAAAATATGATATGTCTTTAAGTTGGCCCAGCTCTGTTCTCTGCTGCTCTGTTTTTAGAGTTTGTTCATGTTTTGCACTCTATGCTCCTTCACCCCACATCTCTGAAATGGAATGAGGTGGTTCAAAATGGATGGATGAGTTTTTATCTCATCTAGAATAATGTTACATTTACAAACCAATTCAAGTTTGTAGGAGATTGGAGCATATCTTGGCAGGACTGTATGTAAGATAGGAAATCGTCTGGAGAGAATGGCAGTCAAACATAAGACCCTATTTCACAAAGAATTTTATTGTCAATGAACTTAACACTTAATCCTTTGGGGATGTGGGAAGAAATGTGGAGTATCAAGAGGAAATGTGGCATATCCAGAGGGATACACCCATGTATACACAGAGACATAATGCAAACTCAACACAGAAAACATCCAGGTATGTAACTGCAAGTCGGGATGTTCAAGTCATGAGTCAACATATCTAACCACTCTTTAATAGCAGAAAGCAATGTTGGACTCTGCAGTGACACATGCACTAGCAGAGCTCTGCAGGGAAAGCCATATAAAAACTAATTCTAATATTACTGAATCCTGCTTGGACTTTTTGCTCATGTTTAGATTTTGTATTTTGAGCGTATTATGTCTATTCTCCAGGTTGCGTTATTTTAATTTTGTTCACTTGCCACATCCCTTACCAAGTTTTCTAGTGTGCACTCTTTAGGAGCTAGTTTTGTTAGACAGGTACTCCACAAAGAGTCTGGTGAGGGAAGCAAGCCTATTTGCGCTTCTAAGCAAGGCTTTGATTCTTCCCTATCTTGGTGTTAGGACCCATTAGTGATTTGATGTCATAAATGTTACAAATTGGTCCAGTTTACACTTTTTTTTGTTTTGTTATTACCCTGTTGTTTATTTTTGGGAACCCTGGACATTTTTCACTTTTATTATTTAACGACAGAGAAGCTCAATATTATTATAATCATGTTTTAAATTTGCTGTGTCGTGCTCAAGAACATGGTATGACAGGTAGAAAAGAAAGCATAATCAGTACCCAAAAACAAGCAAACTGTCAATACAAGTGATTAACTAATTACTGATGATTATTCAGTAAGGGATAAGCTAGTGCCTTGGGTGAAATTCGTGGTTAGCCATGAACAAAACAAAGGGAGACAAGGGGTCAGAACTAAGAAATCAAAATAGCCAGGCATCTGGAAATTTAAAAGGGCATAAGGAGGGTCAAAATCAAAACCCGATTTTAAGGAGTACCTTGGGGGTGGAGTGGTGGCTCTGAGGCTAGGGATCTGCAAAGTGACTCTACTATGTTGGACCCTTGAGCAAGGCCCTTAACCTGCAATTACTCAGTCCTGGGTATAACGTTACTCTGCATCCAACCCTGCAAGCAGGTCCTCCAACTATCAGGGAAAACTTGGGGGTTGGTGGCAGGATTGGCACTCCAGCCACTGTAAAAAAACCAAAAAAAAAAAACCTCACACTCTTCAGTGTGGTGCTGAGGTGTCACCCACTGCACGGCTACACTTGGAACTTGGTTTGTTGTGTGGTGGGTGCGGCAATGCACTATAATTGGCACTTGCTCCCAACCTCCTCCTCTTGATTAAAAGCTAACTACAATGGAGATTTTTGAAGACATTGTTTATTCACTGAGGAGTGAGTTTGTGAAAATAATTCAAGTTAAAGAATTAATCTCAAAAACAAAATCCTGCTAACAAAGCCCTCTATAATAAACCAAAACACACTGTGGACTATGGCCGGCCAGTCATCCTGGCCAATACCAGGCCGCCAGGTGGAGCCCTCCTTGCAGCATGGAGGCGCCCCGAATGCTGCAAGGGAATTATGAACAATGGAGTTTTCATCCACAGCCCTGCTGGATATTACAGGGGCCAACAGAGGACGCTGCAGGGAGGCCCAGAGACTCTTACGTGCCCTATAACCCGGAAGTACACCTTAGTCACAGCGACAGGAGGAATGACGTACTTCTGGGGTGAAAAGAAGAGTTTTCATCTGACCCGGAAGTGCTAGGAAGTCACATGGACAGGGGTTCAGAAGCACTTCCCAGTCATGGACTATAAAAGACTGGGAAAGATACCAGACGACAAGCTGAGCTGGGTGGAAGGGTGACAACGCGTCTGGGAGTGGTGGATTATTGGGAATTATATTGTGATTGTTTAATGAGTATTGTGGAGAGAAGGGTGTTTTGTGCACTGTTTATTAATAATAAAATCAATATTTGGACTTTTAACTGGTGTCTGGCGGCTTATCTGAGGGTTCAAGGGGACGACAGCGCCCCCTATTTGTCACAACACATATCAAACATGCTATATATGAACTATATATGAAACATGTTATATATCCCAGACCCTGGCTTGTATCAAAAATGGTTCGCCTTTCTACATTTTTTAAATTAATTGCATACCTAACATGTGACCGTCATTTGGGAACATCGCTTATGGGGTGAGGGGCTGAACAATCACAGAGCATTTTGCCGTGGACTTCACCATGTCTTTCTGAGCATTAGTTATGCTTATTAATGGCAGATTGCCCGTCTTGACACGAGCAGATTAGAATATGAAACAGAATTTGACCCTACAGCATATGAATCAAATTCCTTCTCAAAGAGAACAGGGCAGCAGACACCAGTGACTGATGCTCTAGCAGTTGCAGTTCCATCCTTTCAGTGTTAGTTACCCCTCGAATTCTAAAAGTTGGTGATCATTTTATTTCTAATAAAAACCTCATTTCTTGTGACAGCTATTCGCACAAAGCTAACAATTTAGTAAATTATTGGTGTTCATGTCTCAGAGATATTGAAATGCTTCTCTCAAGGCACCCATCCTTTCAGAAGACCACTCAGATATTTTTGAGCTGCTGTTTTAAGAGACTTTTTACTTAAGTGCTACTGTATAATTTATTATCTCTGCAGTGTTTGTCTCTCACACAGTCGGTACTAAAGGGCAGATGTGCACAGGAAATGGGCACAGCTTTCAGCCCCAAACAGCTGATTTAACACAAAATGAAGAAACCTGCAGAAGTATGACATATTTAAATAGCTCTTTGTTTTCCTCCCACTGCCCCACAGAAATGTTACGTTAGTCTGACTGCATGTTGGCCTGTTTGAGTGCTGCTGGGGGTTTGTGACATTTGGCCTGCAATGAACCTGCACCCTGTTCCTTCTTTGTATCGAGTGCTGCTGGGATATGCTTTGGCCCCCCATGGTTTGAATAGATTAAGTGGGGCTGAAAATATTATATTTTGAGAGGGAGAAGAAAAAAAAAAGGATTTGTGATTGCACTCCTGGAGCACAAGTCCAGTACGTAGTGACATGTTTTCAAAATTAAAAAGAAAAAATGGAACTGACAGCTTTCACTCAAATTATTTTAAGTAGCATTCATTTATATGCAGTGCCCACCCTGCTAAACAATAGCAATACATTTGCAACTTTAAGTACAGAAGCAGTGCTTCAGTTGGATTAGGAGGCAATGAGTGTTGAACAGCTGGCAGAGCAGACAGAATGAAAAAGAGACCAGGATAACAAGTGTGCATCAAAATCCACCTGAGTTCATTGCCATGAATTCCTTTGACCCCAAATTGTTGTTGATGTCCATGTTAATTTGTATTTAACCAGATTAAGCAAGAAAAGCAAAAGTACATGTAAAGTTCACAGTCATCATCCTAAATCTCAGATGACCTGGAACGTGGTGTTGAGAAAATGACATCACATGATACCATTTATGCTAATTTCCTAGTAACAATGTGGCAATTGCTCCACAAAATTTGACAATAATCAAATTGAATGGAATATCATTTGGTTCAGAAATTTAATAAATTCTACTCACAATTTGGGACACAGGATTATTTTTTGAAAATTAGTCCGGAAAAGAACAGGCTCAAGAATGGGGCCGGGGTCAGCCCTTTTTTGACAGAATGATGCCAGAACAACCCTACCAAACAAAATCAAAAAACGTTCAGGTCCAGACAGAATTAGTGGATGTTTGCTTCACTCCTGTGCAGAGTTGTCCAAATCTGACACAAGTCTGAGATGTCTCTAGATTTACAGCAAGTGCCCAGCCTATGGGAACAGGCAAAGTTTATTCCATTAGCAAAAACTACACACCCCAAAGCATTAAGTGACTTCAGACCAATGGCCTTAACTTCTTCTATCATGAAATTCTTTGAGAACTCAATTCAAAAACACTACTTTAAAAAGACAAGCCTATCTGAACTTTTACCAGTTTGCATACCGAGCAAAGAGTGGAGTGGAGGAAGACACAGCAAACACTTCTGAATTTACTTGGAAGGATCAAAAAGCCATGCAAGACTGTGGTTCATAGACTTCTCGTCAGCTTTTAATCCACCCACAGGCCCACATTTTAGCTGATAAATGGACTGATCAGGTATGTTTGGACACTAACTTGTTAGGTGGGATTCTGGAGCTAAATATTTATCAATACACCACAAGGCTGCTGTCTGTAAGCTTTTTTGTTTATCTTACATACAAATAACACAGGAGTTCACACAAAGACAGACATATCCTGAAGTTTTCAGATGGCTTTGTCATTGTTAGTCTTCTGCAAGAGAAGGAGGATAGCCATGAGCCTGTTGATGATGAGTTTTTTCAATGATGTGATTATTCCTTTCTACAGATGAACTTTTCTAAGACCAAGAATATGGTTAGAGATCTTAGGCCTTCTCTTGCCACTGTCCCAACTTTAATTAAAGGGGATGGTAGAGCACTAAAAATATCTTGGGATGATCACTGATAATAGATAAAAAAATAGATCTTAACACAGAACAAATTTGTAAGAACAAGCAGACACAACTTTTCTTTCTAACAACTAAATTGTTTTAAAGTGGACAAAACCATAACGGCACTGGTGTGTTGGTTTGGTAAACTTCTGCATTAGGAATTTAAACCATCATGAGAACATTATAAAAATTAGCAGTACAATTATTGGTGTGCAGCAGACCTCTGTCACTGAGCTGTATCACAAACAACTTAGAAAGAAGGCCGACTCGATTCTGTCAGACAGTCTTTTTCCTAAATTTCAACTGATTCCTTCAAGCTGCAGATTTAGGTTTCTGAGGGTAAAGAGCAAAAGATTTAAGAACTCTTTTATTCCTAGAGCTAAAAGCATTTTAAATGCAGTTACTTTTAGGGATGCTTCTAAATTTATAATTATTATTTTGAGTACTGTGGTGGGTGCTGCAACATGCTGTATTCATCTTTGTTTCTAGTCTTGATTGTGTGTTCTTATAATAACACTAGTTGTCAGTTGAGGCTTTAATTATTTTCTTATACCTGTGTAATAATACTTTATGTTTTCTATACTTTTTGTTGAAAAAAACTTCCCTCTGGGATAGTAATGTCTGCCTAAACTAACCTAAAGCTAAAAAAATGTCAGCACCCATTAAAACCAAGATTTAATTTAGAGCTGCTTGAAAACAACCTTAAATTAAAAAGGTTTTGTTAAAAATGTGTTCAGCGACTCCAAAACAATAATAACATCAGTTTTATATGCAAAATAATTCAAAAAAGGAATACAGTTTAAGAGCAAAGCATTATTATAACACTATCTACTACATTTAAAATGGTAATCAACTGATAACTTAATTAAGCCGTTTGTTAAGGAAGCCCAAGTAAAGTATGGCAAAGATCATCTAAAATATCCTAACATTTTGTGATTTGGAAGCAGTCCAGTTCATCAGAGATGCCACGCATTCACCTAACATGCACCTCGTTTGGTGATGTGGGAATTAAACTGGAACACCCAGAGGAAAACCTGCTCAGACCTGGGAAGAATTTGCAAGCATCACACATACAGTGACAAGGTAAGAGATTCAAACTCAGGGTTTTAAATACATGAGGGAACAGTGTTGACCACTACACCCATCTGAAATAACTGCTGTAAAATACATTTGTGCCACCTTCAGTGGGCATGGACTAAAATGTATTAGAATGTAGCAACCACAAAGCCGATAGACAGGGACTAGCAAGTTATGACTAATCCAAGAAGAAAAACAGAAATGATCGGCACTGCCTACTTGTGACATTTGTCAAGTTTTTCTTGAATAATGCATTTTGTGCCATCAATTGTGTCCACATGGTTCCCATAAATATTAATGGGCATACTTTCATATTTATGGAAGTATTTCAATATTATTACATTTTGCAGCTTTAAAACAGGCATACATTCACATTCTAAGTCACATAATAAATTCCAGTGACAGATTCAAATGTTGCAGATGGACTGACAAAGCAGTTTAAGAATCCCTCCCTGCAGAGCAGACATGAGACATCATCATTAGTTACAGAGATAAGCAAGAAAAAGTACATGAACCAGCTGAACACAACCACTTTATGTATACATTTTTTTAAGATACTGTATGGTCTGACGAACAAACACGATCTGTTTTAACTATCCATCCATCCAGTATCCAACCCAGGGGTCTGCTGGAGCCAATCCCAGCCAGCACAGGGCGCAAGGCAGGAACAAACCCCAGATAGGGTGCCAGCCCACCACAGGGCACACACACTAGGGACAATTTAGGATCGCCAATGCACCTAACCTGCATGTCTTTGGACTGTGGGAGGAAACCAACACAGACACGTTGAGAACATGCAGACTCCACGCAGGGAGGACCCGGGAAGCGAACCCAGGTCTCCTTACTGTGAGGCAGCAGCACTACCATCGCACCACCATGCCACCCCCTGTTTTAACTAGTAATATACAAATTATTGTATTGTTCTTGTACATATTGAATAAATCATTCAAACATTCAGAGTGTAGGTTGGAAAAATCTGAACCCCAAGGCTGAAGACTTCAGCAAAAGCTAACAGGACACTGGAGTAAGCAAATCTGGAGTCCAACCATTGAAACGAGACAGGAGGTGTGCTTTAGAGATGCTTTGACTAATAAAAAAAAGACTCAAACATTTTGAGTTTACTGTTCACATGATGTTTCTGGTGATGCAAAGCATGCCTTGCAAAAAAGGAGATCTCAGAAGATCTATGATCAAGAATTGCTTGTTTTGCATAAAACTGGAAGGGATTGCAATGTAATTTTTAAAGTTTAGATGCTTGTCAGTCCACAGTTAGACAGATTGTGTATAAATGGAGACTATTTAGTATTGCAGCTACCCAGCCAAGATGATTCAGAAGACACAACACAAAATGCTTAATGAGGTAAAAAGAAAATAGTTTATCATACGCAAACCATTGAACAGGGATGGTATTAATGGCAGGAAACCAAGGAGGAGCCACTGCTCACCAAAAAGAAATCATCACTGAATGCTTGAAGTTGGCCAAAGATCACCTTATCGCTCTACAATGTTGTTTGGAAAATATTTTGTGGACTGATGAAACTAAGGTTGAATTGTTTAGGAAGAATATGCAGCAGTGCGTATGGCATAAAAAGGGCACCACATTAAAACATGAAGACATCATCCCATTGGTAAAGTACAGCAGAGGGAACATCATGATTTGGGACTGCTGTACTACCTTGGAGCCTTGACAGCTTTTCATCATTGAGGGGAAATTAAGTTCACCAACGTTTCAAGATATCCTACAGGGTAACATTTGGGTTGTTGTCCACCAGCCCAGTCAGAGCCCAGATCTTAAACCAACAGAGATGCTCTGCAATGACCTCACTAGAGCCAACCTCTAGACATTCGAAGACAATGGGTGAGCTGAAGCAGATCTGTAAGGCAGAATGGTCTCAAATTCCTTCAGAACATTTGTGATCCGCAACTACCAGAAGCACTCGATTGAGGAGGAGGTCCGATCAGTTACTAAATCAAAGAACTCTCTTATTTTTTCCAAGGCACACTGTGAATCTTTGATGGGTGAGTTCAATAATGCATGCAGCTTTACAAAAAGTCCAAACATTCCAGGTTCAATACAACTGATCAGAGGAACTTTCTCAAAGTGAAATATCCTCCTTTAGAAAAAAGGAACTCGAGACGTCACTGCCAATTCAATTTCATTTAATCTCAACAGGCCAGAGTTCAGGGAGAGCAGTCAAAGAATATAATCTGACATTTCTCTATCAATGGTAAACTAGAAAGGCTTCGCATGTTAAAGAGCACTCAAGAGAGCAGTGTTGCCCGTTTAAAGCTGCATTTGGCTAATTGCTTCACAAGCTGAGAGGTCAGCTGGGATCTGTTACGCAGAGCGCCCACAGAATGTGCTTAGTGGTATTTTTTGTTGCTTTTCATTTTAATAATGAACAAAAAGACACTTACACTGTTGTCAGATCTAATTGTATATTGAAACCATTAAAAGCTCAACAGCTGACACCTCGCATTTTGCCTCTTTTTAGTGTTTTATCATAGAAATAACCTTCACCAAGTTATCCCTGTTTTAAGTATATAACTTATTTTACTAGTTTATAACAAGTTGTAAGCACCCTTTTCCCTTTGGATTATTAAATAATCTAAGAATTTTACATATAAGGGAACTCAAGGTAAGAAAAAGTGCTTCATTTTGCTTTCATGCATCCAAAAAATTTTAAGAGGGTTACTTTGATCTACGCTGTTTAGCATTTTTTGAACTACATACCCCATTGCTTTTACATCACTATTTTGGAAAAGGATACAATAAAACACACAACATTAGTTTGTCCATCCATCTCCTGGAACCAAAATTGCCAGCTGAGTATAAGAGAGTGATTTATAAATTATTGGACTGCTTGATGTTGATTTCTGTAATAAATCTTGTGGCACCATATGAGAATTAAATAATAATTCTTCTTCTTTCTAGCTTATTATAACTCATTTCCCTTATTTTTCAAGTCCATTTATTTCATTACAGGGCTGCAAAGTGCCAGAGCCTATTCTAGTAGAAACGGGTGCGAGAAGGAAGCCAGTCCTTAATGGGGCGCCTGTCCATCACAGTGCATACCCACCAACACACTCATTCTTACTTATACCAGGCTGATTAAGAGACACCCTTTAATCTCTTCAATTCATAAGTATTCTTATCAACATGTCAACATAATAGATTAGCTAATGTAGCAAGCATAATTGTAAAAGGTTGACTACCTTGTTCAATAACAAAAGTGAAAGTTAACAAGACTTCTGGGGTGTACTGATAAGAGGGATATGACAGAGTGTACCTCTCCCTGAGCCACTACGATTATAATATGTGCTGCCGATTTAGAGCAGCAGCAAAGAGAGAAAAAAAATAAAGGAATAATCTGAGGTATGAGTGACCAACATTACTCTCCTACTGGACCACAACAAGTAGAGAAGCACTCCAATGGAAGCAAATGTTAAGTTAAATGAGAAATGTTCTTATACTTTAAATAAGACAATGTACAAAACAAACAAACCAACCCCCAGTATACATAATACTGCGCTGCAAAGCTCCACCCAACACACGAATCACAAAACAAAACACTCAAGAAAATAAACCAGTAACACTCAAATAAGAATTGTAAGGAAAGAATTCATGAAAACAATAGTCATTTAAACATCCCCAGTTATTAATGATCCTTTACTGTCTGTCTGTTCTTGCGAAGGATGTACCAAGCCGTACCTCAAGTCCTGGGAAACTCCTATCAGACCCCATCCCTTACTCTGGCCCGTCAGGTCTTCTTCCAAATTCACCATACACAGAAGAAAAAGAAAATGATTCTTCCTGAAATTAGCACAGGTGCACCTAACTTCCTTCATTGTGTAGTGTAGCTTTCCCTGTTTTCAGTCTGGCTTGTCCTTCCGATCTGGCTCTCTCTTCCCTTCTTCTCCTGCCACGGCTTTTTAAGTGTGGTCGGCACCTCCCCTTACAGTTTTATTTGGCCCTCTGAACCAGGTGCCCCCTTCCACATGAACCATTTGCTGTCATTACAAATCCAGCCATTCCACTATTAACAGAATTAAGGAAAGATACAAACTGCCAATGACACCCCATCCATACATACGGAAACCGTTACAAGAGTATAGGAGTCAGGTGGAGAACTTTGTCTCTTGGTGCAGAAAGAATTGTCAGCAACTTAACATCAGCAAAACCAACGAACTGGTTATTGACTTTCGCTGCACCAAAGATCATCAATATCTGGTCACTATTCAGAAAGTGGATGCACTCCTGCAAATATTTGGGGGTCCACATTAATGACAGGTTGGACTGGCCTCATAACACAGAGGAAGTATATATGCCTTGCCACAACTTTGTATGCCTCTAAAATACAAATATACTTATTGTTTTCAAATTCTACATTATCCTACATTCTACAAAAATTACAATAACAGTAAACAGCAAATCTATTCCGCATGTTCGGAAATGAAGGAACATAACATACTATTCTGAAACCCACTTAATCCAGTTTAGGATCATGGAGGTCAGGACCCTGTCCATGTAGAATACAGAAACACAGATCCAAATTATAAACATAAATATAGTTATATAATTATTTAGATATACATGTGGACATGAATGATCTGTTACATAATAAAGCTACAGACTCAGAACTACGACTTTCAAAGGAATCAATCATGGTAACATCCAGAACAATTTTGGAAAACTTGTATTTGCATCATGACACTGGTACCTAACTACATTTCCATAATTCATTCATTCTTTTTTCCACCATCTTATTGTGATGCCTGACTTCAGAAGACCAGAATCTATCCCAGCAGCAGCACTAAGTGCAGTGTAGTGGCCAACAGTCTATCATAGAGCACATTCACCCATGCAATTAACAGGCCATTTCAAGAGACATCTATATGCCTTTTTTTGAATTTTGAATTTCTTAATCATAACTTACAAGTACCCATTTTTACAGATCAATAATAACCAGTAATTACCAAAAGACAAAAATGGTCACTGCAGGTAATTTTGATAACAAAAGCTACTTACAACTTACTGGGCATAAGTTTTACTTTTTAAATTGAGCATAAAGTGATTAATAATTTCTGAAAATAAATAATCAGAAGTAATTTTAAAATGCAGAATTAGCCACTGCAGAGTTTTTATAACTTGATCACAGAAGCATCTTTGTTATCCTCCCAGTTCAACACTGGAGCATCTCAGTCAGTCATAACCACATTTAACATGAGTGGAAATGCAAGGGCATTTTCTCTCCACATACAATACTTAAATCAACAGAAAGATTCATGTAAAGTCATTAGCAAATTAATTTATGACTTCAGTTTCTTCCCATTCTAGCCCTGCTGCTCCTTTTTCCCTTAATGCTGAGAAGGCTTTAGACCGCATGAATTCATAATTCTTTTGGCAAAGTATGCACTTGATGAGCTTTGGTTCAAATTTTCTAAATCTGGTGTTACTCCTTCCCCTCAGCAGTCCTTTTGTCTAATTCATATATCTCTCGTGCCTTCTCCATTAGTAGGGGAGCTAGGCTGGACTGTCCTCTGTCACCTTCACTCTTCAACTTATCTCTCAAGCCACTCTGAATCACTATCTGTAACTCCCAGCTTCTAACTCCCATTACAGTTTCAGATTCCTTATACTGTATACTTGTAGGCTGACAATGTCCTTCTCTACCTAGATAATGCTCCGTCTGATATCCCTTGTGTGCTATAACTGTTCAGGTCTGTTGAAGCCTTGTCTGCTTACAAAATTAATTGATGTAAATCTTCTCTCTTCTCTTGTCTCTTAATGATATGATATTTGCTGTCAGGTTTCCCTGTCATCTGTCATCAATGTATCTAATAGTCTAAGATATTTAGGAGTTGATATTACTGTCTCAATCTCAGACATATCATCTAACAATTATTATTGTATCTTCACTGATGTGAAAACCTCCATTAACAACTGGCAACTCTTTCTGTTCAACCAATATCAAAATAAATATTGCACCCTATTTTAATGTCATTAACTCTATGCTGCCACTTCGCCCTCCTACTTTCTCTTCATGGTATTCTGTTTGCCTCCTTAAGTTCTAAGCCCTCAAAACTTTACTTTGGTCATATCTTGTCCAATGCAATCAACATTTTGCACTGTGTGGAAAAGATGCTTGCATCCTCTAAACAATGGCTCTCTGCCACTCTTATATTTCATAACCCTGCTCTCTCAATAGGTGGCCAGCCCTGGGTATTTCCTTCTTGGCTTCTTGTGGGTGTCAGTGTGCTGGGTGACTTGTTTAATAATTTAGGAATTATGATATTCCAGTCTTTACAAGCTCATTTTGATTTCCCTTGATCTAGTTTCTTTTTCTACCTAGAACTCTAATCAGTGCTCAGAACATACAGCGTTTCTCCAACTGCCCCTCTACCAAAGCACTCTTTTTATTCTCTATTTTGATCTTTCTCTTCCAAGAAAAAAACCCAACTGTCTCTACCATCCACTCTTTACTTTGCAAAGTATCTTACAAACCTCTGCCTTTGATTTCTCTTTGGTCTAGAGACCTTTCTCCTCTCTCTTCATCCTTATCATGGGACATTATTTTTTCCAATGTAAGTTTTTATTTTAGAAATTTGAGCAATCAGCACAACCAGTTCTATACAGACTCCACGTAAGCACCACCTGATGGGCCTCACTGCTGACCCTCTTTGTCAATTCTGTCCCCTTAGTTTACCTGGCACTTTTCTCAACATGTTCTGGCACTGCACTCCTGTCTTTTCCTTTTGGTCCCACATATGTTGCCTACTGTCTTCTTTTCGTTCTTTCAATATTTCTCTATTGCCTCAAATCTTTCTTCTTTTAGACCCCTCTGTCCTTCAGCTTAAAACTCCTGAATTGAAATGACTCTGTCTTTGTACACCGGCAGCCAAAATAATTATTGTCTCTCACAGGCTGGCACCTGAATGTGTTATTGTAGACTACTGGCAGTCCTCCTTTCGCAATTTAACACATCTTGAATTGTCTGCAGCGTGTATTAATGGTACCTCCAGCGATGCAATTGAAACTCGCTCTGCTGCTGCTCCTGGTTTGCTGTAACACTTTGAGTTTTCTTTTATGTCAACTCTTGCCTGTTTTTGTTTTTCTTATGACTTAGTTACAATTCTTTAACTCCCCTGTTCTCTTCTCATCCGATTGGATTCTCCTAGAATATTTTACCCCTCGAAACAGGCTGGGTGGAAGAGGGAAGGTTGGGTTCCTTTGTAATGTACATTTGTTTATTGTTTATTTCCTGTCATTTTATCTTTATTCAATACAAAGCTGACAACAAAAAAAAAAAAATACAATCATGTAGGGCAGTAGCAATAGTCAGGTAAACTGCAGAAAGGTGGCCAGCCTTGACACTGGTAAAGCTTTAGAAAGTGAATGAAGTAGCAGCAGCAGTGTGTCTGAAATCAGATTATCATCTTTTTCTTGAGACTGTCAAATCTTTGCCATCATGCTAGAACACTGTAGCTCATTATGGCGGTGTGGCATTTTCACCTTTTCGTATTTTCTTATTTGATCATTACGAGCAGCGCTGCAAGATAAATGTAAGCCACCATTAAAACTCAAATTGCTGAGCATGTGTGAGGTGCCCATCTGATCTCTATCCTGACTTGATGTGGACACTGGAGTTGTATTTTAATGCTAGGTATAAAAATAATCTAGTTAAACGACACAGAGAGACAATCTATAAATGAAATTCCCTTTAGGGACATGTTATGAGTATTGTGGCCACTTTAAAAAGATCCCAGGGGCTTTAAGTTTCACTGAAAGTCGATTGAATTTTTTTGTTACTATTTTAGGTTTATTTTTAGTTATCTTGTAGCTCCCCTGGATGGTTACTGGAACCCCTGGTTTAGAACCACTGCTTTATTATTATTCTTATTATTGATGTTGTTGTTGTTGTATTGTGCATCTACTTTTTCAGGTTTATGCACATAACAAATTACATATATATATATATATATATATATATATATATAGTGTAACAAAGGCACTATGTAGGCGCCTGACCCGACACAGAAAGACACGGAGGCACGTATAAAAACACAAAGAGTTTATTTTTCTCTTAAACTGTGGGACACGTCTTCCCCGTGCCACACAGTCCAAACACAGTCCCAAAGCACACACTGAAACCACAACACACTTTTCTTCCTCTACCACCACTCCTCCTCAAGCCTTGTCTCCTTCCTCCCAACTCTGGCTTTTCGAGTGGTGGTGGCTGGCCCTTTTTATAACCCACCCGGAAGTGTTCCAGGTGCTTGACCACCTGGTCCTAATTGCACCTCCGGGTGGGGCTGAAGATTCATCCAGCCTGGCTGCTGAGTCCATACAGCTCCCCCTAGCGGCCATCCGAGCCCCCAACCAGGCTGTGGAGGACTCCATCTCCCATGGAGCCCTGCGGGTGGTTGGGGAATCACCGTCAGCCATGGAGGCTGCCACCAAGCGTCCCGGGGGAGGTACTACACTGCCCATGGTGGCTCCCCTGGAACATAAGCAGCAGGGGCGTCCCCGCCAGGCATGGGACCCGGCTGTCCTTCACAATATATATATATATATATATATACATTAATATATAGTAAGACACTAGGGGTCGCTACTGCCTCTTTAAACCCAACAGACTGACACTCAGGACCCAAGGTAAAAGCACTGAGAAGTGTTTTTATTATTTTCTTCTCAATTATAGTGCCCTAAGCACCACAGCCATCAATAAACAGGCAAGTAATAAGCACAATAACCATACAATTCTCTCTCTATCTCCTCCACACCTCCCAGCATGCTTTGTCCACCTCCACACGACTCTGGCTCACTTGCTGTGTCTTCAGCCATCCTTTATATAGTATATAGATGGAGAATTCAGGTTTTAATCCATAATCCATTGTCATAATCCATTAATACTTCTGGGCTACAAGGGAAGCATCACTTTCCAGGGCCTTTCACAGCTCCCCCAGGTGGCACCCATGGCACCCAACAGGGCTGAGAAACTAAACTCCAAGACCCAGGATACCCTGCAGGAATCCGGGGCACCGCTGAATTACAGGGGAGCTGCCATCTACAAATAGCTGCCTTCCCCCATCCTTCCATCTCTGGGGCATCCTGGCTGGGCTGAGCTGCTGGCCATTTCTCTCTATCTCTATATATATATATATATATGTATATATATATATATATATTGTGACACAATAAGACACCAAACATAATAAAGGTTTGGGGTAGCCTCCTATATAATATGTCCTGGCTGCAAAAAAGTTGAATTCTCAAAGAGAGTTGTTTACAAGACCGAGTCCAAAACAGAACTGATTAAACAAAGGCAAGATGGCGACTTTAAAGGCCCGTACAGGAAGTAGCATCATCCTGGGGGCTGGAACCAAAAGTGATGTCGTCATAGGGGTCAGAACTGGAAATGATGTCATCAGAACCGGAACTGACATTGCCCAATGCGCCTGAACCAGAAGTGACATCATCGAAGGTGCAAGAACTGGAAGTGACATCATCAAAGGCGTTGGAACTCGTCGGGATTTCCCGGGAAGGGTCTGCAAGGAACTGAGAAAGCCAGTCAGTGCACCTTGCCGCCCCCTGGTCTGATGTGGTATTACAATTACTTGAGCCCTTTAGCTGCCTCCTACTTGCACGTGTGTGACAATATATATATATTGTGACAGATGTGGGCGCTGTCGTCCCCTTGAACCCTCGGACCAGACGCCAGGAACCAGATAAAAGTCCAATAATTGACTTTTTTAAAGTAAGATTGTGCACAAAGCACCCTCCACTCCATAATACTTATAAATAATAACAATACACAATAACAATAATCAATCAATCCTCCTCTCCCAGACGCGTTGTTACCTTCCTCCCAACTCAGCTCGCCCGTCTGGGACCTCCCACAATCCTTTATATTCCTTGACCCAGAAGTGCTTCTGACCCCTCAGTCCATGTGATTATCCAGCACTTCCGGGTCAGGTGAAAACTCCTTTTCTTCGTCAGCCCGGAAGTACTTTATTTCTTCCGTCCTCGTGACATTGAAGTACTTCCGGGCTATACGGGGAGTAGAAATCCTTGAGCCTCCCTGCAGCGTCTTCTGGTGGCCCCCATGGTATCCAGCAGGGCTGTGAAGGAAAACTCCATTGTCCATGATGTCCTGCTGGAATTCGGGGCATCTCCATGTTGCAGGGAGGGCTCCACCTGGTGGCTCGGGGGTATTGGCTGGAATAAGCTGCCGGCCATATATCACTCTATATATATATATATATATATATATATATATATATATATAGTGACCACACCTGGCAGTGATTCCAGGTAATACTGATGAGCCCACTCCCAGGATCTGAATAAAAGGAGCCGTCTTGCTCCATTCGGAGAGCTAGAGTCAGGAGGAGGTGGACGAAGCTTGCCTGAGAGGGAAGGGAGGCAGAAGGATAAAAGATAGATGAAGAGAAGTGAAGAGGAGTAAAGGGCTATGAATTTTGCTTAGGTGCTGTGCTATGGGGAGAGACTCCCCAGCTGTAAATAAATTGTGTGCATTGGACTGGAATTTGTGTCTGCCTGTCTGTGTCGGGTTAGGGCTACTGTACGCACCCCGGTGGTCCACAATATATATATATATTCTCCACAAAGGGACAAAATGAATCATGTATCTTAAAATATTTTTTTATTCCTGAGCTTTCAACCCCTACTGGGTTTCATAATCAATGGAAAATGATTAGGCATACAGGGATCAAAGGAAATATATAGCATTGGGGGGTAGGCGGGTGTAAGAGGGGTGAATTAGTAAGGTGAGGTTCGGAGAGTGTTGATCTTTTTATTATTTGGATGTTCATCTTTTTACCCTGCATATTCTGGGTTCATGTCCAAACGTCTGTTAATTGCTTTTCAATTTGATAGTCACAATTCAGCCAACTCTCTTGCACTTTTAGTATTTGCCCTGAATCTTATCTTGCGCCATGTCCCAGTTAAACGTGTACATACATAAACATGTATATACTGTATAGAGAAAGAAAAAGAGAGATAGAGAATATACAAACTAATTAAATTGCCATAATAAAATTAAAAAAACAGATAAAACCAAAAGCCAGAATGCAAAACACAGTAACGAAAAGAAAACAAAACCAAAGAGTCAGTGTAATTTAATACCTTGATGGGCCTTATACATGATTAGGATTATCTTAAAATCAATATGATGTTGAAGTGAGGAGCCAATACGGTTTGTGGAGTGCAGATGACATTTGATCGCGGTGTGATATACAAGTTATTGACTTGAGTTGCAGCAGATTGGATGATCTGTTCTAATTTTGCTGTATTTGTAATGGAAATAGATGCTTAGAGTACAGCAGTATTTTATAACTGGAAAATGACTCCCTGTGATGTTATCTGTATGTGCCTTGAGGGACAAAATAGAATCAAATATGAATCCCAGATTTGTGGACTGATTAGTTTACCTTCCTAGAAAGGGTGATGGGGTTATTTTTGTTCAAGAATCTCTTAGAATAAGCACTCTGTTTTACCTCAGCTCATCACTAAATCCCCCAAATGCATTCAGTCATGTAATATATTTAAAACATTTGTTATCAAGGAAAGTTAAAACCAACCATCACTAGACACTGAAATAATGGTGGCTTATTTAAAGGATTGGACTCTACTAGACAAGCTGCACAATGCCATTACAACACAATTCACAATAATTGATTTCTGGTTTGATTCTTTCTCTAGTAGCTTCTGTGTGAATTCTACATGTCCCTCCGTATTTGTGTTGTTAGGTTACCTGGCAAATGAAACTAGCTAGTGATGACTGATTGTATGTGTCTGTGCGTGCACTGCATCAGAATGGCATCTTTCCAGGGTTGGTAACTGATTTATGCCCAGAGGATCTGGCATAGACTTCTGTTTCATAATAACATATCTTAAAAGAAAGAGGTTAGAAGCATGTGCTGATAGTGCAGCGCCGCACCCACCACACGACGAACCACCTGGATTGGGACCCAAATACAGCGGGTGACACCTCAGCACCACACAGGAACAGTGTAAAGTTTTTTTATGGTGGCTGGAGTGCCAATCCTGCCACCAACCCCCAAGTTTTCTTTGTGAGTTGGAGGACCTCCATGCAGGGCTGGACGCAAATTAATGTCATGCCCAAGATAAAGCAATTACAGGTTGAAGGCCTTGATCAAGTAGAGTCACTTGTGTCATTTACGGGATTTGAACCTTCCAATCTCTGGCGCAGATCCCTAGTCTCAGAGCCACCACTGCACCCATAAAAAAAGCGAGCTTAGAAAATGGATAGATGAAGGGATGAACTTTGTTTGAATAAATTCTGACAAGCGTATAATGTCCAGTGTTGTTTATTTCAGGAAGGTATAAGTAATGCAAAAAAAAAGTTGGCAAAATATGAATATTATCGCTGAGGATCGACCTCGTTGGCGGATGCTTGTAGCCCAATGTGCGGAAATGCACGGGAGGAACTAAGTCTAAGTAAGTCTAAGTATAAGTAATGCTGATAGTTACCATCTTTTTTTGTCAGACTGGATTCTTAAATTGTCATGTGATAATTTTCCCTGATTTGTGGAAAGAAACAAAATCCTAGTGTGCTGAGGCTTTCTTCCAACACCAAAAGAGGTGTGTTAAATTAGTCGGCACCACATGAGTGAGTCTAGGTGTTTAGGTGATCGAGTCCAATGATGAAGTATGAACTCTGACTGGCATTTGTTCCTACCTTGCACCCAGCACTGCTAGAATTCACAACAGCTTTCTTTAATCGTAAAATGGACAAAGCTGGTTGAAAATAGAAAAAGGATCATAGTGATGTTATGTATAACACAAGCCATTTAAACCATGTTGCAAAAGGTGGTGCTTCCATTGTAGAGTACAAACAGCTTCTCATGAAATGAGAGACAAATCTCTAATTGAGAAGTTAACTGCATGGTCATTACAGCAGCAAAACACAGCAAGGGCCATTGTTCTCCTTGAGCTGATTTTCCTCTCTTTATCCTACAGTTTAATTTGATTAGGACAATGCTGTTATTCTAGTTCTGCAGGGAGTCTAAGAAGCCTGCATAACCTAATTTAACTAAACATTGAATACCTGCAGGAAAAAAGGGGGTCACTTGCAAAACTCCATGGTAGCATAATGCATTCACATTAAATGGAAAAGCAAATTATAATATTACAAGAAAACACTACCATGCAGAATTGTGAAAGTCATATTAACATGCATGGGCATTATTTTTAAGATTATAACCCATGCTGTTTCAATTTTATTTTAGAAATAGGTATTAATTGCACCCAATGGCTACACAAACGGACAAAATCTAAGAATACCAATCAAATCAGATCAGTTGTACTGCAGGGTTACTGATTAACACTGCATGTGCTAACATTTTAAGCTTTGTTCTGATCAGGAATAAAACCTTTAGGAAAACCAGGCACTGCATTTATGTGTTCAAATGATAAAAAAATGTTAAACCTTGTATTAAATCCTGAAATTAAAAATATTATTTATCTTGTAAAATGGAAATTGTATTCAGAAGGATTTTGAAGCTCTTTCACATAGATATGGCCTGCCAAACCCAACCTTAGGCTGCCAACAACTGACTTGGTCAACAAGTACAACTCCAAGAGACCAAATTAACTCAAAAGCTCGTAGTCGTAATATCAATTTTAATTATGGAAACAAAACTGTTTACTCTAAATAAAGGTTTGCAGGCACAGATGTCTTAGAAATTGTACTTGAACAGCTTGGCAGCACTTAAAATGCAACCACCATCAGGGAGCTCAGAACAGTCCTCATTAAGGAAAGATAAAAAGGCAGCACTGCAGCAAAACGTTAGGGTTCATAGTCATCCTGGTCATTCTGCTTCAGACAAACAATTGATAGCACAGCATTTTTATATACACAAAAAAACACAGGAATTTAAATTCAGTAAGAATAAACCCACAAGATAGTAGACACCCCACTTGTGGACAAGTCCATATTTGCTGTGTGCAGGAACAAGGAAGAAAGACATCACATCAACTAAAGTGAATTAACAATGGAGCCCAATTATAAATAAAATTAAGTCACATCATCACTCCCACCCTACTTTAACTGAGTTAAGGACCCCTGGTCTGCAGTTATATAATTTTTTTTTTTTACTGTCTGTTAAGCACACTGTTATGATTCACCACAAAATAAAGTTTCAGAAGCAAGTCAGTTGGCAAACAAGTGTGTAATGTGACTCACTTGGAACGTAATGTTCTTATATTTCATTTTTGACTACGACCAAAGTCAGTGCTTGGAGTGAAATCATGACACAAGGTTGAAAATGTTATTTATTGTATCTTTTTTTTTGGAATTTTAATCACTCTGATTATGATTCTGCAGCAGATAACGTCTGTCTGAATATCTGCATGGAAGTGTATATCCATGTTAACTCTTAAAACATAGGCTAGCTCAAATGCGTTATGGTCTGGCAGAGCCATGTTGATTTTTAGTACTTTGGCTACTTTCTTCCAATGTAAACGGACTAGAAAATGTAAGCAAAAATATATTTTTTTTATAAAACTAAGGGGCTCCGCCCCTGCTCGCTTCATTCGCCCACCCCTGGGTTTGGTTTACCAGATATACAATTTAAAGAGATTATTTTCATGGGAATTGTTACATATGCATTATTTTCACTTTTACTGTAAAACTTTTGTAAAACAATACTTGTACTTTATTTCCAGCCCCGGGCATGGTTAAATCTCTTTCTCACAGGGCATATAACGCTGCTCGCTTGTAGATAGATAGATAGATAGATAGATAGATAGATACTTTATTAATCCCAAGGGGAAATTGCTTGTGAAGGGGGGGCTGAACGCACGCTAAGGTGTTGCAGTCGGATCATCTGCTGGCTTGTTGCTGCTGCTGCTGGCGAGCTGCATTTTCTGCTTGTTGCGCTTTGCTTCTATCATTTCAAAGCCTGTACAGCAACTGTCCATTTGCCACTTTGCGCCTTTGCCGCTCGCTTTGTGAAAAGGGGGGGGCGGGGCTGAGCGCATGCTAAGGAGAAGCGGTCGGATCATCTGCTGGCTTCCTGCTGCTGCTGGTATATTCTGCTTGTCGCTTGTCGTTGTTTTAAGAGCTGGGAGCATATGATGTCTGCCTGACAAAAGCATTCCAACAACTGCTAGGTTAGATGTCCGTGAACTAGTTTTAAATGTCTCACTGCCTTTTCTCACATGACATTAAAGTGTCTCTCGCGGGACGTCAAATTGCAATCCCTTGGCACCAAGTCTCATGTTTAAGGTCCCCGCGAGATGTTCTGTGGCCAATCTCTTTCATCTCGCGGGTCTGTTAAGTGTCTTCCGAGAAGATCACGTTTCGTCTCCCTGGTCTTCCTTCCACCAAGATTTTTTTTATAATAGAGAGACATGTGAAAGCTGATATATAATGATTATATACAGTACATCAGTCCAGTACACAAAAGATATTACCATTACCAAAATATTTTGCTTCTGTTCAATATTTAAAAAATGTAATGGCCACACATATTTCAAAAGAGGCAAACATGTTGAAGCATCTTCTTTAATTAAATACTGCCACTATGTGCTGTCAGATTGAACAGTTTTAAAAGTTTAGGTAAACTCTCCATGGTGGTTGTTGATTGAGATAAGCTAAATGAAAGCACTTGCTGACCAGCCAGCTTCTTCTGAGGGCTAGGATGCTGCCACTTTTGCATTAGGCCATTTACAGTAAAGGCAGCTCATTCAGCACAGCAGTCAGATCTTTTATACTGGATCAAAATGAGTGTTACAATGTGGAAAGCATACAAGTATTTTGATTTAAATAAGCTGTATTTTTAAAAAATTGATCATATAATTCTTCTTCCCTACTAAATTTCTACATCATCGTATAGCAAATAATTTCTAGCCATAGCTCTGAAGATGCTTTTCTCAGTATTAAAGTTCACCTCACTGTTACCAGAAAACATCTGGCTAAAATTAGATCAAATGCCATGCATTACTAGAAGAAAAAAAACTTTTTCATAATCAGCTAGGTAATTTATTATGAGAGAGTCACTGTTTTCTTTATTATTCCATCTATGTCATTTTGTGGGGCAGTCGAAGAACAATGCATACTGTGTCATCAGATGCTCTTTCTGAAGAGTGTCTGGTCATTTACAAAAGAAAGTGAGCCTATTGAAATTCACCCTGAGGTGACCACTTATTTCATTACTGGCTACACAAGAAATGGAGGCTATCTTGGAAGTATCAGGTACAAGACTATGAGTAGGTCATCAGTTTATGAAAGGACACCTACACACACACTCACACACACACACACATACATCACCATACATCACAAAGGGCCAATGTGGAGTTTACAGCCAACATACAGTGAAAGTCTTTGTTTGTGAGAGGAAACCCCCATCCCAGAAAAAATGCAAAAAAAAGGCCGAGGCCAGGCTGCAGTTCAAACTCTGGATTTGTGAGAGAGCGGCACTAATCACTGCAGCACTGTGCTTTAACATTCAGTTTAAGTCACTCAGTTCATTTTTTTGATATACTTTATTTATTCTCAAAGGGAAACTGTCTCTTTGCATGACATTTTGGGGGTCACAGTGCAGGGTCAAACATTATACAGTGACCCTAAGGGCCTTGCTCAAGGGCCCCATGGAGTAGGGTCCCTTCTGGCAGTAATGAGTTTTGAAGTGGCAACCTTCCAGATACCAGTGCAGATCCTCAACTACACAGCCACCACTCCACCAATTTTTAGGTGTCCAAATTCCCAATCATAATCCCAGTCTACTTTAAATGTTCACCACTTTAGTAAAAAATAAACATGGAGAATGAATTGGAAGAGGGGCAGAGAGAGGGGACTCCATGTGTGTGTGTGCCGGTTTACCCATCAACTCTTTTTCTTTTATTTTTCTTATTGTGTTTCTGTTTAAATAGCTGTCTCGGGTAGGGTGGATGAGTGTTTTGTTTTCGTTCTCACATAGTCTGAAACCACATATTATTGGTGGTTTCCTTTTACTAAATTCCTTTTTCATTTTATCAATAAAAATGTGATTACAAAAAAAGAATCACAAACACAAAAGCTCAGTACCTTGTTACTTTCTCGTATACATGGTATAGAGAAAGTATAGGAATTGTGAAAAAATTCGACCTCGAGATTGTGATGAATATTATCATTTTAGACCTTCCTGAGTCTGAAAATGCCATGTATAGAGTAAGTATTGGAATCATGAGAAAATTCAACCTCGAGATTTTGATGAATCTTGACGTACTATTACCATTTTTGAAATTATGTCTGTTTGGGTGTCTGTGTGTAAACACGATAACTTGACCCAGGTCAGTGAGATTTTGTACACCTGCTTTATCTAAAAATAAGGAATCCTATTAACTTTTGGTCCACTTCTGGCAACCGAACATGTTACTTTAACTAAATAAGTTAATAGTTAAGTAAACTATGATTATAATTACAGATGGATGATTAAAATTTAATGCAGATATTTATAATGATAAAAAGCAAACAGACATGAAGTTTGGGAAAAATTTCTCAACTGGAAGTAGTATTTTATTTAAACAACCATCTGATTTTTTTGTATCATGGAAATATAAATGTGTACACACTATTAAAAACTGTATTCAATATAAGGCATGTTCTTTCAATAACTATTATTAATTTTATTTAAATGTATACATCAATAACATGTAAATGTTGAACATGTCATGTAACTATAAAGATGTAATGGGAACAATAACCTTTTATGTCCTGGTCGTGTTCCTGGTAATAAATTTAATTGTATGATTTTTTTCTTTTTATTTCCACCATCATTATCATAATTAAATGTAGATAAATGCAGTTTTACCTATAGCAATTTATTGCAACAAATCTATATAAATAATTCACTAAGGGCACGCAAGACACTGAGAGCACACAAGACAGTGAGCGCAAGCAAGACAGAGCCCTGCCCGCCAACTCTAACCCTCCTACCGTGTCATTGGATACGCACAACAGAGCCATGCACGCCAACTGTAACTGTCCTCCCAAGTCCAGCGTCGCCCTCGAGGCACGCAACAACTCACCAAACATAGCTTCAGTCGCTTTCATCTGTGCAAAAGTCCACATGCACCTCTGAGCCACGTTGACTTTACACCACACGCAAGACAGAGAGCCATGATCGCCAACTCACAGAGCCCCGCCCACAAACTCTAACTAAGGCCAAGCAAGACAGAGAGCGCACGCAAGACAGAGAGCTCCGCCCACCAACTCTAAGACCATGGGATATGCATGCATTTAGTGTATAAATGGATATAAATAATTGCATGTAAACGATTCGCCAAAGTCTGTTGTATGTAAACAATACTGTTTAAAACGTTATTGTTTTTTCATCAGAAAACCCGGTTTCCACGTCTACCTGTATTAGTTTAAATGGCACTTTTACCACTCGCAATATGGCAGACACGCTGACTTATCGTGTCGACTGGGCAACACAGTGAATGCGGCGTCTATCTATATATGTCTATGTTTTCCGTAGCCTGCTACAGGAAGGTACTCTCTCGACCATTGGCATTGGTTTCGCTTCTTGCTATTTTCGTTATACTGCGACGGTGGTTTCCTAAGCTTTTGTTATACTAAATTCCTTTCTCACTGTTTTCCGTTCCTATTCTTACAACTCCGTATGCTACAGTGGGCTTTGGCTAGTATTATATAATACTAACATCTTTTTCTATGTTTTTAGGTGACTATAACTCTTTTTACTTTGCACATAATCTAGGTAACACATATGTAATCTTGAAAAAATTCCACCACCGCTTTCGACCTCCCTAAGTGTGAAAATATCATTTTAATATAAAGTTTGATTATAAATAGATATAAATTGATATAAATAAATGATTGTGTATTGATATTATCAATTAGTTATGATGAGAAACAAAGAAATATGATATTTGGGAAATATTGCGCAGCTGGAAGTGGTTCTGATGACCTTTTGTTCTATTTCAGTACACAAGAAAGTCGAGGGGAGCTCACTCTCAATTTTGTATTAGGCGATATGAATACTGTTTATTTATCGGTTTAAGTGACAAATCAAGTTCTTAAATATCGCAATAGTGATAAATTAGTAAGTGATTAGTATCCTTGACTTGGCAATATACAAGTGAAATGCTGTGTTTGTATATGTTAAAATACCCTCTTTGAGGCCCTGTTTTCAGGTTGAGAGGAAGATGACTTGATCAAAAATAGCTGTGCCACCGAGTGATACCAATAAGAGAAGAAAAATGGAAAAGATTTATGGAAGAAACAGTTAATCAAAATGACTTCCTAGTTTATTAGTTTATTAAGATAGTATGTGAAGCTTTTCAGATGCTGGATGGAATAAGGAGTCTCCAGCTTTGATATGAAAGCCAACAGTGATGGGACATTTTTTTCAGGTTTAAATGCCTTATAACTAAAGCCTCTGCCACTTTCCATTTTGTTTATTTGTTTTCAATATTTTAAAAAGACCTGTACCTGTAGGCATTAATCATTTCTGTAAAGTGTGGTTCAATAATAGGTCTGTAATTGTATTAGGTTTTATATACCAAACTAAGGAATTGAAAGTCAGCTCTAAGCTAAAAAGTAAGCCAATGTAGTAAGTTAAGAACTGCAGTTATTTCTTAGATAGGGCTAACGTTTCATAATTTAAGTTTAAATCCATATCAAGGATAACGACTTATGTTTTGTATGAAATAAAGTTCCTCTGTTTATAAGGCAGGAAGTAAACCACCTTAAAACAGGACCTGACAACCCAATTATGCTGTCATTCCTCTACTGGAAAATGCTAAAGTTGAATCTTCTCAAAAATTATGCTTGAGACTAAAACTATAATAACTGAAGCATTTCATCTTTTGAAAGATACTTGAAAATCTTTCACAAACAGCAAGACTAATTGTGTAATAGTGTAGGGGCTACTCTAAATATTTCCATAAAGGTTGTCATTTTTATCAGAGTTTGGGAAGATATGGTAAACAATTGGCCTTTGAAAAAAGATAGGGAACAATTCCAGCTAATAAAGATTAATTGATTATTCGGTACAGACTGCAACTTTTTCAACAATGTAGTGAGAGGTAGGTGTAAAGGAAGGATTGGTTTATTTCATATCAGAAATGAATTGTATAATAACTTTATTTTACTAATAGGGTAAATGCAATAAGCAAAATGTTGTAATACTTTGTCTGGATGATGACAGCTCTATCTATCTATACTTCCAGGTTTACTATTAACAACAATGTTATTATTATTATTATTATTATTATTATTATTATTATTATTATTAATAATAATAATAATAATAATAATAACTTTATTTATATAGTATCTTATCATACATGTACATGCAACTCAATGTGCTTTCCACAGGTTAATCAACAAAAAACAAAGATATGTCACAGATTATTATCATTAATTAATACTATGATAATTTCTAATGAATGTAAGTATACTAAATGCAAAATCAATCAGGTATTATAAAGCAAAATTTAACCACTAAAGTTCAAAACAAACCTGCACTCTTATCAGACAAAGATATTAAACATATCCATCCATAAAATCATTGGTGTTAATATTAGATGTCATTTTGGCAGACAGTCCTAGGTTTGTATTGCTAGGTTGTCCAGTGGTCTTCATCTTTTAGTTTGATGTAATGGTCAGCGTAGGCCTTGTCTGGGACGTTCCAATTACTGTTTCATCATTTCAAATCATGCACAGAGGTAGAGTTGCAAGTCTGTTTAATATAAAAAATAGCCATCTGCAACTAATTCAGTAAGCTATTGTATTTCTATTCTATTTTAAAGTTGAAAAATATGAACTGCTTATCTTAAACAGGATTGAAAACATATTTATTACATATGTCCTGTTTCTCCCTGGCTGAGGTTTAAAGTTGTGTTTCTTGTCTGTTTTGTCTAATTTTGTGTCATTTTTTTTTTGTTTTAATGTTTCTTTTGTTTATTATGCACCTTATTATTTGGGTTTATCTGATTATGTCCCATGTGTTTTGTGGGTGGTCCCCCCACATGCCACATTATTGGCCACATGCCAATCACCACCAGGGACTGTCCTCTATTCTGTTTATTGGAGGGCCTTCCATAGTTACTGACAGTTCATTTCAAATGTGCTAAGGAGTGAAGCTTTACTTGTGTTTATTGTGCTTGTTTTTTCTTTTCTTTTTTTTTTTTCTATTGTGATTTTCTGGATTTTTTATTTTTACTTTACCTTAGGATTCTGTATTAGGACTGGGTTTACTGTGGGTTGACTTGCACAGTTCTGTTTTTGCTAGTAGGAGCTTTTTGGACTACAGATATTTTCGTTCAAATAAATCTTTTATTTTATAAAGATTCTTATTGGCCCTTTTTGTATCTAGTTGGGGTTTGAATGGTAATTTCCGCCATAGAGGGCAATTTTTAAAAGACTTTTTGGGGTTTCTGTGCTTTTGGGACTCCCGGGTCATGACAATATAACAGCTTGGATAACAGAGGCTACATGTTTAGTAATTAAATAATGAAAAATGGCATGATAATAAGAAAAATGATTAATAAGCGAATATAGTGTACCATATGCCACAAAATAGCTGTATTCACACTGGTTTCATTGCTATCGATGTAAGTAAAAATTATGAAGAGCAACTGTAAAGCTTTTACACCATCAGTCGCGACAAACTCCTATACTAATATTACAGGCTTATTCCTGAGCCGTCTTTTAACTTGAAAAGGCTAATCTTATTGAACTAGTAATGGAGATATTACTAAACAGACAAGAAATTAAAAAATAGCAATTACATTCCAAACTAGATGTGTCAACAAGAGGATGTTTCACTTTTTGTTAATTATCCAGCTCTAAATTATTGCAAGAAAATTGCATGTGTGTGATGGATTAGCAAATGTCTTTGCTGAGAAATGACACCTCCCCATCCATCCTAATAATAATTGAAACAGAATGCCTTGTTTACCCAAAGTGAATGTGTGTTTCTTGTATCGCAAAACAAATGCCAAACAAATTAATGTACATTCAAATTGGAATGCATCTCATGCCTTTACGTATAAGAGTAATCATGGATTTGAGGCTTGATTTATGCAGAAGCATTTATGCAGAAGCAATATCGCTAAAAGTTTAATTATAGTACAACACTTGTAGAGAGAAAATTACTGTCTTTGAAAAGTCAAGGCACAAAAATGTGCTTACTGTCTTTGATTATTCAGGCCTCCTTTTAAAATTGTAAATACAAGCTGATTAACTCATGAGAGGCCAAAGTCTCTGAAACTCTGTGGAAAAGAAGTTAGAGCACCAGCCCAACAGTGGAGGCCATTGGGCAGTGGTATACTCGTATGAGCAGTCAGGGATGTTCTCTTATTAATGCTGCACAGAAGACATTAATCTTTATCTAGTAAAAAGTTGTATCGTCAATACAAGTAAATAAATAAATACAATAAAATTAGTAGGTGTCAAGAAGTTCTAAGATTTAGGCAGCCCACAGGCAGTATAAAGACACTAACACCCCAATGTGGGGAGATTACTTCTTCATAGTTACTATTCTTGTAGCTGCATTCTGAAGCAGCTTAATTGATTTAAATCCTTTTTGGTGGACCTTTTAGGAATGCAGTGCAGTAATCTAAATGGCTAAAGACAAAGCCATGGGTCAGCTTTTAAGCATCCTCTGATAACATAAGGGATCGAATATGTGCTATATTTATTAAATGAAAGAACACACTTCTGATTTCACAATTTATATGAGATTTGAAGTTACGTTCTGAATCCAAAATAATCCCAAGATTTTATTACCTCATATTTTCTACTTATTGCTTGTTTTTCTAATTTTTTTAAAAATGTGTACACCTTTTTTATTGTAGCCGACAATAAGCAGTTCAGTCTTCACCTTATTTAATTTAAGAAAATGACAACTTGGCCACTGCATAATGTTATTTAAGACATTTATCAGAGAGTCTACAGCCTTTACCTCATCTGGAGCTGTGGATAAATGAAACTGCATGTCATCTGCATAGCTGTGGTAATTTACATTGCATTTTGAGACCTGTGTTTTAATTAGCATTTGGGTTTGACCTAAAGGGAGCATGTAAAGTGATAAAGTACCAGCCCTAGAACTGATCCTTGCAAGACGTCATGTCATATTCAGAATTTGCAGATTTACAAAGAAGCTTCTCCCAGTTAGATAAGACTCAAACCAAGTTAAAGCTACACTAGAGAGGCCCATCCGTTTTCTAAGTCTATTAATGGGAGTCTAATGGTTTAGGAAGACAACAAAATAAAAATACATCAAAATTCAGCAACCAGGTATTTATATGAATCAAAGGTTAAAATTTTGGAATGGCTTCCTTAGTTCCAAGACTTGAATATTACTAAACACTTGGCGAGATCTCATATATACAGTGCATGCTAGAAGACTGAAAAATCTTAATGAGCTACAAGAGCTTGTGTTGCTAAAGCAAGAACAGACTCTAACCCTAAAAATAAAAATGATTGGATCCAGCAAAAAAAGAAATAACTAGGACTGGCTAACGTTAAATCCAAAGCATGATCTTTTATTCATCAAATTAAAGCTGTGCATTAAAATGAGCACAATATGTCATGTTTAGGTTTGTAACCTGTAGAGATTATGATGGCATTTTTCACAGGGAGCTTCAGTTCAAACATTTGCAGAGCTTGAAGGAGATTGCTCCATTGTGTAATCCCTAGTATCTTATATATTCTTGTAGCAAGTGTGAAGAAAATCAGCAATCAATTTGTCGCAGTAGTTTGTGTTTAAATTGCCTCATAGACATTTCTTCTCTTGTTATATCATGATTTTATGCTTGTTTTATCTGTCTTTTTGGTTTTACTTGGAGCTTCTTCAATTATTTTTTCTTCTATTATGGATTGTGAGACTTGGGGAATTTATTTTTGTCATTATTTTTGTTTTGAACCCATTTTGCCTGTCTTCAAAAAAATTCACATCTTGATACAAAGCAATCTTAGTTTTTCATGGGCACTGCCTTTTTTATTTAGTGTTAGTGTACTTTTGCTAGCCCTGTTGCTAGCATATTTTTACAGTCTTTTTATTCCACTCTTTAATATTATTATTCTTTTGATTGAATGTTTTCTTTCTTTTTTTATTTCTTCTAGTTATATTTTTGATTTCTTATTGTATTATTCAAATCTTTTTGAAATGGCGTTTATTACTTATTTGGATTTGGCCCTCCTTTTTGAAAGTTGAAACTGCGACCATTATTTCACTTTATTCTGTCTTTTCTCAGAGTTGCTTGTTTTCCTTTTCCAGATTTATACAAAGCATCACAGCAGCTACTATGCTTCAGATGTCTAGAACAGTTCTTTTATATCCACAAACTAACAGATGACAAAATATATTAAATGTAACAGTGGCAATGTTACCTTAACTAGACTAAACTGTTTATAAAGCTTCTAAACATGAAAAAGTTTTCCTTGCTCTATTTGGAGCTGTTATCACTTCAGTAATTCTTAAAGAGCTCAGTCATTAAGTAGCTAGCAGTACAGTATATTCTATTATACAGACTGATGACTATGCCTCTGTTTCATTTGGGTAAAAAATCTTCTTCCATCCTGCATTTAAACGGGTAACGTTGCCCTTGTTTCCTCACCTGAGGGTCTTGTGCTGCCATCTCTTCTCCAGAATCATTTGGCCACTTGCTGGTATTCTTTGACCATCCTGTCTTTCTAAGGTAAAGGGTCAGGCAACCCTGACATGTTTGTGATCATCTTCTCACAGCTTGTTTTTATGTAGACTGTTAGTCTGTCGTTCTTACATTATTGCCTCTGCTGGTTGTCCTTTCAGGACACTATGACAAATAACTGTCTTTACTGTTTACTGTTTTTACTTGATGCTGATCACATAATACAAGGTATGGCAGAAAAGTAATGAGACTGGCAACACTGCAAGCGATCTGGCAACGCTGCGCTGTTGTCCTTGATAGAGCACGTGTATCAGTACCCTCCCATAGCTCAGTGCGAGTTTCAACTCCTTCCGTTAACTACGTGATTTTTGTGACTGCTATTAGCGAAGTTGTGTTTTTGTTTGTGCGTCACGCAAAATGGAACAGCGGAATTTGGAGCAACGTTGTGCCATTAAATTTTGTGTTAAGCTTGGAGAATCGGCAAGTGTGACGTTTGAAAAGTTAAAACAGGCCTATGGGGAACATTCTTTATCCCGAGCTCAAGCTTTTCAGGGAGGCCTTCAACTTCGAAAACCAATGAAAACATCGAACGTGTGAACACTCTTGTGAGATCAGACCGTCGTTTAACATTAAGAATGTTGAGTGAACAATTAAATTTGAACAGATTTACCGTTCATCAAATTTTGACTGAACATTTGCACATGCGAAAGGTCTGTGCCAAAATGGTGCCGAAAAACCTCACAATTGAGCAGAAGGACAATCGAAAAAACGCATTCCTGTGGTTCCCCAGCCCCCTTATTCACCTGACCTCAGTCCGTGTGACTTTTTCCTTTTTCCTAAACTGAAAAATGTCCTCAAAGGACATCATTTCGGGACTTTAGAAAACATCCAAAAGAGTGTAACGGACATGCTGAAGACCATACCGGTTGAAGACTTCCAGCGCTGCTACCAACAGTGGGAACAACGTCTCCATCGGTGTGTAGCTGCCCAAGGGAACTACTCTGAAGGGGATAATATTGATGTTTGAAAAAAATAGAAACTTTGGTAAATAAAAAATCAGTCTCATTACTTTTCTGCCACACCTCGTATATGTCTCTCTCTCTCTCTCTCTCCCAAGGCACCAAGTCAGCCATGTTAGAAAACATAACTGTGCGGTTAAAGCTTTCTTTTCATGTATTCTTCTAGTGGGAAGTGCTGGTGTAACTTTAATTTTTGTTTCTTGACTACAAATATAGCAAAATCTTTTACTCTATTTTGACTAATATCTACAAAGGGATGTCCTGGTACTCTATCCAGTTTCTTATTAAATTATGGCTCATTGACATGATTGGGAAGTTTGTTCTCAGCTGTTCCTACTTGAGTGTATACTATTTATGCATTTTGGTTTACAGACATTCTGACTCCTCACATAAAAACATCAGGCTCATTTGTTTAGCTAGAAGCTAAGCTGTCCCAATATCTCATCCAGATACTTCTGAAAGGTTATCAAGGTTTCTGTTTCTACCCCATGTCTCAGTAGTTTGTTGTAGATTCCCACAACCCTTTGATTAAAGTGCTTTCTGGCTTCAGTCTTAAATGCACTTCCCCTTAATTTCCACTGATGTCCTTGAGTATATGATTCACCCCATAAGTTGAAAGAATTTACTTTATCAATACTTTTGAGGATTTATATACCTGGACTAGGTCCCCATGCAGTCTTCTCTGCTCGAGACTAGTCAGGTTTAGTTCTCTGAGTCTGTCAGAGTAGGACATGTCCTTAAGGATGCACCTGTTTGTTCTTCTCTGTATAGATAGCTTCAAGTGCTGTTATGCCTTTATTGTAGTACGGTGAGCACAACTTCACACAATACTCCAGATTTGGTCACACATTCCTTCCATAGTTTGAAACATATCATCCCTCAATTTATAGTCAACGGTTTTTATGATATAACCTAACCTAACATTTGCTATTTTAATACCTTCTGCACATTGCTTAGATGGTTATAATGTTGTGTCAACATAACCTCCTAAATCCTTTCCAGAGGTTGCTTTCTTTAGGTCAGCATCTCCCATCTTATATTTATAATTGCCTGCATGTAGCACTTTGCACTTTTCTATGTTAAACTGAAATTTTCAAGTGTCTGCCCAGTTGTGAAGCTTTTCTAAGTCTTCATGAATTGATTTTAATGCCTCCTCAGTGTCTGCCATTCCTCCAATTTTTGTATCATCTGAAAAATTCACCAGTTTACTAACTGTACCAAAATCTTTGTTATTAATATAAATCAGTAAGAGTAATGGTCTTAGGTCAAACCCCCAAGGGTCTCCACTGATGACCTCACTCCAAAAGAGGCATTCTCTTCTTATTGTTACAGTACAATCCGTACATGTGTCACATTGTTTTATTCATGCATTGCCATACTACTGATTACTTTTTGAGAGAACCTTAGTGGTGGCCACTATGAGAAATAATATCAAATATAACTCTTGATTGATTTCAAAATAGTTCAACAAAAAGGAGCATTATCTTTTAAAAAGATAAAATGAAACAAGTGAGAGTAAGATATTGATAAGTCAAATCAAACCTGACACTACTGTACATTACAAAGTTGTTCTCAAGTGGAAAGACAATCATGTCCTTCTTTTAAATAAGTGTGACTGGAATGCCTGTCTAGGAGAAGAGAAGGTTTGTTTAATCTCTTTTGGTCAAGCAGGGATGAACATAACAACTGCAAATTAAACAAGAAGGCATAAAATAGACTCCAAAAGTGAGAAACATTTTAATTTCCTCTGAGATAATTACTTACATAGCTTTCACTCCACAGACACAAAGCTATTTATAAATCACGGCTTGGCTTTCAAATGTGCAGGACTTACCTGAATGGCAAGCTTTGGAGAGCCATCAAGGAGAACAAATGTCAGGTCACAGAATCTTGTACAATTACTTGGATGAGAAGGCTTTTTTTTTTTTTAAATTTGCTAGTAACTGAGATGATTGCTGATTATCAATGTGTTTTTATTCACGTGAACACAGGCAGTGTTTTATTTTATTTAATGCACAATAACTTTGGAAATGAATTTCTGTACTGAAAGCACAAGCCTGCCACTCTTTGCTTAATGTCTTCTCCCTCACCCACGCAACCATTACTTAAATTTACGATTAAGTGACACTAGTGTAACAAGACACTCCGAAGTGTTTATTTGTCAAAATAAATTTACAGCTTTATAAATCTAAAGGTGAGTGGCTTCTGTCGGTCGTTTTTTGTGAAGTGGCTTGCTTTCCAGGGTAGGCACTGTTTTTCCTACTCCATTTTCCTCCCACATTCCAAATATGTGAAAATTAGTCGAAGTGATCACATTACAAGTGGTTGTAGCAGTGTGTCTTAGTGTGCTCCATCCAGTGTTGCTTCCTACATAACCTTTTTATTTGTCCCTAAACAGTACACCTGATTTGTGAAAGTGCTGACACACTTAGGACCCTTAGGGCTTACAGGACCCCAAGTGATCATTTAGCTGGATTAGGCTGCCTGGATTATGCCCTGCTACCTTGTACTCAATGATGTCAGTAATGTGTTCTGTAACACTGTATTGAAATGAGTATTCAGAAAATAAATGATGAATGATAAAATAAATGTTAAAGTTAGCTCAGTGGATTGTGAGGATGGTTGTTAATAATTAATTTGTGGGCTGCTGATAAATCTATAATCGATCTCATTATACAATGTTATGATTTTGTTGATAAAGTTAAATTGCAACACAAGATTAAATTATTGTGGTTGGCTAAGTGGTCAACACTGCCACTCCATGGATCCAGCATTCTAGGTTCATGTCTATGTACGCGTTCACACTTTCTATTTGAGTCTGTATAGGTTTCCTTCTACGTCCCTTAAGACATGTATTGTAGGTGAATGAGTAACTCTAAATTGGCCCCTAGTATATATGAATCTATATGTACCATTACGTGCCTTGCAATAGCTTGGTGCCTTATCCAAGGTTGTTTCCGGCCTTGCTCCCAGAGCTCTCCTGATAGGTTCCAGAGCCCTGTGATACTGAATTGGATTAATGAGTTTTTAGAATGTATATGCATATGTATTATGGTAGTTAACAGACACACTGGGGGCTATCAAAGGTCTGTGAAACAGCTATATGCAGACCTGCCACTACAGGACTTGATTAAATCTTTCCTGATGCTGCACTTTCTCATCACTCTAAATTATTTTGAAGATACATTCCTGCATGGCAGAATAAAAAACGATCTACTATATAATAAACCACCATGGTCGCTGTAAATATGTGTGTGTGTGTGTGTGTGTGTGTGTGTCTGGTCTCTCTGAGCAGTTTCATTGGTTAGTTTGTCTTTGGTCTGGTTGGTATGTTTGCTTTGGTGATGCGATTCAAACAGGAATTGCTGAGCAAAAGAGATACATGAGGAAGAGTAAAGGAGTAGGAGGCACACTGAGAGTCACCTTCAAAGATAGGAAGTATAAAAGTGAATATGAAGGGAGCAAGTTGCTTTGAAATGACAGAGTCTGAGAAGCAGGCTTTTTGGGAATGTGATCAAGAGAGAAAGTCAGGCAAGAGAGGTTCAGACACATGCGGATATCGAGGAAAGGCATATGAGGAAGGTGCACATAGGGCAAGAGATACCAAGTAGTTTATTGTATTATCTGTGCTTGTCAGGTAAGTGGTTTGTAAGATATAAGAAAATAAATGTGGGAAAACTTTATGGTGTTTCTTATTACAGTGTACTTACATTAATTACTTGACTATTACCAGTGCAACTACCAAACTACTAAATGTTATTACTCTGTACTTACTGTGTAACTTGTTTATTGGTATTGGTAAATTCTTGATTCTGCTTCTTAATCTATACCTTTGAGTGCAATTTCCACTGACATTTAACAAAGCAGGCAAAATAACATTAAGTGTTGTCCATCAGTGCCTTCAGCAATCAAACTAGTGATACTTAACAAGACCTCAAAGGGATTTCACTCTGTTGTGTAAGTGAGCATTCATTTTTTATTTTCTTTAAATCTCTGTGTTGTTTTTCTATCTTTTATATGATACGTTTCTCATTGAATTGTAGGACACATGACTACACAAGTTCCTTATTACAGAATAATAACGTTTGCATTGATCTTAATTAATTACTAATATTCATCAAAAGATTTTCTAAACCTTTTTTATCCAAAACAGCTTTGCAAATATCTGAAACAAATGGTATACTGTAAAATACAGATCATGTTGAAATAAAAATGTAAAAAAATATACAGTATATCAAAATATTCCGTATAAAAGGAAAATGGTAGCACTGGCAGTTCTTCATAAATGCTGCTCTTGGAGACTCAAGATGCTTTGAGTGCTGACGTTCATTTCTGTATTTTCTCTTATTGAAGTCAAATTTTCTGCATAATGCCAGAAAAGATTCTTTAACATCCAATTGCCTCATATTTTTGGGTGTTTGTTTTTCCTTTAAATTGCCACCTCTGTAGTTTGCCATGGAAACCACAATAATGCATTAGTTTGAGGTCAGAGTCAAACCCACTTGCAGCTAATAATTATAGTTGTGGTGTCTTTTTATTTTAATGTGGTGATATAGCTAGTGTCACTGTAAGGTAGTGTTTTAATTTTTCTCTAGTTCAACATAAAGTAAAATGATTAGGTGGATTAACATCCCTTAGAAAATAAATCCAATAGAGAGAGAAACAGTTGTCATAAAGCATTTTATATTCTTCTTTCCTAGTTGAGGTAACAGTAGAATAATGAAATGTTACAGATTTTCCTTTCCTCAAATAGAATCTGCAATAAAATGTTTCTGTTCTCCTTGCTTCAGTAGTTGGTAACCATTAATAAGTGATAGTTAATAAAAAGTCCACTCCTTGTCCTTACTGCTCGTGGGCACCTTAATTAATCCATTAACCTGCTGCAATTTTGGCTCAATAATCGACAATTTCCTAAACATCCTAGTTGCTTCAAGAAACTTCTCTCAAGTATTGTCCTGTAATGAATGTGACAATCCATTCTACATTAAATGTTTTCTTTATCTGGCTATGATCTTTATTATGGGCAATTCAAGCAAGCTGATGACACTTTGGACTATTATGACCTTTGGAAATTATACAGTTTTCGTAAAGCTCCTAATGGAACGTCTAGTCAATTCTGTATGGCATATGGGGTTTTGACACACAGAAATCTGTTTTGTAGTAAATCACTTGTGTTTGCACTTTACTGTGAGGGACATAGCCATTTTAGGCTTTTATGTGGCTGTCTTCTTGGAAATCTTTCCCAGAATTCCTTGCAGTGAGTTTGTTTGTGACCTCATTCAGACAATGGGTTGAAGGTTATTCTTGGCAGATCGATAGTAACCAAGCTTGACAGATTTCTCCAAAATTGAGATTGAAAAAAATGTAATTTTTTAACTTTATGACTAACAAATCTTTTTCTCATGTTTTTGATTCATGAATTTTTGATTGTCTTAAATCTACTTCACTGCCATTTTTGATCTCCCCCTTCACTATGCATTTCTTGGTTATTTCTCACTTTCTCTATAACTGTCTCTAGCGAGACAGTATATTAACTTTTTCATGTTTTGTTTTAGTTGAAAAAAACTTTTTGTGAGTACTGTATATTTTCACACCAATCAGATGAGGCTTCATAATGAGATGGCCCCAATTTTATAACTTTAATTTTTTCTTTGTGCATATTGATTATACTGACTGGATTGTCTATTTATAATACCCCACTAAGTATCATTAAGGCTTTAAACTACTGGCCTAGAGATGTACTGGCAGGCAGCACTGGTTGTGGGCAGAGAATCTGCCTGCTCAATAATTGATATTATGCATTTGTTTAACATTGTTTAACATATAATACCATAGATATAGCAGGCACACAGAATGTTCTTTAATTGTTGATTTTGGTTTTCAAGCTACAAGTCAGCTCTGGTGGAGAAAGGACACTCATACAGTATCTCAGTGGCATTTATATGGTAAACCTGGTTGCCACACAGCCCTTCATATGTGTCTGTTGCCATGGATACAGTTTAACACAGCATTACAGTTTCCTCACTTCATTCTTTTCCTTATCCTAGGCTTTAACATGTAGCTTGTATTTTTTTTTTGTATGCTATCACCAGATATATCTCACAGAAAAATACACATCATTGCCATATTTATTGAACTCCAACTATTATATAAGCCAGTCTTTTGCAGTGTTGATTCATAAATTATGTCTGCATTTCTCTGCTGTTCTATTTCTCTGCTTATGTGACAGTTTGAGGAAAAAAGAATCTTAAAAAGAATATTTTTACATGCATTGAAAAGAAATTGTAAAGTAAAAATTTTTTTATTTGTTGGCTCTAACTACAGCACTTTTGTAGGCATAATTTACAACAACGAGAAGATCAATCTTCAGTAAGGAAAGTCACATTTATGCGTTATTTTTTCCTAGTACATGGTGCCAATGGAAGTGTCACCATCTGCCAGGTTCCAAATGCATGCAGCCATTTGTGATATTTATAAGAATATTCAGTTCAAATCGATGGTAAGAAGATCATTGTTTCTTGGAAAAGACTTTTCTCGTTTTTTGTAATGGAAAACATTTCCATTATAAAATGTGACTTGCAAAGAGTTAACTTAAAAATTAGTGCAGTACTAGTTAATAAAACAAAAGGAATCTATTAATCATTTTTCAAAATAAAGGGTTACCATTTTTTGGCTTCATAGTTTCACCAATAATTTCCTGAATGATCACCCATGAAGAGTCATGGGTGCAGTACCTTTCTGTCTTCTCCTTTGCTGTTTTATACTGCACACACAGCAGGAAAATAAAATATAATCACAGTTGTGATGACAAAAATCTGTGCATGTTATATTTACTGTAATTGAGCCAACTTTGATTTATCACACAAATGCTAATAAGGATGACCAAAAAAAACCCAACTAAGTTGGCATATTTATTAACTCAATTACTTATCCCATGTGTTTCAATCTAAGCAGTCTAGCTGTTGTGGAAGAACCTGGAAGCCTACAAAGAAAGAGATCTGAGGAAGCAGCTGTGAACTTATATGTTAATGGTTATTATTGCAAGGAAGTGACTAATGAAATGATTCTCCATTAACGGAGTGCAAATGCCTAGGTAATGCATGTTTGATCACTCTTTCTGTTTCCTTCCGTCAAATAGGGCTTTCCAGCTTAATCTTGGGCCATCAGAACAGAAGTATGTTGTGGAAGACATTGTTTATGGATGGTTATCTGGGGTGGGAATAGGCACAGACTGCAGTGGCTGCCAGTTTTTGTTTCTGGCACTTTCTTTATTGTTAACCCATTAGTAATGCTAATGGCACATACTGTGTTGCATTGATGTTAACTGACTTCCGTTTTAATTGTTTCATGTATAAATTAACGATCAGCCAAAAAATACTGAGCTCCAACATAAGTCAAAAGATAACCAGGCTAACCTAGATCTCATGAGAACCTTTGCCTTTCATACAACATCTGTTTCAATAAAATATCTGAAAAGAAAAAAAAATACGATGATCTGCTCTGGTCATGAAAATATTTGGATGGTGATCTCAGAAAAAAACCATCAAATAAAATAATATGCTTTGTTAACAGCTAAATAAGAGATCCGTTTCAAGTGAAAACTGTGGCCATCCAGGACAGCTTGACTTCCCTGAGTTAGCTGGTCATGTGTTCGATTGTTTTGTATCTCTTTATTGCTTGGCTGACAGTTAAGGAAAAAAAAAAACAATTAAGCAAGTCAATCATGATTAAAGCATAAACATTATGTTAAATTAGCAGAAGTAACTGGTTACTAATTAAGAAATTGGCCAGAACAAAAACCAACCGCTACTGCAGACATCCTGGATCTGAGTTGGACAAGTCAATGATGTTTTATACAAACTTGAAAAAAAAAAGGTCTTTGCCAGGAATTGTTTACGATTCTTTTAGAATGTGGCTAGAATTCATTAATGCTGTGTGCTCAGTTTGATGAAATTTGTCAAACACAGTGTCTGTATTAATGTATTGAACAGAACTGTCCTTTACTGCTTGTTTTTAGTTCTCTTAATAATTTTAAACATACCTGTATATACATTACCCCCTTGCTCACTTCGCTCACCAACCCCTGTGCTTGCACTATGTGCTTGCCTCTTTGCGGTTCTGCCGCAATGCGGATGTACAATTTAAACAGATTTTTATTTTCATGAGAATTGTTACATATGCATCAACGCAACGTATAACTGCCCATGATTGAATTTCGTTTCTTTCCCTCTATTAAATAAAATTACTTTTTCGAATGTTTGGCTCTGAGATTTGTTAATTGTATTTGCAAAAGCTATTCTAACGGAAACTTTTAACGTTTTAATATGAATGGCATATCAAGATCTCCTTTGTTGTCTAATGTTATCCACAGAAGATGTACTACATTATCTTTCTTAGATATATCCTTCTTTCTCCAGTAATTTGTGCATAGGAAGACCGGATGGTGTTAACGGTTGTAGATATTCTTCAGGATATTGTAAGTTGTTTTCATCATCCACACGATCACCACCAGCTGTTTCAGCATGGTATATTGATAAGCATTTATGCAATTTGCCGTGTAACTGATCAACATTTTTGGAAGCATTTAACCAATTTACTGTGTAACCGATCATCATTTTTGGCGTTAATTCGTTTGACTTCCTCATTTCTCGGTGCTAGAGGACCATGGTCTTGCTTGAAAATGTTTGAGAGGAGGGCGTGACTTAAAAAAATCTCAAGGCAAAAGTCTTGTCTCACGGGACTTAAAAAAATCTCTCTTCCAAAAAGTCTTGTCTCCAAAAAGTCTTGTTGTGTCAAAGGGTTTTTTTATATAATAGAGAGATAGATATACATACAGTTTTTTTATGATAATATTATTCCAGATAAATTAAAGACACGTATAAGCAAATTAAATTACAGTGTAGACCCATTTTTATGGAAGTGGACCTCTCTGTCTTAGTAATGGTACACATATTTTTGTCAATATGGCTGCTGTGATACTTGAATTGGACTTCAAGTATCCTACTGTATTGTAATGTTGTTAACTGCATCACTGCACATGTTTCTTATTCTTGGGTTTTCAGGAGGCAGTGTGGAGATTTCAATTTCTATCATGTTATCCTGTGCCTTTTGACATCCACTGTGGTAGAATCTGCATTAGCCAACAGCATATTGTTCATTTTTTCTGAAGAGTTCCATTGAGTTTTCCATAGATTTCTGAACAAAATACAGTATACCTTCTAGTATAAAATCACTGTAACAGTTTGTTCCAGAGCATTGATCTTTCTTTCTCTTCAACAAAAGGGACTTGTGAGATGGCTAAAGTGAGTGTCTGCAGTACTCTGTGATCAATATCAAGTTAAACAGTGAGCATTTGCTCTAAGGTACAGTAACACAGATGTCTCTTTTTCCACAGCTGGATGCTGACAGGGATGAAGAAGAGGTGTTTTATGACATTGCGGTAACTGTTGACAACAAGCTGTTTCCTACCAAAGAACCTGTTGCAGGTGAGTCAATAACTGGCAAAGTTAGGGCACTAAAATCAATGCATTTGACTTCTTTTCAGCAAGTAATCAATGCTTGTGTTCAAATCTTATCTGCCTTTTTTCCAGAAATGTTTTACCTAACCCCAGTCATTCTGACTTTTTTAAGCAAACTAAAGCTAAAATTAATAAAACCTAACAATATGAGGACTGCATGAGAATAAACAATGCTAGCATTTGGGGTATAATGTTTTTTCTGGTACAAATTGAGCACACTTTCAAAAAGTCTCTTTACATGCAATAAAATTATGGAACATTGTTTGCATTGTCTGTATTGGAATAAGCAGGTTTAGAAAATTATTGGATGAATAAATGTTTGGTCTTATGTTCTTTATGGACAAAGTGTAAAGTACTTATTTGCTGCAAGTTAGGTGTAATTTTTGGGTTATTCTAGTACTGTGTATTTTATTGTTTCATTATAAAGTTTACGTTGTTTTTTTCTCATAAAAATGTGGTTAATAACATCAGAAGACGTGGTTATTGAAACCAAACATACAAATGTTAAAGATGACAATCTTGTGCATCACAATCATGCCAAACTATTATTAAATCACATTAATTAAAACCACTTCACAATAATACATGAACCGATTATGAGTTCTGATTGACTGAGATGCTTAAGTGATGGCTAATTAGGTTAGCACAGAAGACAAATTTTAAACCATATGCCCTGTTATGGGACACTTGGTCATACAATTTCTGAGCATATAAATTAAAATGTGTTATAGAAACAAAATATAAGCCATCAGACTGACACACATAATCCAGACTGGTCCTGAGTGTGTACAGAGAAATAGCTGAGTGACCCCCAATGCATGGCTGGATATGCCCTCAGGGTGACTTGGGTGCACACCCAGGGGCCCTATGCACAAAGGGGTCTTCGCATATGCAATGTTAAAAGTGCCTAATAACAGGAAAAGTTTTTACCAACAGTGCAGACACTTGTAGCAATTCGGTCTCCCTGACCCCACTTTGTTCTCACAATTATAAACTTATCCAATCAGACCTAAATAAAAAGCTTTTAAAAGAGAAAATATGAGTCCTGGTTGGTTGATATGGATGTTCCACAACCAATGCAGGTATCCAGTAGGTCACTTTTAGGAGATTGTGAATTTAATGTAATACTGTGGCACAAATGAGAAAATGGATGGTCATTCAAAACCAGAGCCCAATGGTGCAGCAAACAGAAATATTAAAAAACAGAGAAAAGCAAAAGAAGCTGCTTTGCTTGCAAATAGTGCTGTTAAGACTAATGAGAGTGAGCTCACGTGATAGGCAGGTGAAGGCTGATATCACAACTCCTTGCAGCTTTCCAGTTCTGCACAGCCTTCAGCATAGATGTGGACAATGTGGCAGACAACATGGCCACTGCAGAAGATAAAAAGCACCAAACAACCAAACCCAAAGAAATAATCATCCTTCTGATCTTTAAATGTTTTGACCCCATAACACTCAGTTACATGTTATCTTTTGGCACAGGCCTTTTAAAAATGTTTAATTGATGTTCATCTGTTGATTTCCCTCAGATGTGATGTTGCACTCATCAATTAGTTTGTTACATTCATTGCAATACCCAATCAAACAAAAAAGGAAAGTGACGTTCACCCAATATGAACTTTTGGACTTTTTTTGCACTTTTATTATTGACATTTGTGGTGTTCATAATTTGTGAGTATATGCATGTGCCTGGTTGGGGTGGTGAGGTGAAGTAAGGGAGGGCCTTTTTAGCTTTGACACCCTGGAGCCCGTGTGAGTCTTAATCTGCCCCAGTGCCTTGGGTATGGTGAGGGCACTTGTAATGATTTTAAATGCCACAAGACTCCTGGAAGCACAACTGACATTTCCTGGCTCAGTTGGTTCCTGAAGTCAATGCTGACCTGAGAATCCCCTAACAAAGGCTCAATGATGTGGTAGTCACTGACTGGCTTACACCCTGTGCTTTATGTCTCTACACACCTTCTTTAAACACTCACTTAAACCGCTTTGCACAATAATCACTTCTTATGTAAAATGGAGGAAGTTACAAGGCCAAAAACAAAGCTTAAGCATTTACTGAAAGTGTCCAATGCAGCTTTGAAAGAAAGTGCTGCATACAGGGAGTACATCAAAGAGGCTGACAGAATGCGAGATTGTGCACAGTATAAAACAGCGCAATTGGCAGTAATTTTACCAATTTAACTGCTGCCTGCTTTAGTTCAAGATTCTCAAGGAGTCTTTAACCACAATGTTTTTGAGATAACTCTAGCAGTTTGTAGCACACATAAAAGCATACAGAGAGCAATAAATACAAGAGTTTCTTTTCCACGGTACAAATGTTTTGACTCGAAAATTGTAATTACCATTTTAATTCAATGGAAGGCCCCTGCTAATGTTATCTCTTTTTTAGTATTATGTGCAAACATTTCATATGAACTAAGATGTTCTGTTTAGATGTAAGATATAATATTGTGCAATAAAATCTTTATTCTGCAGCTTACTAAGCCTTAAACCAGATATGATGCTAATAGCAGGTTTATGTACAACTGTCATATGCACTTTTTATTAATGCATTTTTTTCCCAGTGTAGCTCATAAACTTGACAGCTAACTCATTTTATTGTTGTTTAGTTTCCAGTAATTTATCATCACACCTGTCCGCCATGTTTTCACCTTTCATGGCTGCCTAGTGCTGATCTTAGGGTTGAGCCCAATTTGTCTTTGTAACTCAGAGGAACAACTTGTGACAAGCTGTCCAAATGATGCATCCCTCTTGACCTGTAAGCTCCTATGAACTTCCTATAGTTTGTGGAAACTATTATTAGGACAAGAAAGGTCTGGTTCTGCTTTCCTGTGTTCTTGTTGCAAATTTATTGCAAGCAACTGGAATCCATTGCACTAATACCCTTCATAGTTTTAAACAGTTCAATCATGTCACCTCTTAATGTCTGTTTGCTTAAACTGAAAAGGTTCAACTCCTTCATTCTTTCCTCATAGCCCATAGTCTTAGTTCCTTGGTCTTAGTCACTCTTCTCTGGACTTTCTTTAGCACTACTATGTTCGTTTTTGTAATATGGAGACCAAAACTGTACCCAGTACACCAGATGAGACCTCAATAGTGTGGTATAAGGCCTAAGAAGAACCTACCTTGACTTTTACTCCACACAAAATGATAGATAACCTAGTAGCCTATTATCCTTTGTTAGGGCTTCAGTTCCCTGCCTTGATGTAAATAGTGATAAGTCGACTATTACTCCTAAATCCTCCATTTACTTACAATAAATTTCATCTGCCACACATTTGTCCAAGCCTGCATGCTGTCTAAGTCCTTCTCTAACAATTTAACTGAATCTGCATTATCTGCCATTCCACTTACTGTAGCTTGGCATCATCTGCAAACTTAACCAGGTTCTTAAGCATATTTGTAGGTATTCAGTTTATTCTTGCATATTCTGATTTGTTGCAGTGTTTTCTGATTTATTTTTGAGTATTTAATTTGTTTTTGTGTTTTCTGATTTGTGTTTGTGTTTCCAATTTGTTCTTGTGTTTTCTGATTTGTTTTTTGCATGCTTTAATTTGTTTTTGTGCATTGCACTTCAGGGCCACCATATTGGATGGACTAGGGTCCCATTCAAGTCTAGGGTCAGATTTATAAAACTTCCAAATGTACAAAAAAAAGTCTGAAATGTGTATATACAACTTTCCACATGAAAGTCAGAATTTATACAAGAAAACTTGATGTAAGAACTTGTGTATATTTATAGCAACTCTGTATGAAAAATTTTAGAGAAACTGGGTTATGACGACACCATTGATCAAGTAGGGAAGTGCAGCTAAACCAGCAAAATGATGACTCATGTGTATAATAATTCATATCTTTGAGCAGTTATTATAATGGACGTTGACGTGACAAACATATTAAGCCTCAAAAGGCAACTCTATTTTAATTGACTTTTAAGAGAGTCAATGCTGCGTATTTGCACTGAAGAACTTTTTTGTTTTTTCCTCAGTTTCTATTGGCTACCTGTTGTCACTTTTCAGGATTAGAAACCAGTTCAATCATTTATTGCTAATAATTGTTTTATTCACTGAATACAGAAAGCTATAAATATCATGCCCAATAACCAGTGCTGGTGCTAGGTTATTTTGCACTCTAGGCCAAGATTATTAGTGTGCCAATCGACTGTTTGGTAGCTAACCCATTGTGGTTGGTTCCCCCCCTTATGATCTGCGCCCTAGGTGAATGCCTAATTTGCCTTAATGATGGTGCTGGCCCTGCCAATAACCCATTCATAACCTAATGGTTTCACCCAATGTGGCTTATTTGACGCTGCTTGAAGGGAATAAGCTTTTAGGAACTAGCAGAATTTTTTTGCCCATAATGATGACTGGCTTATGTGCCAATATAGGTTTCCAGGAGCCATTCTCTTAGAACTATGAATTGCTCCCACCACTAGAAAACCAGACTGTTCAAAATTGCACTATACCTGTTCATATTGTTCTGTGCAGTCAGATGTGGAGTGAACCATAGGATTTCTCAACAGCAGGAGCAGTGCCTGAATGTGCCATATTAAATTAAAAGTGATTAATATAATGTACAGACACTATTTTGGTTCCCTTATAAGAGGGTCAATGCTGCATATTTGCTTTGAAGTACTTTTTTGGTTCTTCCTCAGTTTATATGGGCTACATGTTTTCACTTCTCAGGGACCTGACTAACAGATCAGGAAGATCTCAGCCAAGCTTCAGGCCATCATGCTGCTGTGGTGGAACTGATGAGGCATTGCATTAAGTTTCCGTATGGTGTGGGTGTACATAGAAAAAACGTAAAGTTTTTGCCAATATAAAAAAGGCAATTTGTAGCAGTTTCTGATTTCCTAACAGCAATTTACTGCACTTATATTTATATTGCAATAAGAGCACCAAGTGAAAAGCTGCTTTTGTTAACCATAAGTAGTTACATTCCATTAATGTACAAGTCATCTGTGATGCCAAGCTGAGACTCACAAACGTTGTGGCTTGGTGTCCTGAATCAACCCATGATTCATTTATTTGGAGGCAAATTAGCTTTTGCAGATGTGATGGCACTATACATGGTGTCTGGCTTGTTGGTAAGGTAGCTGGCTGAAGCTTCAATGTTTCATCTGGTCTGCACTACTTAACTGCAATCACGTCATTACCTGTGCCAGGTGACAGTGCCTACCCACTCAGACGTTGGCACCTCATGCCTTTCTCTAACCCACTGAACTGAGAGAAAAGGTGCTGCTATGCCTGCCATGATCTTCTGTGCTCAGTTGTGGAGCACAGCATAAGACTCAGTGTGTCAGGTGGGGGCTGCTCTACAAGCCAGAGAAGGTCTGCAGCATTGTGATTGCATATGTATGAGGTTGATTAGCATAGTCCATATATGTTTTTTTCAGTGGGGTAACCAGGTGAAGTTTGGGGTGCATTCATGTATGCACATTTACAAGGTGATTGTGATTTATAAAGGTAAATTGCATAGAAATATGTATACATAGGGTTCTATCAATCGGATTGATTTTTGGCATGCACATTTTCCTTTTTTTAGGTATACACATATTTTCATGCTTGAATCCATGCAAACTTTTATAAATGAGAGTCCCAGTTCCTACCTCATACCTAGAGTTGTCAAGATAGGCTATTGCTTCTGTAACACTCAGGCAGATAAACAGGAACAGAAGCTGGATAAATGGGGATTTACCTTCTCCTTTATTTTATAGACATTCTTTCACTAGGACATTGTTCCTTTCACCCATCTTGCGTTGGGTTTGTTCTGAAGGCTACTGACTTCAGATGTCTGTAACTCTCCTTTAGTGGTGAGTGAAAATTAGTTACATACAGTATAAAATTTTCACATCTGTTTATAAAGTGATGGGACAATATGAGTTTATTTCAGACTGGGTGTCATTGTCATCACAGATGTTGCACAACAAAAAGAGTACTTTATAAGAAAGAAAGAAAGAAAGAGAGAGAGAGAAAGAAAGAAAGAAAGAAAGAAAGAAAGAAAGAAAGAAAGAAAGAAAGAAAG
>JANRMT010062857.1:243805-269006 GCA_026402145.1 Polypterus bichir lapradei
TCTTGGCACAAAGTCTCATCTTACAGGACGTAAAAGTATCTTTCTGAAAAGGTCATGTCTCGCCCCAGGCTAAAAAGTCTCGTCTTGTCCCAGGATTTTTTTATTATAATAGAGAAATATTGTTTGCTGTTAGTTCTATTTTGCTTTTGGTTATTGTTCCATCTGCGTCTTTTGTTGTTTGAAGCAGAGTGGTGCAGTGATTAGCACTGTTGCCTCATAGTTCATGTCACATTTTGGCCTCAATCATTGGTCCAGCGTAATTGGGAGATTCTTCTGTAGCCCTCAGGGATACTTAAAATACCATTGCACCATTATAATCCTTTCAAAACTAGTTCATTTCCTCCATTCCTATTGATTTTGGTGCATTTCGATGATGTTCACAAACATTTTTGTGATTTTTCCAAACTCACGGCACAGCAAGCCCCAACTGCTCAATTCGCTATTACTAAGTCAGCTTCTTTTTGATTTCCTGGGCAGCCTTATTGTCAATAGCAAGACTTGTACGGTGCTTTGAAAGAGTACTCAGCCCCATCCTGAGCTTCTCTGCTATTTCAAGCATTTGACATGCAAGGTTTTGTGGCCTTCATACAAGATCTAGTATTGAATGAAGCTTTTGAGTGAACAAATAACAAGAAGTGTTAACTTTTAACTAATGAACAACACCAGCTAGCCCTCTGAAATATAAGAGCAAATCAGGAAAGGGGAAATACTTTTCCATTCTGCTGTATGCATTGTACTGTATGTGTATGCAATCTATTGAGTGAGTCATTTTAAAGTCTTAAAGGAAATTTACCACAAGCACTGTGAACTGTGAGTACTGTGGAGATCAGAGATAAAAATGATTTGTGAAATGTTTGAGAGACCCAAGGCCGAGGTCAGATTTCTGACTGAATGCGCTGGATGGACTGATGTGATATTTTTAGCTTTACAGTATGTTCAGAAATTCTCACCTAATGGGAATCAAGTCAATGCTGAAGGGAAATGTGTGAGCTCCTGTGAGTCCTGTGGCTTACTGCTTGAAATCATATACAAATTGTTTGTTCAAGAATATTTATCAAGATGTCGTGTAGAAAATTAAAAGCTTGAATTTTTTTACTCAGCATCTCATGAGAATTAGCTTAAGAGTGTTTTAATTAAGCCTTAATTTTACCTTCATTGAAGTAATCTGTTTCCATTTAAACCTTTCTTTTAATTAAAAAAGTAGAATCTTACAAGCAAAAATTTGTTTTTGAGTGAATTTTACCTTTAGAGTTGCACATGCATTTGTAATAGTTATTTAGATTAAAACAAATTGGATCAGGGTGACACCACAGGACCATGGAATTGGCGGGGGGTGGGGGGCATCTGGGTCCATGTCCAGCCTACTTTTTATGATTTGTATATATTTTTTTTACCTTTTATTATAACATTATCAATCTCCTGTATATATCGAATATGTGGTTATGAATTAATGGAATCTGAATTTGCAGTCTATTTTGTTGTATCTTGCCTCAGTCGAAAATTCAATTTTGTCTTCATTTTTACTGCAACACCATCTTAAGACAAGGTGTTTCACTTGTTGACATGGAAACCATTCCCAGAATTCTCTGCGAGGTGCTGGAATGTATCATCACTCAGACAGCGGTATAAACATAGCACACATTAATCCTTTAGTATCCAAGCTTAACGGATAAATCTCCTCCCGCTTTGCTGAAAGAACCTTACTTTTTATTTCTTCCAGTTAACAAATCCTTGCTTTGATCTCCAACTCTTGAAATTTCGATGGAAGTTCGGTTTTAGTTTTTAGCGTTGACTTTGGCCTTTCCCTGACTTCTGCATCTTCTGGTTTTAAATTTTTTCTCTCTGCTGAGCCAGTATACTTTTGTCCTATTGTATTCTACTTTGCTATATTTTACATGGCCTATGGAGCAAAATTCACAGCATGGGAAAGTGGCACATTTTTGTGTGTTAGCCAAGGATACAAGTGAGAATTTAATTGTACTCCTTGCATGTGACAATACATATTAACTGTACTGATTACACTGAATGTTACTTACTGTCCAATCAAAATCATAAGATCTTTAAAAAAACAAACACCATTGCTCATTACATTCACAGTGCCAATCAGCATTCAGAGTTGTGCAAACTCTTTGCCATGTGCGTGCTTTATAAGAAGACACTGAGGATATTAAAAATGCACGTTACGAGTGCTAAGCTGCAACGAAACAGAAGAAAGCATCACAACTGACTGCTGAATTTTGTTTTTTTATTTGTAGCGCATGTGGTAGACACTTTAATATCCTGTAATAAGTTGAAGTAATGGCCTCAGCTTTCTATGCTGGTAACTTTAGTGTATTCGGGATCTGAAAATGTTTAAATTCCAGTTCCTGCATTCAATGTTTGTTAAGTTAGCTCGACATTACAGTTTCATACCCTGCTGCTCCAGTGAAAGGGTCTAAGTACAGGTAGACTGATAATTTACTGAGTGAAGTGAGGTAATGGGAATGAGACCCATTGGATATTTGCAAATCATAACATTATAGTAACATTGTCTCTACACTGGCAAAGTTTTATGATATTTTCCAAATACTCTTCTTCCTGCAATATTATTTTCCACTGCAAGGAGAATTAAATACAAATGTTTATGGAGAACACTGTTTTCACGTCTGTTTAGCAAAAAAGTAACCTAGTTGACATTTTGTTTCTTTATGGCCTCTAAACTGAAACAGATGCCAGTTTTTGATAAATCTCTCCTGAACCCAGAAGTGATTCCATGGCAAAGTTGGGATGTAAGCTTGGAATGGAAATTCCTCCAGTGTTTTAATTAGTCCAGATTGGTAAGATTATTTCAGGGTGATGAAGAAAACAGACCAGAGGAACTGAGAAAGAGTCATGATCAAGAAAAGGGGATTCTTTGCAGAGTGAGCAAAAGATGGGAAAGTGTAGCAGATGCACCATCTGGTAAAGATCTAAACCTGCTTAGGAAGCTTTTGAAGGGCTGGATGCTTTTCTTTTCTTTTCTTTTCTTTTCTTATTAATTAGGTGTTTTCTCCCACAAATCTGCTTTTTTTGTTTTTCCATGCCATCCTCTGTAAAGTCTAGAAAATGCAGTGTATGAGAACCTCCAGAGGTCAGCTGTTTCTGAAATGTTGTATCCACCGGCAACATTCGTACCATGGTCAAAGTCATTTAAATAATCCATCTTGCCCATTTTAATATTTGCTCATGACTATGTCTGCATGCTATGTGCATGTATATTGAGTTGAAGCCACTGTGAGAGGGCAGGCTGCTTGTGTTAAACAGTAGATGTGCATCTGGTAAAGTGGCCACCATGTGTACTGTATATACAGCCATAAAAACACTTGGAGACTTACAAAGCCTATTATGAAATATGTTGTAAAAAGGACTGAGTGTACTCACTCTGTAAAAGATGAAGTGTACTCTTCTTTGAGTGTACTCACTCTGTGTTTTGAGCGTTGTTTTCTGAAAACCACTTGGAAATTTAGGGGTCCCATGTATGAGACAAGCAATAGCTGTAGCTACACTTCCAAGGGATGGTTCAACTAGGGAAGAATAGATAAACACTTATAATTCTGTTTAAAGAAGCTGCCTCTTTTGTGTATTTACAGCTATTGAACTGAAGGAATTTGTTTCCAGAATAGAAAGAAAAGGTTAATAGTAGTTAAACAAAGTAATTGCAAAACGACGATTTAATCTTGTTGGGCCTAACTCTCCATGTATGTTAAATATGGCAAACACACTCTTCTCATCACCTGCCATATCCTTTTGTCTTTCCTTTCTTTCTTTGCTCTTTAATAATATGGAAGTGTGCCCTGAAATTGACTGATGCCCCATCCAGGATTAATTCCTACCATGAGCCCAATTTTGCTGTGTTAGACTCTAACCTTCTTTAACGATGCAACCAAATAAAAGGGTTTTAATAAACAGATTACATTATTAGACTTGTAAACTAATTCAGTAACATATTTAATAAACTAAGAATTAAAGAGTAGATTGGTGATTAAGACAAAATATTTCATTTTAGAAGCACATTAATCCATTAGGAACATCAAGTGAAAGGATCTCTATTTCTAAGAGATTTTCTAATACAGACCACTGACTTTATGTCAAAATCTTCAAAGCCATCCCAAAATGTTTCACTGTGCCTGAGTACAGATGCTATATGCATGACCGAGTATTCAAAGATAGACTCAAACACAATTTCACAGTCTTCAGTCATTGTTTGTTCTGTTGCTCTTCTCAGACTGAAGAGTAAAATTGTCAGGGATGAGCGCCTCACCTGTATTTTCACTTTGGAGATCACTGATTTGTTCTTGTGGCTTTAAAACTCACTGTGAATGAACTGCAAGAAAAATATGTGGTACGGTCTCTATCAAAACTTTATATAATCAAAGAAACATTTTAGTGTTCACTTATCAAATCGCACGTTAGTTAGTTTCCCTAATACTAAATAAGTTCAAGTTGATACTCACGTGTATGCATTACTGTATATGGTGTACATAGTGCAATGAATACTTGTTGTCTCTTCAATCCTGTGTAAGACACATACATACACTTACACAAATGTGTACAGGCCATGCAGCATTTTATGTATATATAAGCTTTATATGTAATGTATATTTGCAAGTATTTTATACAGTTAACTGACTTATTCACTCATCAACAAAACAATATTTCTTGTTTAGTTAAAAGGCTGAAATTTGGCAGGATGGTCAAACTAGGGCAGTGAGTATCTGCTAAGAATGGACATCTCAATATATAAATATTTAAAGGTTAAAACCTCCTACAATAGAAAAGCTAAATAGCCTAAAACCTCAAAAATGCTTTGATGAATTTGATTAATATATTAGGATGTTATTGCAAATTTAAAAAAATTAGCAAACCCATATTTTTTATCAATATTTGTTTTATTTGTCAGTATGTATTAATATTATACTAACTTAAATGTTCAACACTGCACTGAGAGTGTGCTTTATGTCAAATGAAGGATGGAGAAGAAGCAATTGATTGGCCGAACATCAGCAGTAACCAATAAGGTAGACAAATGACTGAAGAACAGGTGGTGTCCTGGACAGGAAAAAGAGATCATATTTGGTATTTACAGTCAGGTATGAAATCAAAGGAGAAAGTTTGGCAAAGCTCAAGGAAGATGCAAGAGTCAATGGTTAGCAAGCAAATATAGGCCTCAAGTGCCAGTGCCAAGTGCTGTGACTGTGAGTAGGTGTTGCAAAAAGGGGGTGAGAGAAGTAGAGGTGGAAGTGCTCTCCTCCTATCCAAAACCAGGCAGGAGAGATGTAGTATCTTCAGAGGCTTAAACCCCTGATATTTTTCTCAATTATATACACGACAATAACAGTATGCCACCAAACCTTTTGTCCATCATATACAATACAGTCTCAAATTAACGTTGCAGCATTATATGAACGTATGCAAAGCCCAAAGTAACACTGCACCCCTCTTCACTCTTCGATTTTATACATATGTAACACTGTGAGGAACAAACACAAAAGGGGTTTAAGTCCCTGATAGCTAGAACTTCTAGAAATGACCCTGAACCGACAGTATTAGTTTAAAGTTAAAGGGTCCCACAAGAGCTACTGCACTTTAATATACACTCTCATCTACAGATTTTGAAAAGGGGTCTTCACCCCGACCTCTTACTTGGTTTACATTTTCCTATACATGTGTGTCTGCTTACTCTGAATAAGGATGTTCCACTCCCCCACTCTCTGAAATTCTTTGCATCAGTGCTTGAAGCAGGCTGGTAATTTTTCTGTTTTTGATTACCAGCACTCTTAGATGCATACCGGCAGTGTTTTCTAGCATATCAGCTCTCTTCATGGTTATCCATTCCGCTTTGACTACCTCCAGCCCACAAATGCAGAGCTGGTAGCTTTAAAAGGAACTAACAACCCACCACCCCACTCTTCAATCGCACAATACCCCACCTTCAGAATTAGATCATGGCGCTTGAATTTCTAATGGAGAAGCCACAGGCACTTGAAGTAACTGCTCCATGCCTCTCTCTCTTCACATTAATGACGCATAGGGTCCCAGCACTTATGTATATCCACTTCATGGACTTCTTTGTATGTACATATGCATCTGTGGACTTGAAAGGGAACCACATACAACTTATGAAAAACACAAAAAGAAATACTCTACTTGAGTAAATGACATAAACAAATGAAAATTGTAAATTTCTAATAATGATAATAATATACAGTATACTTAAATTTCACATTATTCCTACTTATTATCCATTTCAGTTCAAAAGAATACAGTTTCCTGTAAAATTGTTTTGCAATCACTGTCAACAAAAGACAAGTAACTAGAAAAAGTATAAATCAAGCAGGAATATTTTGCTCGAGTGAAATTGTGCGTAGCATATTTGTCAGTTGAATGTGGTTTCCTTTCAAGTCAGCTGCTAAATACAATATACTCCAGTGACCTAATAATATTATTTCTTATCATTGGACTGATGCCTTTATCCTAATCAACATTTGAGCTTCTGTTGGTTACATTTCTTTTGTTTTTCCAATTGGAGCACAGGCAGGTGAAGTGACTTGCTCATGGTCACATAGTATCAGTAACAGGATTTGAACCTATGACCTCAGCATTTGAAGTCTAAAGTGTTAGCCACTACACCACACTGTTTGCCGATGACATTAGCCCTTGGCAAAAAATCCTACAAATACTGTATGTAGAAAAGTTCTTACTTACATAGTATATCTGATAAACCCGATTAACCAACAGCACTATAACTGAGGCCCATTGTCTTATAAAAGTTCCCGGGTGAAGCCGGGTAACACAGCTTTATATGTATGTAGACCATATTTGTTCCATTGCAGCATTAGTTAATATGATTGAATGCTGAGAGTGAACGGTTTTGTCCTGTTTGCCTTTCTAGGGCAGTGAGTGTTGTGTATGTTCTGAAAAGAAGGAGGCTTTGTATCAGTAATACTTGTGCCCCTCCACCACCCTCTGTAGTATTACACTTTCTTGAGCCAAGCAGATGCTCTACTATAATGTGATGCAGCCAGTGATAATGGACTCTTTTGTGCAAATGTGTGAGCAGAAATCAAGAAATACAGGCTTTCCTCAGACATCTGAGAAGGCAGAGGCATTTGTGAGCCGTCTTGACAAAAGCTGTGATGTGTTGTGACCATGTCCGTTCATTCAGAAGGTCACTCCATGAAATTTAAAAATGTTCACCCTCTCAACAGCTTCCCTTCCTATGCAGATGTGAGTGTAGTCTGACGTCTGCTTCTTGAAGTCTATGACCAGCTTCTTGGATTTACTAACATTAAAGGTGAGATTGTTGTCCTGGCACTACTTGATCATCGGGTAAACGTTTTCTCTGTAAGCCGTCTCATTATAGTTGGTGCTCAAGGTTACAATGGTTGTGTCATCAGTACATTTAATGGTGCTGTGTCTAGTCACACAGTCAGTAAAGAACAAGGAATGAAAAAGTGGAATCAGTACGCTACCCTGTGGAGTGCCTGTGTTGATGGTCAGGGCAGATGTTGTGATGCTGCCAGTCCACACTTGCTTAAGTCTGTTGGTCAGGAAGTCCAAAATCCAATTTCAGAAAGTGACACTGAATCGAAATTCTAGGGGTTTGGTGGCCAGTTTGCTGGTACATCAGTGTTAAGTGTTGAGTTGTAGTCTACAAACAGGACTCTGACATAACAGCTTTTATTATACAGTTGCATCACAATGGTATTAATTTCGAGGAATATGGCAGTATCTGTGCAATATGCAAACTGGAAGTGATCATGGCTATCCGGAACTTTCTGTTTAATGTGTCCCAGAATCAGCCTATTGAAATATTTCATCTCAATTGGAGTCAGTGCCACCGGTGTGTAGTCATTCAGATGGTCCACTTCTGTTTTTTATGCATAAAAGTAATTTTTGTTCTTTTAAAGCATGCCAGGAACAAAGATTCTCTGGGCATGACCTGAAAACATCAGGGGGAAAAAAAAAAACATACCGAGCTGTGGCACACATAAAACTGCATTATGCACCATGACAGTGCACCAGGACACACTGCTGCACCATGACACCTGTGGACTGTAGGGGGTGCTCCAGCTCCTCAATCACCTGACACAGGCAGACACAGCCACAAGTTCAGGACAAACCAGGCTTTTATTTGGGAAACTCTTCCTTGAAGCGTTTCCCTCAGCAATAAAGCGCAATACAAAAACACAGCCCCGAGCAATACTTTGCCTTCTTCTTTTTCTTTCTTCCCCTCTGCCTCCATTCCTCCTGGCATATTTCACGGTCCTTCCTCCCGACTCTGAACAGTGGCAGGCAGCTCCTTTTATATTCTCCTGAGAAGTACTTCCAGTGTTCCAAAGGCTTGGCCCGGGAGCACTTTTGGGTATAGCTGAAGCTCCACAAAGTAAGGCTCCCAAGTCCCCTCAGCACCCTCTGGCAGTACCCACAGAACCCAACAGGGCTGAGTCCAAGAATTCCAGTCCCCATGATGCCCTGTGGAAAACTCTGGAGCTGCCATCTAGCAGTCCAGGGGAGACAATGGCCCATATACAGTATGCTGTCCCCCCCTCCATCCTTCCATCTTGAGGGCATGCCGGCTGGGTAAAGATGCCGGCCGTCCCTCCATACACCTCATTATCAGTTGAAGAGTTTTTGACCTAAAACAATGTGGTTTTAGCTTTGCACCCCCCTGAATTCTTAAGATTTCATTCCTTGTGACTTCTTTTTGTTCTCAAAATTAAAATTGAGACTAATAGGGAGACAATTTGCAACCATGGAAGAAATCCAGGGAACAAATGGCCTAAAACATGATAACAAAAGATGAGCACAGGAAACTTTAAGAAGAATGGAAGAGGAACAGGAACACGTGTGTTTCATCTCAAGAGGGAGTATTTTGAATAAAATGGAATTACTGTAAGTTGTATAATTTTTTTTTTTTATATAACTCCATGAATTTTTGGGTCCCCCATCGTAAATGATTTTGACATTTTGCGAACACATTTCTCTTGAGAATATCATAGTATTTGTTCATGTGGAACATCACGAAACTATATTTTTCCGAAATGATGGAATAAATTCAAATCAGAAAATGGAAGTTAAATGATGAAGCTATAGGCATCCTAAGATTTTATTTGGCCTGCATTATATCTTTATAACCAGAGCATGATTTAAAAAAAAATGCAAAGGCATGTCATCCCATGTGTTATTGTTTAACCATTTGACATCCAATATGGAAACTTATGAAAGTTCAGCCAAGTGTGCCCTAAGATCATGAAGGTTTGAGAGTAATTCTGCAGTATTGGAGTGCAAGGCAACTCCACTGGACGTCAGCACCAACAGAGCAGATTCTAGTCACCTGTTTTAGAGTCACCAGCTAACTCTGTTATTAATGTGTCTGCCCTTCATAACACAGTCAATCAACTTATATATAGTTGAAATGGATTTTTATTAACAGTATTCAAGCAGCCTTAAGCAACAAGAAGTAAACATAAAATGGTGAAAGTGATCACTTTATGTGTGATTATCTCCCCAAGTTAATCTCTGCAGTGCATTTCTCCCTGCATTAACATATGAATTCCACAAAAGATGAATGTCTTATGAATTTTTGCTCATCACATCAGCTCATGAAATGCAAATAAGTCTATTATATTGAGTTACACAATTAGCATCCAAAACAACTAAAGAAACTGTGTCACGAAGGCAGAGATTCCAGTGATTGCTTATGTCATTTAATCACTTGGCACATCAATACAGGCCTGTACTTACAGAAGGCGGCCCTGCTTTCAGCTTCTGTACAAGGCTACAGAAGGTGTTTAGTGGAAGGGAGGCAGAGACAAAAGGATGCATGGAGATATTTAATGCATCAATTACAGCTGGTCTACTGGAAAAAGCAGGTGACTCTTTTCACTCTTCAGATTCTTAGCACTAAGCAGTTACCCATTTGAGATGAATGACTGCAATTCATTCCTCGTCTCTTTGAAAGCAGGCGTGTGGTGCTTTTGACAGTAATTTCTTATCACATAAACCCACACAATTGTTATTGGGCTTATGATAGATAAGTGTTCCTGACCTGTGAGCCAGGGCCATGTATGTTAAAATGTTGCGAGAGGGCAGGGAACAAGTAATGCCAAGTTAGAGATTGGAATACACCTTTGGTGTAGGTGAGAATGATTATCTGAACAATTTAACACTGCCATCACAGTTCTCAGCATTATCCTGCTACTTACTATAAGTCTCCTTGAAAGCTCACAAGTGCTATTCCAGCTTTACCACGGAGGAAACTCGTTGAAACTGTAGGACAGTGGCTTCAGTATTACTGAGCACAAGCAATTTACCCAAGTGTTTTCTAAGAGCTTTGGTGTACTTTAGAAAGGATGACTCCATTTGGTCTCTCCAGACTCTGTGAGCCTACCACTGCTCCTCCTGATTGATGTGGCAATTGCATTCCATTTACATCATCATCAATTGCATTGTCATTCTGACAAACACTAATTACTGGGCCATAATGGTACTAGAGGCGATAGAATGAGAGGTAGCAAGGTGATGTCTGCAGGGGTTTGACACAGTCACAACTTCAGTGTCTATAACACTTTTCATTAATAAAAGCTTTGGTTTCTCTTTAAATTCAGGTTTATTGCCACATTTCTGGTTACCCAGCCAGGTTTTATTTCTGGTTACCTGATCATCTGGAATAACGTAGGTCAATGGCAATGATTTCTGATGTACAGTATGCGCTACAGTGAAACATTCAGTTTATCTCTTTTCGGTACTCAAATGTGGCACTCGGTGCCACAGCCCACCTCCCAAGTTGTTTTGCCTGCCTAAGGTAAAGTCACCCCCGATGGAGGATCGCAGGAGTCGTCAGGTAGATGGGTCCTTTCATCTGATTGGCTGTCTCAGTTGTGGAATGGCCAATGGAGGCAGCTTGATAGCTGAGGTCTCCAAATCATATTATGTGATATCATCAACTGTTAAATTCTGCTCCATACTTGTAATATTTTTATTTTTATACTGTATTGAGGATTACTTATGTTCTGTTCTGTGTATTGTATTGTATTGACCCCCTTCTTTTTGACACCCACTGCATGCCCAACCAACCCTGAGAGGGGTCTCTCTTTGAACTGCCTTTCCCAAGGTTTCTTCCGTTTTTTCCCTATAAGGGTTTTTTTGGGAGTTTTTCCTTGTCTTCTTAGAGAGTCAAGGCTGGGGGGCTGTCAAGAGGCACTTATTGTGTGATTTTGGGCTATACCAAAATAAATTGTATTGTATTGTAAATTGTATCTCTTTTCATGGCACTTCAAGACAGTCAAGATAGGTGATGGTTTTCATAATTTTAATGTTTATTTTGCTGTCCATACATCTTAGTGTATGTCAAAGCACTGAATGAAGACATACTAGCCTGGGGATGATGTATCAGTTTGATTAAATGTATTCCAGTACAATGCAGTACACCTGGACAGATTTACAAATATAAAACATCCATCCATTTTTGTAAACCATGTATTCTAATATGGGTCACTGAGGGTTAAAGTCTATCCCAGTGATATCAGATACAAGCCAGGAACCAACCCTTGATAGGACAACACTCTATGAAGAAGCTGACTCACTCATGTTGGGACAATTCAGGTTTGCCAGTTAGGCTACGATGCATTACTGCAGGATGTTGAAGGAAACCTTAGTATCAAGAAATTTGAGCCCAGGTATGTAGTTGTGAGGCATTGGCACAAAGCACAGTTCCTCCATGTTACCAACCTTTAAAACAGTAAGAGAAGATAATGCAGCAGGTAACATCTGGCATACATACAGATGTGGACAAATTTGTTGGCAACCTTGCAGCTCATTGTAAAAGTGCTGTATGCCTCTTAAAAAGCGATTAAATTAAAATCAATTGTCCTGTGTATACCTGCATGCCTTTGATATGTCATCGAGTAAAGCAAATCAAGTGTGATAAGACATCAAGTATTGCTTATTCTATGAAGATATTCTAAAATGGCCTGGACACATGTGTAATAATTGGATTACAGGGATTTTTCAGACTAACTGTTTTCTTTAATTAGTATCACACATGTCTCCATTCGTGCAATCAGTCATTAAGCCTATTTAAATGGAGAAAAATAGTCACTCTACTGTTTGGTATCATTGCGTGTCCCCCACTGAACATGGACCCAAGAAAGAAAAGGAGAGATTTGTCTGAAGAGATCAGAAAAAATTTAGACAAGCATGTTAAAAGCAGAGACTATAAGACCATCTCCAAGAAGCTTGATGTTCCTGTGATAGCAGCTGCAAATATTATGAAGTTTAAGGTGCATGGGACTGTAGCCAAGATCTCTGGTAGTGGCTGCAGAAGGATAGTGAGAATGATAGACAAAAAGCCAAGGACAACTTCCAAAGAGATACAAGCTGAACTCCATCAGTGTCTAATCACATTGTCCATCACTTTTTGAGTGACAGTGGGCTCAATGGAAGAAGACCCAGGTGGACTCCACTGCTAAAAGAAAAACATGAAAAAGCCTGACTGGAATTTGCTAAAATGCATGTTGATGAGCCACAATGCTTCTGGGATAATGTCCTTTGGATAGGTAGGACAGATCTGGAGGTTTCTGGCAAGCTGCATCAGCTCTGTGTCCACAGATGAAAAATGAAGCTTTCAAAGAAAAGCACACGATACCTACTATGAATCATGGAGGAGGCTCAACTATGTTTTGGGGCTGCTTTACTGCATCTGGGGTGTAGTGCCTTATGTCTGTGTAGGCAACAATGAAATCTCAAGACCATCAACACATTCTTAAGTGTAATGCGGTGCCCAGTGTCAGAAAGCTCTGTCTCAGTCACAGGTCATGGATGCTTCAACAAGATAATGATGCCAAACTCCCAACTAAAAGCACGCAAGAATGACTAAGAACAAAACCTTGAACTATTCTGAAGTGTCCTTCTATGAGCCCTGACTTGAATCCTGGTGATCATTTATAGAAAGAACTAAAACATGCAGCCTGGAGAAGACCCCTTCAAACCTGGCACAGCTGAAGAAGAAGAGTAGGCCAAACTATATGTTGACAGGTGCAGAAGTCTCACTGAGAGCTACAGGATTTGCTTATTTGCAGTGATTGCCTCTAAAGGTTGTGGAACAAAATATTAGATTAAGGGTCCTATGATTTTTGTTCCTGCCATTTTCATTTGTATTATTATTTGAAATATTCTGTTGAATTAAATCTCTAAAGCAAAATCTGATTTTTGTTAAGTACAGAATAAACAATGATGGGTGTCAATTACTTTTGTCAGTTTCAAGTTATTTCAGAGACAATTGTAGGTTCTTCTTTTTTCTTGGAGGGGTAGCAACAAATATGTTCGTGTCTGTATAACATCTGTATAATATAAAGACATAGTTAACTAAGTAGACATTGGTAATAATAATGGTCAACATAGTTTATGGTTTTGACTTTCTGAGAGGGTAAAGTCGAGCCAAAAGAAAATTATAGGGAATGGTGGTAGAGTCGTGGGCACTGTTGCCTCTCAGATCATTAAGTGGCTTGGGAGTGTGTCTATTACTGTGGATTCAATTGTTTTTCAACCAAACCAACATCTCATTCCACGTAGCAGGAAAAATAGCTTTTTCAAAGTAGTGGAGACCAAGTCCCAATGCAAGATACCAACATACGATAGACAATCAGATGTACCTCACTGTCTAGGGTGGGATAGACAGCTGCCATCACCATGCTGTCAGTTGCAGGGCTGCACCTGATTTCTGTGATCACCATCCATTTTGTAGTAGCACACAACCCACCTGTACCACCGTATCTCTACAAATAGCATGGCAGCCCATCATTAACTGCTGCTGAATGAACACAAGACCAGAAGTGAACATTCATTATTCTTCCTGCGTGTTTGCATACAAAATCATACCTGACCATGCCCAATAGGTGATGCATGATCAGCTCATTTGCCTGCTTGTATTTCATCACCCTCTACAGCAAACTTTATGCATGTCACTACCTTACATACACATATCACTCGTGTCAGTGAAAAATGAAGAAGCTACACATGTAGCCAAGTCATACCAAGCGGAATGGTATGGCCATTAGGGGCACAGGTAACACACATTTCTTATTGTCAAACACTTCATGGCTGTTGTCAATTAGTAGTAAATTTATCACTTTGAGAGGGTCTCCTTACCATTTTCTAAGTCAAAATTAATTTAAGAAGATGTCTCCTGTTCTGTGATAATTACCAACATAACAAGTTTTTTTTCTAATATATTTATAGAGAGTTAAACAGAAATCCATTGCTGCTAATGTTTGTACTGCCAGAGTAGGAAAGGCAAAGAAAGAAAAATGACTGGCAAGGAACAGGAGATGTATGTCACTTGTGCTTTAGAACAGGTAATCCACCTGAAGCTAAGCATGTTTGATGTGACAACATCTATGAAAAGCTGGGGTTGTTGCTGGAAGAGGAGCACTTACCCTGTGGTCTGTGTGTGGGACACTATCCTGTAAATATGGTGCTATCCTTCGGATGAGATGTAAAATTGAGGCCCTAACTCTCTGTGGTCTTGCAAGATTCCAAGTTCATCATTCAAAAAGAGTAGGGAGTATATCGATATCCAGGCTAAACTGCCCACCAGTTCTGGTCACTTAGTCATCCCTTGTCCCTTATTGGCTAACTATCTCTTTCATCCCTTCATCATCTAATAGTTAATGTGCGGTGAGCATAAAAGTGCAAAAATAGCTGCCATTGCATCCTCCAGGTGGATGCTACACAGTGGTGGTGGATGAACAAGTTCCCCATTGTCTATGTGAACTGATTTGAGTAGGCACTGTATAAATGTAATATAATTAACTGGCATCTCTGCTTTAAGAGGAAGTAGATCACTGACCCACCTCTTCCTTTAGATGGCACAGTTAAGAAGAAATGCCATACCATACAATTTTCAAAGCCTGCTTAGCAGCTGGAGCCTATCCCAACAAGCATAAGGCATAATGCAGGGACAATCCCTGGACAGGGTACTAAACCATCACAGGATGAACACACTCACACACATGCACACAACACACACATACTAGGGCCAGTTTAGCATTGCCAGTCCACCTAACCTGCATGTTTTTGGACTATGGGAGGATGAAGCAGAAATTAAATGGTTAAACTCACCTTTAGTGTACTGTATTATTAAAATATTTCTAGCAAACTCACTTTAGTGGTCATATTCACATTTTTCCAACTTTCCATGATATACTCAATGCAATTTCTTATCTAGAAAAATATTTATTTTAATAGTATGCAAATCTTTTTTAGGCCTGGTTCCAGGAGCTTGTTTCCAGGTTGCTCGAGTAGTCACTTTGACCCAGCCATGTTTTATGGCAGATCTTTCCTAATGTGTGTGCAGCTTGTGCTTGGGCAGCCTACATGTTAAGGAGTACACCATCTCATAGCTGAGAACATCCTCTTCACATACCTGATGGTGGTGGAGACGATATATTCCAATATCTCATTTCTATATGAATTCACACACAAGAGTATCTGCAACCTCATGAATATATTATCTGTGGTTCAAATATGCTGTCGATGATTGCTTGTGTGCAGTTTGCATTTTCTTCACAAGTCTGTGCCAGCTTTCCTTCAGGTGCTCTGGTATTTCTCCTCATGCATTTCTAAAGGTGTACATGATAGTTTAAGTGGTGGGGTACAAACTGGCCCTATGTGGGTGTTTATGTGTGTACGTGAGGGCCGTCTAGGACTGCTTTCTAACTCTTCACGCAGATAGGCTCCAGTGTAACCCTGAATTAGCTGGGTTTCAGAATCTTACCTTATTTGACTTTTGAATTGTTAGTGGTGGTGAACAGAGAGCTGAAATGAAAGGCAAACTATTCCATTTACTGGTTGATGTGTGCTCTTGTCCTTTCCTATGGCTATGACCTTTATGTAGTGACTAAAAGAACTGCATTACAGGAACAAGAGGCAGAAATAAGCTTCCTTTACAGGGTGTTTGGGCTCAGCCTCAGGGATTGGGTGAAGAGCACAGACATTCAGGAGGAGCTCAAAGTAGAGCCACATGACCTCTGCATCACAAGAAAGAGGTGGTTTGGGCTTCATTAGGACGCCTCTCTAAGGGGGTGTTTCGGGGATGTCCAACTGCGAGGAGACCCAGGGGCAGATCCAGGACTTGCTGGAGAAATTTTATCTCTTAGAAGATGGATGGACAGACTTCTGAATTGTTATTGCCATCATCCGTACATTTCAATTTCATCCCATTTCATTTACTTTTCCACCACTTATCCTCAGCCACACTTGTCAACTCATACTGTGGGATTCCAAGGTATTCCCAGGCCATCTTGGAAACCTTTCACAGATCATCTCCCACCTGGTTGTGCCCCCACAGAGAGGCATTCAGGATGAATCTGTATCAGACACCCAAACCGTCTCAGTCGGCTCCTCTATCTGTGGGAGGACAGCTAGAGGAGCCTCTTGGAGTAGAGGCTCTACTCCAAGCTTCTGCCAGATGTTTGCACCTGCCGCTGTCTAAGGGAGAGCCCATCCATCTTGTGAAGAAAGCTCATTTCATAAATTTGTACCCACAATCCCTTTCTTTTGGTTGTTACTCAAGGCTCAGGATCATAGGTGGAGGTAGGAATGCACATCAACTGGAAAATCAGGATCCTTGCCTTCTGTCCCCGCTCCTTCTTCACTACTATGGGTTAGTATAGTGGCCGCATAACTGTGCTTGCCTCACCATTCCTTCCCCTCACTCATGAACAAGACCCAGAGGTACTTAAACTCCTCCACCTGAGGCAGTAACTCACCACCCACTTGAAGAGGACAGTTCACCTTTTTCCTACTGAGGACCATTGCGTCTGATTTGTGATGCTAATCCTCATCCCTACAGCTTCAAACTTGGTGGTAAACCATCTGAATATGTGCGGGACATCACCACCACGTGAAGCCAGAAGGACCAGATTATCTTCAAAAAGCAGTGACACAATTCTAAGGCCTCTGAACTGGACACCTTCCCCTCCATGGCTGCACTTTGATGTCCTGTCCATGAATATCACAAACAGAATAGAAATAAAGCACAGCCCTGGTGGAGTCCCACATCAACTGAGAACAGTGCTGATGTTTTTCCGATTATGCAGACATGGGTATGCAGGTATTGTTTGGCTGACATGGCTTACATTCCTTTTCAGTGTTACATGGTGATCGGGAGCCTTGCCCATAGAGTGGCAGACAATGATGGTGGTCCCCATTTTTTAAAAAAGGGGACCAGAAGGTGTGCTTCAGCTACTAGGGGATCACACTTATCAGCCATCCTGGAAAAGCTTATGCCAGGATACTGGAAAGGAGACTTGGCCCAGTTGTGGAACCTCAGATCATGGAGGGGCAAAGTGAATGCTGTCCATGCCGTGGAACAATGGACCAAATCTTTACCCTCAGGAGGATCCTGGAGTGGGCATGGGAGTACACCCTGTTGGTCCATATGCATTTAATGGATTTAAAGAAGGCTTATGACCATGTTCCTCTAGAGATTATGTGGGAGGCTGCTGGGAGACCATGGGTACTGGGGCTCTTAATAATGGCTACCTGGAAGAATATTATGCACACATGCATCAGTTTATTGAATTTGCTTAATCAAATTTTAAAGTCCAAGCCACTTCAGAAGCAAGGAGAAAACCAACAGTAGATGGGCATCATTCCATCACAGTCACCAGTTTTTCTAATATGCCTATCTTTGGAATGTGGAAAAAAACAAACAAAAAAACATATACAGACACACACACACAGAGCAAGAAAATACACACTCAGCACCGGCTGAAAACTGTGAGGCAGCAACACTATTCACTGCACAACCATGATGCATTCATTCAATATTATCGAAATCGCTTAGTTAAGTGTGCTTAGACTGGCAGCTGCTGTACTGCTGTCGCTTATTTCAGTTCACTGCAATACCACCCAATGTTTTTTGATTGTTTGGCTTCTTGATAATGACACTGAAAGAGAAGAATGTAATTTTGGATTGCTCCATTTTATTGTTGCTGCTGATATTCAGAATTAATTTTTAATTACCAGGTCATTCTAATTTAATGAATACATTTCAGTTCATTAGTGGAAACAATGAACATTTGAATGCTGAATGAAAATATATTTATATTTTTCACCTGACATTGGCATATTTGCATTAAGAAAAGCAAATATTTGATTGTTCATCAGTTTGTCTCAGATATCACTGAGCTGAAGTGCCCTTGCCTTATTGTATTCCAGCTGCTTCTTGAATTGTATTTGATGTACCAGGCTAAATCATCCAAGGTTGTAAGTGAAACAGTAAAAGCAAGAAGCAGATTAATTGCAACATACCAGCAACATTTTACTTATTTTTTTTCTTCCAACAAATAATAATCCAGGCATTTAGAATTCTGATACTACCTTATATGACAAGAATTAAGATTTATGCAATTCATTTACATTTTACTATCATTTGTAAATCAAAATTCACTCCCTGCTTACCTTTGCAATGTCTGTGTATTTAGCTATGTTTTCAGTTCTCAGGCAACACTGTACATACAATTTGTTTCTTTCACAGTCTTCACAACAGCTAGATTCATAATATAAAGTGGACATTCTAAATATCTAGACATTAAAACTTTACCGATACATCCATTTCCCTATTAGCTTATTACAACAGAGAGGTAAAGCCTATCCCTGCACCAAGCAGAAATTAACATTGGATGAGATTCCAATTCATCGCGATGCACATTCACTGTAGGACAGTAAAAAGTCACCAGTCCTAATGACAGCCCAGGACTTATAGAGAAGGACATGTAGTCTGCACATATTAGGCTGGCCAGAATCGAATCAGTTTAGAGTTCGGTTTTGTGAGGTTACAATGCTGTTCCAGTTTAGTAAAATGGGTTCACATAAAAATCATTCTGAATACATTTAAATAAGGCTTATTACTAAATTCCAATTTTTTGCTCAGATCAGATTCCCCTATCTTGACTGTTCACATTTATAAGTACAAGTGACCAGTATCTAACTGTAAGGGGAGTCACCAACAACAAAAAACCTTTATATTTGTGATAGAACACGTGGTATTAAAACAGACAAAATGAATGCACTGGTAGCTAGCATTGCATTTTGCTCTGAAGACAGCAAACAGATCATCAGTTGTACATGATTAGGTCAAGAAAGCAACAAAAGACAGACAGCGAGCTTTTGCCATTTTCACAACTATTGCTATCACTGCTGCACCAATAGACACGAGATGGGTACGAGAAAGGAGCCAGCAATGTGGGTGACCGTGGCTGTTGTCAAAGCTAAAATTCTCCCCTATTGTTATTTTGCTGAGCTGCCTATGCTGGCAAATGATGGTAGCGTTCAGCCCATGCATATAGGCAAAAAAGCACACTAATTCCAATCTGACCATTTTTCTATGTCGCATGGCCACAAATCAGATATGTATCTATGACCACATATGAAAGTGACTCAAATCTGATTTGAAAAGATCAGATTGCTATGTTCACACATTCCTAAAAATATCAGATTTTTGTCTTTTAAGGCTAAAAAATCAGATTTGAGACACTTCAGGCCTGGTAATGTAAACGTAGTCTTTAAGCTGAACTGGCATTTATCATGGCAACCCTATGAAAAACAAATATGAAAGCAAACCTATTTACAAAATGTAACACTATTTTACTTAATCTTCAGATTCAGTATTCACTTTGATGAAAAAGAATTAGTTGCTAGCTTGCTACTGAGTGTATAATTTAGAAACTTCTTGGGTATTTAGACTTTTCATAAATTTTCTTAGGTGTACCCCTGCCATTGGGCGATTTGCACACCGTTGTCCTCATTTTCTGACCCTTAATCTGCACATTTTTGATAAAGCACTTCTCCATAAATATAAATATAATTGTTTAATCTATGTCAATTTCTTCTCTCTCTGTAAGTTAGTGGTATTTAAGTTATAGTGACCTTTTGTAGAGTGGTATGGTGCTTATCTCACTACCTAACAGCAGCTTCTCTTCATTAAGGGTAAGTGACACTATGCCCCCATCTTCCAGCAGATGGCGATGTTGTGCAGAAGTAAAATAAGTAGTGAATGCTCCTTGATAATTTAATGCAGTGGTTCTCAAACTGTGGGGTGGGCACCCCTAGGGGGGCGCAAAGAAACAAAAAGGGGGGAGCGAAGATGTGAAAAAAAGAAAACAAGAATCGAAAATATGAAAAATACATCTATTGAAACCAAAACAAATTTAACTTAAAATACATTCTGATACTAGAAAAATAAATATAGAGTTAGAAAAATGTCGATAAAATAGTAGGTATAATAAAATATGCATCTATGATATATCATTAATTAAAAAAGAAAAAATTGGTATTAGTGGGCTCCTTTCAAAAAAATGTTAGGGGGGTGCGATTAAAACTGTTATGTAAACTCGGGTCACAAATACTTAAAGGGTGAGAAACGCTGATTTAATGTCTTCTTAAATTGTTCATGACAACTTCAACTTAGTCGTCCTAATCACTTTTTCCAATTTTCCGTTAGATACTTAATGTAACTTCTAATTTGAGAATTTTTTTCTTTTTGGAGTATGTGAAATTTTCTTTGGGGCGGCACGGTGGCACAGTGGTAGCGCTGCTGCCTTGCAGTTAGGAGACCCAGGTTCGCTTCCCGGGTCCTCCCTGTGTGGAGTTTGCATGTTCTCCCCATGTCTGCGTGGGTCCAAGTCCAAAGACATGCAGGTTAGGTGGATTGGCGATTCCACATTGGCCTTGGTGTGTTTGTCTGTGTCCTGTGGTGGGTTGGCACCCTGCCTGGGATTTGATTCCTGCCTTGTGCCCTGTGTTGGCTGGGATTGGCTCCAGCAGACCCCTATGACCATGTGTTTGGATTCAGCAGGTTGGAAAATGGATAGATGGAAATTTTCTTTGTCCCTGATGCTGCTAACTTAATTTTGAGGTGCTTAGACAAGCGCTTGGACCCTTCTGTGTTTTGCTGTACCTTTTCTCAGGTATGCATACGTGTCCATTTTTAAATGACCCATTGAGTGATTTTTGGTAATACAATTTAAAGTGTACATAAACTTGTACATCTTGCTGTTTTGAAGTAGTAGTTATCATTATCATGATACATGTTGATCACATATCCACAGTAGGATTTAGCCCTTTGCTTATTGAACAAAAGTTGGAAATTATTCATATTGATTCCTTTCAGTGTTGAATATTTGATACTGATGTTGAGATATCTTTTAATACTACCCTTTGATGGTTGTGCTATATGATGAAATAATATGTTAATATTGTCTTCATTTTGTATGATTTTTATGACGTTATTTGGCTGACATTTTATCATCACTGGTGTGGGTAGCATAATACATTGTGATAAGCAGTGCTCTCCCTCGCTTCTTCTTGCAAGGTTTACTGGAGGGCATCCACTTCTTTGGCTGTCCTCCAGTGATACTGCTGCTGCTCCAATCTTTCTTGGCTTCTTTCACGCAGCTACAATAATCTTTATTTTTCATGCCACTAGTTCCTCCACACACTGCTCACTTATTGTGAGAAGCAACACAATCTGCACTCACTTTCCCCAACTCCTTGTGCCAATTCAAGCCATTATCCTTCCTGAGATCACTGGCAGCCACATAACCAACCCGATGGATTCAGGAAGGCAGCTGCATATCCATGCTAATGGATTTAAGCAGATGAGTGGGTCTCAAAAGTTCTGCTCTTCAAGTGTTTGATCATCTCGGTCTCTGTCTTTCTCTTTCTCACTCACTCACATACACACACACACACCATCTGAAGGGCTGATCAGGAGGGCTCCATCCCTTCTGGCAACACTTCTCTCCCGGGTCCATATGATTTTTCATGCCAGTAACACCACTGCTGTCTAATAGCTCCAGGGTCATCTGAGCACTCAGTGTACAGTGTAGTGTGCACATTCTCTCTGAGCCCTTATGGACTCACTATGACGTTCCAGACATTTACCTGTTAGTTTAAAAGGTGATTTTTGGTTGTTTTGGGCCTTGGATTAGCATCCCATCCAGAGTTCTTTCCTTCCCCGTGCCTCATGGTGCAGACACAGACTTAATCCTGTAACTATTAACATTGGATTAAGTGGGTGCAAGAAACTATTAATGCATTTTCTAGCCTGTGTATCCAATTCAGGATTATAGGGGGTGTGATAAAGGCACTATATAGCGCCTGACCATGCACAGACTGACGCAGAGGCACGTGTAAAAATCACACAGGCTTTTATTTTCTCTTCAGCTGTGGGGCACGTCTTCCCCATGTCTCACAGGCCCAACACAGTCTCAAAAGCACTTTGAACACAAACCACAACTCTCCACCTTGCACCACCACTCCTCCCAGGCAACCTCGTCCTCTTCCTCCCGATTCTGGCCCTTTAGTGGTAGAGGCTGGCATTTTTTATAGCCCACCTGGTCCCAATTGCACCTCCGGGGGGGGCTGATGATTCGTCCAGCCGGGTTCTTGAGTCTCGGCAGCACCCCCTAGCGGCTACCCCAGCTCCCACCCAGGTTGTGGAGGACTCCATGTCCCATGGAGCCATGCGGGAGACTGGGGAATCAACATCGGCCAGGGAGGCTGCCACCAAGCGTCCCGGGGGAGGTATTGAGCTGTCCATGGTGGCTCCCCTGGAACATATGCAGCAGGGCCGGGACCCGGCTGTCCATCACAGGGGCTAGAGTGAGTGAGTGAATGACTGTGTCCTTTATATGTGAAATTGTAGCCTTTTCTATTTATACAGTGTAAACAAACTGACAAATATGACTGACAGCAATCTAAAAAAAATAAAACATTACAAAGTCCTAGAGCAGTTCTGCTGCCCACTGTTAAAAGAGAATGTATATGTGTCAAGTTTCAACTGCTTCACCTTTTATACTCAAGATTAACTTTTCAGAGTTTGACGGCAGTAGAGACAGACATCTGAAAACATCTTTTCAAAGCCCAACGCCAAATGTTCATAAAGGGCATGACAAAACTGTACATTTTGGTATATACTGCCAGGACTGCAGCTGACCCTTGCTGTGCTCTTCTCAGTATTACACAATATGTGAGCTCATGCAGAATGAACTGAAGAAACGTGTAGCAACCTTACTGAGGGCCATAGGAGTCGTTCATGCACAACCTTATTTCATAATCTCTGTTGCCACAATGGGAGGTCTGGTAAAATTAGAAGTACCCCTTATGAGAAGGATTTTAGGATTCATAGTGGACTCTATGCTATCAACTTCCCAACAGTGTTCAGAAGACATTAAGAAGGCAAACAGAATTTTAAGTTATATAGCACGGTATGTAGTGTACAATACAATACAATACAATACAGTTTATTTTTGTATAGCCCAAAATCACACAGGAAGTGCCGCAATGGGCACTTGACAGCCCCCCAGCCTTGACTCTCTGAGAAGACAAGGAAAAACTCCCAAAAAAACCCTTGTAGGGAAAAATGGAAGAAACCTCGGGAAAGGCAGTTCAAAGAGAGACCCCTTTCCAGGTAGGTTGGGCGTGCAGTGGGTGTCAAAAGAAGGGGGTCAATACAATACAATACACAGAACAGAACAAATCCTTAATACAGCATAATAATACAAATTTTAGAAGCACGGAGCAGAATTTAACTGTAGATGATATCCCATAATAAGATTTGGATATTTTTAGAGTCCTGGAGACCTCATCCATCAAGCTGCCTCCCCAATTGGCCATTCCACGGCTGAAACGTTGCTCGGCCAGCCAATCCGATGAAAGGACCCCTTTTTCCCATGATTCCTGTGATCCTCCATCAGGGATGACTTTACCATAGGCAGGCAACAACTTGGCAGGAGGGCCGTGGCACCAATTGCCACATTTGAGTACTGAGAACAGAAACAGAATAGGTGAGGGTTAGTAACAAATTATAACAATCATGTACAAGTTCATGGAGGTTCTGCTAAAGGTTTATAACTCACTGGTGAGGCCTCATCTTGAGTACTGTGTGCAGTTTTGGTCTCCAGGCTATAAAAATGACATAGCAGCGCTAGAAAAGGATCAGAGAAGAGCGACTAGACTGATTCTAGGGCTACAGAGGATGAACTATGAAGAAAGATTAAGAGAATTGAGCCTTTTCAGTTTAAGCAAAAGGAGATTAAGAGGTGACATGTTTAAAATTATGAAGGGAATTAGTACAAAGGATTAGGACTTTTACATTAAAATGAGTTCAATAAGAACACAGTGAGACAGTTGTAAACTTGTTTAGGGTAAATTATACATAAAAATTCTGAAGTTTTTCTTCACACAGAGAACCATAGATGCATGGAATAACTTGCCAAGTAATGTGGTTGACAGTAGGACTTCAGGGAACTTCAGAAATCAACTTGATGTTATTTTAGATGAATTAAGTGGATAGGACTGGCGAGCTTTGTTTGGCTGAACATCCTGTTCTAATGCTCATCTCTAGTTTTCTCGGTACAGGGTGGAAGGGATCTGGAGCCTATTCTGGTATCATTGGGTGTAAGACACAAATCAGTCCTGGGCAGAATGCACGTTCATTAACACCTTGTGACATATAATTCACTCCTTGCTTTTTCAGAATTGTTCAGGAATATTTAGATGTTTTCTGCATTGCAAGGCTATGCACCTACATGAAACAGATATGCTTTGAGAACAAGCCACCACCTCTCTGGGGTGGTCATTAAATAGTCATCTATCATCTGCTGTGTTTAACTGGTAAATGCAACAGAAAAAGATGGATGACACTTACCAGTGAAAATAGTGTATATGAGATAAGAGTATGACAACAGTAATGTAATTAACAACAAAGTGGCACCATCAGAGGTCATGTTCTTTTAGTTCCACACATCACCATTTTAAAGATCGTCAGTTCTAACAAAAATAAGTAAGAAATCTATTGGTAGGAAGTAAGAATATAAAGAGCAGCACTAGTTCCTAATAACCCTGAGCTACATAAGCAGGTGAAAAAACGGATGGCATGAATAGACAGAATATTTTTAGCATTGCACCATTAATACCTAGCACCGTCACAGGACACTTACTTATAAGGCTAAAAATATTAGTAACAAATAGAAAGTTTTCTCAGTATAATCAGGTAGATCTAATCTTAGCAAATACAAGAAATACATCATTGGCAGGCAATTCCTTTACTACTACTAGTAGTAGTGATAATAATAATAATAATAATAATAATAATAATAATAATAATAATAAT
>JANRMT010062857.1:283647-401764 GCA_026402145.1 Polypterus bichir lapradei
GGCAATTACTTTTTCACACAGGGCCATGTAGGTTTGGATTTTTTTTCTACCTAAATAATAAAAACCATCATTTAAAAACTGCATTTTGTGTTTACTTGTGTTATATTTCACTAATGGTTAAATGTGTTTGATGATCAGAAACATTTCGTGTGACAAACATGCAAAAGAATAAGAAATCAGGAAGGAGGCAAATAGTTTTTCACACCACTGTACATATATATTGATATACAAAAATTTGTAACAAACAGGCTGTTTACATTTACATTAGGTCGATTTTAAGACACTTTAGAGCAGGGGTCCTTAATCACGGTCCTGGATGGCCATGGTGGTTGCAGCTTTTCTTTCCCACCAGTTTCCTAACTAGAAGCCAATCCCTTGCTGATAATGAAACCTAGTGCCTAATTATTGGGCTTGTTAGTACTTTCATTCTTCCAAGACGATTCTTTATCACATTGTAGATGTTTCCAGGAATATCATTGATATATTTTTTGGACCAGAACAGATTACTTTTTCTTGTCCTTGTTCCTTTTCTCTTTCATCTATTTCTAAACATTTTATCAACAATGACACTTCATTATATAAACTGTATACACAGGTTTAAATGGAACCATCTTAGCTAGAGAGCTGGTGATTTCTTTTTCAGTTGCATCTCATTATTAAGTGATTGCTGGTTAAGAAAATAGGGAAGAATTAAAAATTGAATGCAGCTTTTTAAAACTAAGATAAGAAATTATTTCTGAACCAGCCGTGCTATTTGTCTAAGATGGGTTGAAATCTAAGTAATCAACCTGGACCTCACCGTTAAAGTTTCCAGCCAGCAATGCAATGTGCATTTCTCTCTGTTAATGCCATTTGGTACGAGATTTGTAAAAGCAGCTAGTGTTTGTGATACTCCACCTTTTGGAAAGAAAATGTGCAATGTATTCTATTACTTAAAAATGTTTGATGTGCCACCTTTTAGAATGACAGAGACATAGCATTCATTTGAACACACAGACACTTATCCTTTTATTAAGGTGGATTGTTACAACTAAAATCAAGCCCACAAATGTATGCTTTAGCAGAAAAAATAGATTCTAATTAAGAAACTGGTTGATGCAAAAACCTGCAGCCACTGGGACTGTAATTGAGGAGCCCTGCTCTAGAGTCTTCATAAATGTCTGACAGCACAAGTCAGGGTGGACCTTGAAATTAATAGCTGTTCTGAGTTTAAAAGTAAGCAGTGCATGGATGCTTTTCATCACTTCATTTGAGTGACACACTTAGCTTTGCATTATGGACATTACGGTGACAGCATGTGTATGCCTAAATGTTAACTGTAAATGTCTTACACTTATTGAGTATGGTTTTCTGATATTTTGTAACATATGAACAAGCTGTGGTTTAAGTAAAAATTAACTTTTAAAAATGTGAAATTAATTTCTTGGCTGTGAGACATTCAGTGAGATAAAATTCAGACTGATGGAAAAGTGTGACAATGGATATGTTTCACACATTAAAAACCCTGCAGATACCTCTGGACAATAATTAGATTTGTGTAAATGTGACCTATAAATATTCATGTAAATTTAAAAAAAAAGTTATACACATTAAAAATCTAAATTTCAGATTAAAAAACACTATGCTAAAACATACTGTTTGTAAAATGTCTTGTAGTCTTAGCGGATTTGTTACAATTAGGCAATGAAACTGTCCAGTTGGATGTTGGGTTATGCAGCGATTCCGCTGTATGACTCAAAATCTGCAGAACTGGGTGCAGTTTTAGCCTCATATAAAATGAAGAACATGAAAGCAGGGTACAAGCTACCATATGATGAAAGATTGCAAAGTGGAAGTGAATCTTTTATTGTACGCAAGTAGTGACAGAGGAGACAGGAGAGATACTGTTAAACTTCAGAACTGCATTGGTATGGGCTCTTAGGGGCACTGGGTAAGAGCAGATTTTACATAAATGTTAGTAATTAATGTTTCTTTGTACAATGTGGGGTGCCATGGTGGTTAGCACTACCATATTACAGCTTTAAGTGTGTAACTGTGTTTGTCAAAGTTTTCCAGATAGTTCAAAAACAGTTCAAATGCAGCTACCAGAAAGCATTCCAGTAGTTGTATGACTCGTTGGGAGAAAAAAAAAACCTGCACAGTCCAAGCATCTTCATTTTAAAGACTAGGGGCCTCCGCCCTCTGCTCGATTTGCTTGCCTACCCCCAGGTTTGGTTTACTGGATATACAATTTAAAGAGATTGTTATTTTCTTTGGAATTGTTGCATATGCATTATTTTCACTTTTACTTTAAACCTTTAGCAAAAACAATATTTGGAATTAACTTTTCTTCAAGATTGCATTGAATTTTGATTCCGTGTTTGGACTTGCATTGTGACAACGCAATGTATAACTGCCTATGAGTAAATATCGTTTCCTTCTCTGTAATACATAAAACAACTTTTTCGAATGTTTGTCCATGCGCTTTCTTCTTTGCTTTGTCATTGATGTGTCATCTAGAACATAAAATTATTGTTCTGATAAAATTTAGAAGTGCTAAGAGTGCAGTAAGTGTGTCTGACAAAAGCATTAACATGACTGAGGTTAGATGACCGTGGTCTTGTTTGAAAATAGTTGTAAGTAGGGCATGACTTGAAAGAATCTCATGTTAAAAGTCTCCATCTCACGGGACTTCATACAGCGCCAGCGTTTTTGGAATCTTTTAATTCTTGCTGGCAACATTAGCTAGACAATCTACAAGTCTCCCACTTAAAGTTTATATCCAAACAATATATTCGATCTCTTTTCGCTGTTCCATTATTTCACTGAGTAATAATTTACATTTGTTTGTACATTTGTTCTGTTATAACCTGCTCTGCATGTCTACTGCGCCAACATTTTTTAAATCTTTTAATTCTTGTGGATATGCTTCTTCATTGGGAAGAAACACTACTTTTTTCCCTGATGACAACATGAATTAGACGATCTACAAGTCTCTGGCTTAAAATTTAAATCCAAACAATATATTCGATCTCGTTTTGCTGTTCCGTTATTTCACCGAGTCATAATTTCCGTTTGTTTGCACTAATGCGATCTTTCCTATCCTTTTTTTGAGACTTTCGAATTTTCATACTTCCATTATCTCTAACCTGCTCTGCATGTGTATCGCGCAAACATTTCTGAATTCTTTACGATGTTCTACTTTGTCATCTTCTCTTTGTCCTTTATTTCCGGCCCAGGGTGTGGTTAAATCTCTTTCTCGTGGAATGTATAAGTGTCTCTCTGAGAAAATCACATCTCGTCTCCTTCCAAGATTTTTAGACATTTAGAGAGATTTTAGTGAAATTGAAAGCAAACAGTTTACACAAAAATAAAGAAAAAAGATTGATAATACACAGACAAAAGGGAATCCTCTGGTCTAGGTTAAGTTTCTAGGTTACTTTTCTTAAGGTTTCCATCTGTTATCTGGATCTACATTTGACCTGAGCACATAATGGTTAGAAAACTATATGGCCTTAACGCCGATCTGTCCAACACTTCACGTTTCCCTCTAGCTGTCTAACTCCAATCTAAGAGCTATACTGTTGTCACACAAAGCTAACATTAAGAACACTCCATTACTTTTAACTTATAGAAGGTGCAAAGATAGTCGATGTTGATCTGTGAACTTGAGAGCTAATAGTGATGTCTTAATTAATTTATATTCAGGAAATGGTTGTAGGAATGGGTGTTTTGCAGAAGGTGTTGTAAATGTCTACGACTGTTCAAGTAAAGACTTCCTCTTTTCCAAACAATGTGTCGCTGAGTTATTGGAACCCACAATAAAAACAATACAGAGGGTTGAACAGAATCTTCCATTTTTTATATTAAAACTGCATTACATTTAAATTCAAAACCAAGCAAAAACTAAGGTAAATTTACCATTTACATTGCTTTAAAGGATTTGGCTGGGCTTGAGTCTTCACCTGGACACTCTCTGTGTGAAGTTTGTACGCTCTTCCATTGTCAGTGTCTTATTCACCAGATGCTTTACTTTTGTTCTACATCCCAAAGACACTTGACCTAGGCTCATTGATGACTGTATGCTGGCCTAGTGTGTGCAAGTGGGCCCTGTGAAGGAATGGTGTCCCATCCAGGACTGATTCCTTTTGGTATTTATAATTTCCAGGCCCCCACCACCTTAAACAAGGATTAGGTAAGATTACAAGTAATCTAGATAGTCATGTAGTTGCGTACAAATACAAGAATTTAACTAGTAAGGCAGTAAAAGGTAACACCTTTGAACTTATTATTTTGATTACTTTATGTACACAGGAATTAAGGAGTAAAGTGGAGTAAATGGCCTACAATTATCAAAATGTACTTTATATTGTTCCCTTGTGTCTCATATCTTTACATTCAGCACTTACAAAGAAGTGCAGATTCTTAGACCTGTAGCAGAACAAACACAAAACATGCTGGCACTCTGGTTCTGCTTCACTGCAGAGCTCAAATAAATGAAGGAACAGAAAATCAATAAAACTATGCAAGGCATTTTCTAGGTGCCTGCTTTATTAGTTTTGCTGTCATTGCGCTGACTGTTAGTCTTATATAGCATATTGCTACTTTAAACATTGCTTAATTTTTTGCTTTTGGGAGATGTTGGCCAATCAGTGCTGCAAAGATTAATATCTGTGTTGCTGAGTGCAAACTCTGAATGGCAATCAAGATATTCATGCATTTGTCAAGCTCCATGTCCCTAAAGGAAAACTACAATTTAAGATAATATAAAAGCCAGTGTATCTCCTAGGACACATCAAGCAACTAATCAGAAACTTGTTATTAGCCCATACATACAAAATATTTCCTATCACTGTAATCTTAATAAAATGGTGAGAAAGCCTTTAGTGAAAACTCTGTTCAAAGTGACATTGAAATTAAATACCTTCTTATAACACATTTCCATTTACATTCAATTTATTTCTAGGACGTCTATATGTTTGTAAGAGAATAGTAGGCGGGGCCATCATTTTAGGCAATGGGGTGTGCTATGTAGTATGTGCAAGTGTGACCTAAAGCTGGTGCCGTTAAGCCAACTCCCCTCCCAAATGATTTTATCCAGGACAACCATACCTATCCTGGAAAGACCTGGGTGCAAGGCAAAAAACAATTCTGGAGCACACAGCCAGCTGCTTTAGAATTATCAGCTAACCATAATACACATCGCTTGTAGGATTAAAACAAGCTTATCCAAAGGAAAACCCTCACAGACAAGAAGAATGTGCAGACTCCTCTCAGACAAAAGCTGGGTACAGGATTCAAACCCACTGGATCTGACCACCTTGCCATGTGTGGAAAGTTAGATTCTTAAGCAGTTTCCTTTCAGGGCAGAAGGCCACACACATGGAAGTGAGCAACACTTTATACACACAATCTGTGTTGTCAAGGAATTTCTGGATAGACTGGTGTCCCTGTTACCATGATTGGTGATAACTTCAACTAGATGAGTAACTAGAGCAAAGGAGAGAAAGTAGGATACTACTTCCTATTGCAATATGTTCCCACAGTACACTGGGTGTCAACATACTGAATGTCCAGCATTGTTCTGGTTTGGGCTCCCCCAGAGAAACATGGGATATATAGACTTGACAAGCAGCCCTGTAATGGTCCTTAAGAGCCAGTGGAGTAATCTACTGGCAGACAGCCCCAAGTTTGCCATCCTGAAACTCTGACTGATCCAGAAGTGGTTCTGTGATATGCTTCTGACTTGCCGTAATTATTTCCAGCTGTGGCTTTAAAAGGAGTCTCTTCTGCTCAGGCAGGAAAGTTGGAGTGGGAGGTGCCCAACTGTGTGACCCTGAACAAGTCACATGACCTGCCTATTCTCCAATTGGAAAACCAAAAGAAATGGAACCAATTGTATCATAAATGTTGTAAGTCGTCTTGCATAAAGGTGTCAACCAGACAAGTTCATGTAACTGTACTGTAATTTACTCGATTAATTAGCTAAATATTGTTTTAGTGAAGTAAAATATTTTTTCTATGACAGAAGAAGGATGCCTTTCTATAATGAGCACCATGCCAAGTCCATAAGGATCTTTGCAAATATTGAGCTATTGTGCAAACATTTCTGTATTCTTTTCACACTTGTAGCAGAGGCAGGTTCAGGAAATGACAGTGAGACACAAATAAGGACTGAACTGGTGTCTCAATTTAGGCAGTGTTAAAAATGTATTCTGCTTTGTATACATTTCTGCTGTGCAATCTTTTAGTTTATTTCGTGTCTTTCAAAAGTAGAAAATGTAATTGTATGTTTTGTTTTGTAACATTTGGTGTCTTTTGTTCACTTTATTTGTGCCACCATTTTGTTTAACTTTGACCTGGTTGCTATGATGCAGAGCATAGTTGCTAGGGGTGTGGTTTTAGATCAACCAGCACTGAATGCTAAACAGAATCCAAGATTAAGGATGCTCAAAGAAAACACTTTTAAGTGTGGTTCATGATTTATTTAAAGCAACTCCTTTTAACTCCAACATTTATCAGCAGTGGTTTATCTTTCTGGCTTTGACCTTTGCTACCTGTTAAGATTATCATTTCATACTCTGGTCCTTCTTAATCCCTGAAGCTGCCATTCCTGGAAGTAAAACTGGAAGTCCTGGGTTTGACAGCCTAATGCTTTATTCACTAAACCATACTGCCTGAATCTTTAGCCAAACCTGATGCAGAAAATTGACTTAATGTGGTTCTGCAGTGCCATTTTCATGTATCTTCACATTTTTAATTTCAGAAACAGGACCTGGTATGTGCTACAAGTAATGTAAAATTTAAATAGTTTCCTGGACACTAATCTCCTTTGTTACCTTGTGAAATCATGTATAGTGTACAATAAGTTTTTTTATTAACTGAATCTTTTTTTCCTACTACTGAGTGGTAGGGGGTAATATTAAATAGTGAAAGGACATTCAATCCACACATCCAAAATAAATGCCATGTGGCCTTAAAAAGTTTAAGTTTCAGGGCATTAAAAGGTTTCCCACAGCCACTTCTCTCATGTAGGAACCATGTACTGCCCCTAATGGGAGGGAGGAAAATGACTGACTTCCTGGTATCATTTACAATCTCAAAAGGACAACATCTTGAAATTGTCTGTTTTGTAGTGTTTTTCATTTTTATGAACTATATAATTCTTCCATGCTTTTTGCTGGTTCTCTGTTCATGTTTTTTTAATTATTCCTAATTTTGCTCAGATGCCTTTCCCTATAATTATATGTTTAGTAACCTGAAAGTCCTGTATAAATCATCTGTTTTCCACAGCTCTTTGCTGAGATATTAGTTATGTGTAACTCTCAATTTTGTGCTTCCCTCCCATCCCTGTGCCTTTTGTGGGTTTTATTGGTCTTTTGATCATTCTTGTTGAGCTTTTCTAGTTTTTGAATTTTGTCGTTGTTCTCTGGTTCTTTGTTTCGGTTTGTGGACTTGGTCTGTGAATTTTTGGTTTGCTCTTTTGGGTTATTTAGTTTTTAGCTTTGTTAGTTTTGAAATTCATTTTTTATTTTGAAATTTTGTATTATTTAGATTTTTTTTAACTTTTTTACTTTACTGTTAACTTGTTATGAATGTTCTTCATTTAATTTTATCCATTGTATAGTTCCTTTCTCCTTCATTAAGGTTTTATACACCTTAGCTTTCCTTGAAGATCCTGACCTTTTAAGTTTATAGGTCTCTATCTCTACAAGTCCAAGTTCTCTTGTGTAAGAACTGTGAGCTTCTCTCTTTCAGCCAAAAGGTATTGTAGTACCCTTAAATCACTTATTTGTGGGTTCCCCTGAACTCTTTTAAGTAAAGAATACACCTATCTATAGGTCATGGAGCCCTGTTGCTGAGAGGTGGCTCCCTGTTGCTGGAGGCTTGTTCACAAAGTTTACAAAATCTGACACTGTTAATATGACAGGTTTAAAGATTGGAGCTGGTAGCCATGTTCTCATCTGAATTTGAGGATGATCCCTGTGTTAGTGCCCTGCAAGCAGGTCCTCAAACTTGCAGGGAAAACTTGGGGGTTGGTGGCATGATTGGCGCTCCTTTCACTATAAAAAACTTCACACTGTTCCACTCCATTCAAACTAGTGTGGTGCTGAAGTGTCTCCCATTGCACAACTGCAGTTGGGTCTTAATTTGGGATCCTGAGGTGGTTCTTCAATTGGTGGGTGCGGCAGCACACTGTATCAGTGCACTCTCCCAAACTCTTCCACCTTCTCCACTTCCTCCTCCTCCTCCTGTGTTAGTGTGTGATTCTTTGGCTGCTAATAAACTTCCTGACTTTTGAACTCTGTTCTGGTTTTTGGTATCTCAGTTTTTGGTTAGCGATTTAAACTTAATGACCCATCGCCTTGACTTTTGGTTCTGATTTTGGCCTGTTCCCTAACTATGTTCCATGTCCTCATTCTTATCACTAAAAACCTGCTCTGAGTCACTACATTGACCTGCTTCTCTCTCTCTCACTCTTTCTCTCACACTCTTTGTCAGAAATTCAGACATATCTTCTACCTGCTGGGCCAGCTGCCTTTTAGGTATTCAACCAATACTGAAAAAAGGTAGAAATGAAAGGGACACAGACCAGGAAACCAAGACAGGAAAATCATTGTGCATTGTCTTTAGCAATATCAATGGAAAGTCAAAATTTAAAATTTCAGAGCAAAATGTATAAACTAAAAATATTGGGTAAAAACCTATGTGAAAATCCTAAAACCCAAAAGATTTACTAACTACACTACAAAGAATCGAAAATCTTGGATGCCATGATCTAATGACTGCAATGATGGTAATGATGTTATGAACTAGCAACCGTTGGTCGTTGTTCTCCTAGCCATCAAATGGTATTGTCTGCAAATTCAAAATGGCAGCACGTGAATAACAAAAATATATTCTTAAAATATTTAACCCTTTTAATATTAAATCAAAGGGGCATTAAATGAAGTGTTTTTTCTGTACATTTAATAACACCTAAATCATGACTCAGTTCCTCCCAAGCCGTACGTCTCTTTTCCTTTATTTTTCCCTGCTAGAAATGGCTTTGTTTTCGCACAGGCAGGCTGATTTGCATCTCCACTGCCTCTGTAATTCCCACTCCTTATTGTTTACAATAGCCTTCAGGAAACATTCTCTGTCATGTGCCACTGTTTCCTATGAGATATCCCATTACAAACAGTATGTATTGGGGGAAAAATGAGATTTCTGTACTGTCAGGACTTTCTTTTATCCTTTTATTTTCCTGAAAAAAATATATATTCTGATTCCATAATTGTGCATGACTGGTCATTAATTTGAATTTCAACTCTCATTCCAGGACCCAGTGATCTTGACCTGAGTCTACTTGTAGATTCCGCTGATTCAGCAGATATTGGCTCCGATTCTGAAGAGCAGGTAATGATAATGATATTCTGAGCTGATTTCTGTCCCCTTCCCCGTAGACACTCGTCATCCATTTATATAATTTCCATTACATTTTGTCTTTCCTATAAGCAGCCAATGTCAGTATGACACCAATTTGCAGACTTCATCACTTAACCCTTATTGAAATTCATGTGCCTTGGATAAATACTGACTGTAGACCATCATTATCTGTGCTTTGATACCATAGTTTTCCCAAAACAACCATTAGGTAACTTTTTTGCCTGCAATGTATTTTTCTGTATTATACCTGATTATTAGTTCTGTATATCCTATCATTTAGTAGCACCAAAGCAGGTAAATCAGAAAAAACAAGCTTGGCATTGCATTGCATTGCACACGGTGTGCTGTTTCAAAGTAAACAATTTAAGAAAAGCAATGTTTACCTAATAACGGTATTGGTGTATTTATATGGTATTTTTATGTTGCGATCATCAGTGACCATTAAAGTGGATCAGTGGGGCTTTCTGTAATTACTAATTTCAGCATTTTAGATCAGGATGTCTTCACCACAATAAGATATTGGTATGTGTCAGTCCCTAAGATGTTATCTGTTATCTGTCTTGAGAGGTTTTCCTCCTGAGTTGGAAAGACTGCATTTTAACTCCACAATTTCTGCTCTGGATTGCACTGCAGGTACACCTGAATGTAGCAGAGAGTGAAGTCATATTAAGCTTTTAGAAATTTAACAGCAGACCCCTAGGCCACTTGCTAGTAACTCATAGAAGCACTAGGCAAATTTGCAACTATGTTGGAGAAGTAAGCCGAGACTGGCAGGAGGTCAGTGGTTTCCTGCAAACATGAGAGATAGTAGCACACGGTCCTAACTCTGAAGAATAAAACTGGGTTGTCCATTTTAAAGAGAAAACTCGGATGCTGCCTGAGTGGTCCCGCCTTTCAAGAGCACATAGTCCTCAGTAGTGTAGAACACAATAGGCATGGAGATTACGGTGTAAATAAGCTTAAATGATAACTCTAAAAAGTCTGCTTGTGTTTTTGAGTCATCTCTCAAACAGTCTTCACTTGTCCCAAAGTCGTTGATACACTTTACTAGTCTAAACTGATCTCTTCTTTCATAGTAAAACAAATTTTTGTAAAAAAAAAAATCTGATTTTCAAAAGTGCGGATATCTATGCATGTTCACTGCAATGGCTTGTCTACTGTAGATCTCAAAGATCCTAGACATGCAAAATTGTCCTTACATAATAACAAGAAAGGATTAATTGTATATACAAGTACAGCTTGACATAAAGTACAACAGTGCAGAAAATATGGCCACATTGAATCTTCTAGACATTATTGGTTGAAAGGAAATTGAATTTTAATAAAGAGGGTTCTTTGGAGGATAGTCTATTCACAGCAATTGTTATGGCTGTTTTGATTCTTAACAATTAATAATTAGTTACATTTACATAGCACTTTCTAGCCTACTCAAAGCACTTTACATAGACATTGGGAAACCACTTCTATTACCACCAATGTGTAGCATCCACCTTTTGTTCTTAATTAAAATATAGCCTAATAATTGTTTTTTTACAACCTGAGTGTGACAAATAATTATAACAGAAAGAACATGAGGATGTACAGTAGCAGGAGTTGACACAAAGAAATCTAAGAAATCAGCAAGTAAATTTATAGGAAAACACAATGTATGCAGTCAAAACAAATGAGAGCCAAATGCCTCAAAAAGAAATTGCCATCAAAATAAAACAAAAGGTCTTTACTTTGAGGAAGGTGTAGTCCTTTAAGTCAAATGACCACCAAAACTCAATAGCTCCATAGTCACACACATAAAATACCCATTGCAATGAAATATGGTGAACTAGCCAGCCCACGGCGTACCATACGCCGCATAATCAGGCCGGTTTTTTAATGATTTTTAAGCACAGGGAGAAAATTAATATTTGAAAAATCGGTAATGTAATAAATCAGCAAGAAAAGCAACATTGTAACAATGCACGGAACGAACCAACACACAATCGTCCGTGACTGAAAACTGTCGGACCGCCATCGCGACTTCTCCTCCTAGACGGAGGGATGGGGGGTGGACGGCGCTCAGGCGCGGAGGGTGGAACGGGAGGAGAGGAGAAGGACGTCCATTCCGCTCCCTCCGTCATGCCAGTCTGCTGATTTCTCGTTCAGTATGCACTGCCTGCTCATGTGCCCACCTCCAACTCGGCACTTGAGTCGTTGTCGTCTTTGCACAGTCCAGATGCACCGGTGACTCACGTAGACTTTTCATTGCTCTGTGCGGTTGTGGCTGCTTTTCTATATATAATCCACCAAGACACCCGTCCACGGTAGTAGCGAGGTGGGAGGGGGGAGTGTACAAAGGGTAGGGACGTAACCAGTGGGAGCGTATGAGTCGTACTTAGTGGGAATTCCACGGTTTGCAGCCCAAATGGGGTTCAACGGCTTACCCACGCCTCTCTGCGCCGGGTAGACACACGCTCAGTCTTATGCATAATTATTTATTGAATGCTAAACACTTCTGGAAAGACACAGTTGTCTAAAACGGGTTGGTGTGAGAATACAACAGTAAGTGAATGAAAAGATGGAACTCTGGAGAGAGCAAAATACAACACAATAGTGAACCCGCGGCATAACAAACGCTGCGAATTGCTGTATGTAGCGTGTAAAACAGTTTTCTATGGTGCACGCGGTCGTGCGTCGTAACCAAAAACTCGGTTTTTAAAGACTGCTTACTTCATTGTGTTTTAACCTCAGTTGTAAAGGATTGTTTTAAGGATCCCATGGGATACCCCTCGCAAACCGTTTTACACGCTGCATATGGCGATTCACCTCCGCGAGAAACATGCCTCTATGAACAGTCAACGTGGCTCAGAGGTGCTTGTGGCCTCTACGACAGACGAATATAAATGACACCGTTTTTTCTGTGTCGTCGCGTCCGAGTTGGTGGCCGTTGCCTTAGTGAATTATATATATAGATTTTAAAATTGTGTTGCTTGACAAAATCAACAATTAGATGGGTTAATGGTAAAAATAAAATAAAACAGGAGAAGAAATAACAATATAATTGTAAAAAAGGGTAGCTGGGTCACTGATTAAAGTTACATAAGTTTACATGAGAACAGCATTCTGAAAATTCCACCTGAGATTAATCTTAATGGAGTGCTTCAATTTAGTGTTCTGGGGGTGACTGATAAAGACTTTAACCAGATATATATAATGTACTGTATTTGATTGGGCTTGTCCTTCCTCTAAAGACAGCGGACTCAAATAAAGAAGAAAAGGCAATGTTCCAATTTATAGTTATTGTTTTATAAATATTGGGCCTTCATTTGAAATACTGGCACAGAAACAAAAGAGATTTAACAGTGTTACAGTCAGCCAAGTACGTAATTTATAGTAGTCTACTAATGTTGGAATGGCCTTACAAATTAATATTGAAAATAAAGTAGAATATGAAATCTAAGATTTAGTGAATCCTTCTTTTTAGTTCTAACTCCTCACTTTTCAAATGAATTAGCTCAACATGAGGCTCAGTGGGTGAGTGAAACGTTTCCCAGTTGTCTCTGTCTTCTTTAAATGCTTCAGTTTACAACTTGTCAGCTCACCTCCACTTACTTGGTTAAGATTCTCTCACTGATATGTGGTCAGTTTAAATAATATCGTATTAAAAAGAAAGTGCACATTTAATTAAAAAAAATGTTTCTTTGAGTGTTAAGGAAATGGCACCTGACACTCAAAACAAACACTTAGTCACTGTGGCTCCTTAAGCACCATACTGATGTGAACTGATACTAATAGTTTGTGAATGTGCATCACCATTAAAGAACACTTGCACTTTTTATATTAAACCCCCTCTCTTCTTAATTTGCAGCATAAAACAGTTCTGCCTGCCAGTGTCATATAAGAAGTGTGTGTCTTTGGTAGGTGTTGAGGAGCAGTGTGTCATTACAAAACAGTACTGGCAATATAAATGGTGCTTCACCAAGATTTGATTTGATGACGTTAATACATTAACCTGGATTCAGTGGTTTTAAAAATAGATGAATTAATGACATGTATTAAATGAGTAACAAGTCAGAAAAAATAAGTAGGTCATGTACGAGGGGGGACCCTAAAATCCCTGAAATCAGTCAATACCACAGGAATAGGGAGCATTTACCGAATATGACTCTAGTTATCGTGTGCCTGCAAGTCTGGTGAATCAGTCCGCTGAGTGGCATTGTGCTGAGCTCATCGAGTGCAGTATTTCTACTGTTTATTCTACAATCATGCAAATAACTTCGACAATTTTTTTTCCAATCCTCCATGACAGGTTTTGAGGAGTTGATGATGATAGCATTTTTCGATATTAATAGACTTGTTCATAAGGAGTTTGTTCCTTGTGAACTGGGTGTTAATCAATGACATGTCACTGAACTACTGATGCATCTACGGGAAATCATTAGACAAAAAATGTCTGGAGTACTGGCCCACCCAAAACTGCATTTTACACCATGACAGCATGCCTCACACATACCGTGTTGTCAGTCAAAGAGTTTGAGCAAAAACAATATGGTTGTTGCTTCACACTCATTATATTCGCTAGATGTTGCTATTTTTGTTCCCGATCATAAAATTGAGACTGAAGTGAAGAAGATTTGCTACCATGTTAGAAATCTAATAAAAATCGCCAGTGGTTGTAGACATGGTGAATAAAAGGGAGAAGTACTGGGACAAGTGTATTACATCTCAAGGATATTATTCTGAAGGTGAATGACAGGGAGTTGCTTTAAGTTTTATAAGAAATTTCTTTTAATAATGTTGTAAATTTTTGACAACCCCCCCTCCCCCCCAATATCTTCTACGGCAACATTCTTCCTCATTGTTATTTTCCAAATAGAATTTGCCCCCCCCACCCAAAATGAAGTTCAAATTCTTGTTTTATGTCAGTTTTATTTATGATAATGTTAATTTCGTTTATTATTTGTATTATTCTTTGTTTATGATATTGACTCTAAGCCTTTGTTATGTGTCTTGAGTCTAGGGGTGGTTCCTCAAAAGTAGGGACCACCTGCCCATCACCACCTGGGACTGCCCTCAACCCTGTAAAGACAGAGGGCTTCCCACAGTTCCTGTTGGTCTGTTTGAATGCACTTGTGAGTTTTCTACTGTGAATTTTTGTATTTCTAAATTTTTATTTTGTTTTCTGGGTTTACATTTGGGACTTGTTTGCCTTTGCAGTCATTCCCTTCTGTGACTCTAGTGCTCTTTGGAGCTTCACTGTCGAACATCGCCTTTTTTGAAAATAAATCTTTTATTGATAAAGATTCTGTGTTGTGTTCTGTGATGTTAGCTGGGGTTTATGATGAGATTTCCCCCACTAGTGGTCGTTTTTGGAATTGTTTAGGATTTCCGTTCCTTGGAACTCTCAAGCACTGAACACCCAGAAAATATATGTCCAAAGCCTCTTGAATTGCTTTAAAAAAAAAAAGAAATATATTTAAAACAAACAAATACCCGCTTTACAAAGCATATGTTAAGTTGTAATTAAAAAGATATAACTGTTCTTTAGTTTATGGTTTTTATATTTTATTTCTTGTGCTTCTGGAGGTATGCCAGAAAATAAGCAAGAGATTTTCCCTGGGAAAACGAACAGATTCACCAGTTAAATGAGACAGAAAGTAAAACTCTAAAATATGGCTTACAAGCCTGGCTTTCCTTATCTTGCTCTCTCTCAAGATTTAGCTGGGGGGAGAATAACACTGTTTAACTAACACCCACCTGGGGTCTTAAATACAGATATAAATGTGAGTCGTGCCGAGTGCCTGTCTGAGTTTAAAGCCTCTGCATGCTCCCTTTGCATTGTTTTGCTCTCTGTCATAAATTCTTAAAAAGTCATTCCTCTTTCTCTCACGGTAACAGGCACAGGAGCAGGTGCCATCTCTTGGCTCCTGATTGCCTCCATGCCTGTCACTAACAAGCAGCTAAGGGCACTGAACAAAATAAATAATTAGGTCACTAGCTCCCTACCTCCTCTGAGTTCCGCTGACACTGAACATCTGGTGATGCCCAGATACAGAGTTTAATTAATAAAAAAAAGTCTAATATGTACTGTATGTCAGAGCTGGACATCAGCTAAAGATAACTTAAGGCATGCATTTGGAGATAATTTGATATTAGCCATCTCTGAATTGAATTGAGAAAGCATAATGTTTTATGACCAAACTAAGACAGATTCTTGTCATAAAGGATCCAAACAGAATACAGCCAACGTTTGAGATGCACCAAGCTCTTCATCTGTGAAGATTTCATCTCTCAAACTATATGGAAGAAATAAATTATAATGTCTTTCTGCAAGTGTGGCCTGATCTGATTATGTAAGCTGGTATCCTCTGATGTCCCGTTACAGCCTATTGGACCAGTCTACACTCACCAGCGACATTATGAGCATGAAGTCGACAGGAACGTGACCTTTGAATGATGTTTGTTTGCATGCTTCAAAGCAGACTTTGTTGCATATTCAGGCAGCACTGCCTGTACAAGGCCCAAATATTAGGCACTGCTTGGACCGCACCTCCCATTTCACAGCAATATGACGTCTGTTTTCTTTTGAAAGCTGTAACTGTGTACAGAACTTCACAGTTTTCTGGATTCTCTCACTATGATATCTTTAATAATTCAGCTGGCTTTGATGCTACCATAAGTACTTCTTTATTGTATAATGATGATGGCAATAGAAGTACCATATATCCCACTATGATTGTAATCTTTTGACAAAAATTTCCAACATGTTTTTTACTATTATTAGCCAGTGTAGCCTTTGTGTACATTGAATGTTTATTGACCAAAAACACACAAGTAAAGAATAAACTTTTAGGAGAATTTGAACTATAGAAGTAAACCATCTGTGCCTCAAAAGTTCTGGATATTTCTAATCCGAGTCTCCATCTACTTGATGGGGTTGCTCAGCCACTTGATCACCACAAACACAGTGCCTAAAGCACCAGATGTTCCCTTACATCTGCCACTTTTCCCCCTTGGCCCTTCTGTAGTAGGCACTGCCTCACTACCAGATGAGCACTTGCCCCAAGTGACGTCTAAGTGAACTCTAAGTGACAGTGTCATGGACTGATCTTTATATCCCATCTATATGGCAATCATGTGTTCAAGAGAACACTTTGACATTTCTGATGCTATTCTGCCAGAGCATCCTCTGGTGGCTCTAAGTGTTGCAACGTTAGGCACCCATTAATCATTACACCTTTGTGTTTCTTTATTTATTTAATACTAGGAAATATACGGACCTCCAGTCCTCAAATAAAGGTGCTTCATATACAGCAAGCTGAACATTTCCATTTTGGCCACACATTCTCTTGTTTTCAGTATGAAAAATACCACCCCACAGTGAGCACATCACCGATCTAACTTTCATAAGTCGTATTCAACACAACCAAACATTGATATAAGGATGTAAAAGCAATGTTTGCCTATGAACAGACATTGTGAGCCCTCACATACATTTCTCTATTGTTGTTGTTCTTGTATTCTGTATCATGGAGAATGCTAAGAAGCCATAGCATTACAATGGCTCTGTATTCAGGCTTACTTCTTGCCATTCTTTATCTCTGAGGTGCCTCCTGTGTTTGGCTTGACGCTCAGGAAATGTCGTCTCTAAAGATCTTTCTCATGCCATCATGGTGTGTACACTGTAACTGTATTTTGTGATCATAACAATCACTTTGGAGTAAACACAGTTTGCACAGTTGTTTGTCTCTCTTTATTGCATGTGTGTTCTGTATTAATCCATATTGAATGGTCAGCAGATAGCTCTGCAGCTCTTCTTCTTCTTCTTCTTCTTCTTCTTCTTCCAATAAGCAGCCTCAGCAATATGCTTCACATTCAGCAGATGTTGCCACTGTTCTTTTACTTTCTTGTCATGTCACCCTCTGAGGCAGTTTCCATCCATCCATCCATTATCCAACCCGTTATATCCTTACTACAGGGTCACGGGGGTCTGCTGGAGCGAATCCCAGCCAACACAGGGCGCAAGGTAGGAAACAAACCCAGTTCATACACAAATATCACACATCAGCAGATGGACCCCTGTTCATGACTGCACTGCCCCTTGCAGCAAACTTAAGTAAACTTTCAGAAAAAAATGGATTTTTCTGTTGAATGATAGCTCTTGCCAATGGCCACATATCTGTATTCTATTGTTAATTGCATGAAATAGTAAGAGGACCAATGTAGACACAATTTCATGAGCCAGCAAGTGTTATGTCTGTGACGTTAAGGTATAACATAGTCTTGTGTCATTTAACTTGAGATAAATTCTATGTTTTTTCTCACATTTGACATTAAAATTTGTGACATGTAGGTAGTCACTTTCCAACATTTGTCTGAGCAAAGGGGAGGGTTGGAAAGAGAGGTTAGAAAGGCACCTTAAAATAAAATGTATTATTATTATTATTATTATTATTATTATTATTATTGCTTCTAATTGTAAGGAACAGATAGGGTGATTGACAGGAGTAAGGCTTAAGAGGGGACAGAGGTGTGGGGTGAAGTGTATTAGAAGGTGACAGATGGTGGTGACAAGTGAAGTGGACAGATATGTAAAGTGTTTTAGGCAGGCTAATCATAGGGCTTTGATAAGTGTTAAGGTTTTGGAAGTGTGCTGTATTTGTACAGAACTGAACTGAGCAATAAACTTGACAAAGACCTGACAGCTGTTCTTATTTCTAGGGGTCACTACAATATGTTGTTGTCCTGTTTGTGGTGTAGTGGTTAGTGCTGCTGCCTCACAGATCTGGTGTCTTAGGTTCAAGTCCCACACCCAGTTGTTGCACATTTCTTCTCTTATCTGTTAGCCTTTCCTCTGGGAACTCCAGTTTTCCTCCAACTTCCACCATCTTAGATTACAGTAAGTGCAGAGTCTAATTCTACCCCTGTGTGAATTGGCTTTGCATGTCTAAGTGACCCATCCTTGGTTCTTGCCCAACAAACCTCTTCTTCCAGGAAAGGCTCTGCCTCCCCACAGCGTTAAACTCAGTTAAAGAGGTCTGAGAATTTTATGTTGCAGCTTTATTTACAATACCTTAATTTCATTTCCTACTTTTGTAAGTGCCACTTTTTAGAACAGTTAAGTACATTAATCTGTAATTGGGAAAGCTTGTCTGTATTTGCAATACAAGTTATTAATTTCATTTATTTCTGCAAGCCTACCGGAAATTAAGAATATCAGATAAACAAAAACAGCATGGCACAGTTTTTGTATGTGAGTCACAGAGAACACAAGTCAAAACCTGAATAAATTTAATTAATGTTTTATCATTTTATCATATTTCATTTGTCACTATCATTGTTTGGATGCTTAAATCATTAAACATTGAATATAAATATATACAGGGGTTTACAGTTGAACATCACACAGGTCTATAGAGGTTGTAAATGATTAAGCACATTTTAAAAATCTGGCATAGTCTATGTATTTGAATACACTAATACACTGGATTGGTCATTACGGGCAGAAATGGCTTGCCCAGCACCTTGTTTCCTGTCCACTGCTGGTTTGTCCCCATGTTCTTGACGTCAGTCCTCCAGCAGTAAGCCTTCTCCATTAGCTTTTATTTTCCCAGTCATAGATAATTCTGTAGTGCAGCAAAAAAACATTTAAAAGGTCTAGTTGGGACATGGCCTTACAAATCTGAATGGCCGTGTAATGGAGGTTATGACAAAGCTGATGTGTTTTGCTGTCTCTGTCTTGAAGCCTCCAAAAAGCAATATCACTACCTAGTTTGACCCAGTATTTTCTGTGATCTGTACATTTGTTAAAAAGGTTCACCCGAGCCTCATCTTCCTCAGACATCTAGGGAAAAAGCAGATTTTCACCATTTGTTCTATTAGACCTCAACAGGTCCACATTATAATCCTCACTGGCTTCATCACATCAGTTCTGCACTGACTTGGCTTAGAATCATAGACCACCCCAGAGGATGGTGAAGGTAGCACAGAATCTTACCGGCATCCAGCTGCTTTCTCTTTATGACTTATACAGCAATTGCCGCCTTAGAAAGGCAATCAAGATAACTGAAGACCTCAGCCATCTTGCACCGCCATCTGACTGTTACCTTCTGGCAAAGAGTATACAGGACTAATTTAACATTAATCAATTCAGGAATAGTTTCTACACACAAGTCAAAAGGTCACTTCATAATCATATAAACCAATAGTATAACATAGCAAGCAGTGTTAGTGATATATACTGTACATCTGTATCTTTAGGTGAAGACACTAGAGAATAATCACATCCTAGCATGGGTTTACAATAAACAAGAGTAGAGCTGTATAGATTGTTTAAATCAGCATCACTATTATCAGTATTCTTTACATAGGATGATTTACTAATTAGAGCACTGGTACTACATAAAGTCACAGGTTGGTATGTTTTCATCCATCATATACTGTATTATTATTAATGAATTAATTACTAGTTGCACATGGCTTACAATAAAACCCTTTTCAGACAATTCAGTAACTGGCTTGGCTAGATTCAAAATATAACATACATTAGTATTAAGATGAGTTTCAAATAGTGAAAATGATTAATTACCTTAGCTGTATTGTGTAAGAGGATCTGGGCATCATGCCTGCTATGATGTAGCCTATCTCTTCTGAAAAACTGCATTCACTCCCAGAAAAAAAAAATTGTCGACAAAGGCAAGGCATTGAGGGAAAGAGAGAGAGAGGTTAGGAGCACATACTGACACAGCACACTGCCATATACACCACATAACAAATCAACTCAGGATCCCCAGATTAAGACCCATGTGCAGCCATGCAATGGGTGACACCTCAGCATCACACTAGTTCAGGTGGAATGGAACAGTGTGAGGGTTTTTATGGTGGCCTTAGTGCCAGTTCTGCCACCAAACCCCAGGCTTTTCTCTGCAGGTTCAAGGGCCTACATGCAGGGCTGGATGCAGATTCACGTCATACCCAGGAGGTTAAGGGCCTTGCTCAAGGGCCCAATGGAGTAGAGTCACTTCTGGCATTTACGGGATTTGAACTGGCAACCTTCTGATTACCAGTGCAGATCCCTATCTCAGAGCCACCACTCCGCCCATAAGTGTGAGAGGAAACAACCAACTAAATACTGTATATACTGTATACAATATCTGAAGATACTTATTGCATATATTGTACATAATTGTGTATATGCACTATGTATTTTGTGTGCATGTCTTTTGTTGGAAATGTTTTATTGTCCACTGTTCGAGGAGGAATGTAAGAAATAATTTCTTACATGATATTACATGAAACATGATAATAAACGTGACTTGGCTCAACACACTGGCATTATTACATCTTTTTAATTTTGGAGAGACAATCATATGGGGACCTAATCCAACAAATTGTGGCTCTTGTGTTAGGACATCAAATTAAAATTATGAAGTGCATTTAAAATGGAAACCAGAAAACGCCTACTACAGTGGTACCTCTGGTCATGACCGTGATTCGTTCCAAAACTCTGGACGTGACCCGATTTGGTCATGACCCGAACATAATACAATTAATTCATTCCAGACCGTACAAACTGTATGTAAAAATATATATATTTTTTAGGTTTTTTAAGCAGAAAAATAGTTAATAATACCAAAGAATGCACAGCGCAATAGTAAACTAAATGTAAAAACATTGAATGACACTGAGAAAGCCTTGAACAACAGAGAAAACTAACATTGTAAGAGTTTGCACTAGACCCTTACGAACCGCTCGCTGTAAACACTTTTTTTATGAGTTTTAAGCACAGGGAAAAAAACATTAAATGCCACTTCTCTTGCGAAACTTTTCAAACCACCCTCTACTGGCTTTAAATTCCTCACCTTTGCCACTCGAAAGAAACATTTTTTTTCAGCAAATCGCCACGAATCTTCCTGGCTTTCTCGCATATGATCGCCTCGCTTACTGCAAGTTGCTTCTTGTTCAACCACACCAGCAATAGTTTTTCCACCTCTTCCAGCACCTGAGGCCTCTGCTTGGTTAACATTGTAAGTCCTTTTGCAACATCAGCTACTTTGTTAGGCCCTGTATACACAAATAAAAGTAAATGGGAAATGGAGTGTGGGAAATCATTGGCGCATACGAACTGGAAGGGAAACTGGCCGCCAGTGTTTCTGTTCGCCTCCAGTGCATGTGGTTGTGAACAGATGCAAAGTTTTGGCAAACTTTTTGATCATAACCCAATTTGTACGTGTTCTGAAACATTCGTGACCAGAGGTTCTACTGTAATTTATTTTATTTCTATAGCAATTACTTGCATGTGTGTTGAATTGCTGAAGCTCATACAAATAAACCATGAAAGCAAACATCCCACAGATCAGAAGCCACCAATTTATAGTAACACAAAATCACAAAGACATCATCTTCAAATTAGTATGGAAAACTCTTCAGGTTAAGATATTAAGTTCATGCATCTTTTAACTTTAGTTGAAAACCACTATAAATTGTGGTAGTTCAGGTTTTGATAAATACTAAGGGTCATAGGAATCTGAAAACAAAACACCATCCCATGCACTTGGAGTGGAGATCTGATAACTTAAAAATAAAAAAAACTGAGATATTGGGATCACTTTTGCATGACGCCTAGTCAGAGGCAATGTCACACTTGACAACTGGATTTGCCAACTTCATCACCTGAAGATGTCAGATTATATGACAAGAAATTACAGGGAATGATAAATTATAAGACCCTGTGGCGACTTTCCAGCACTGTTTCACTTTTCCGGTATACCACAAGCTCACCCCTTTCTCTTACAGCCAATAACACGCTGCCTGACAGAGACAGTGCTGAATGAATGCTTTTCAGGTACAGCGAGTTTTGTTGTAATCGCAACCTTTTTTTTTTGTAGTATATAAAACACAAGACATCAGATAAACAAGCCTCTCTTCGGTTTGTGAGGCTCTAAACACCCACCTTCCTAATTGCTCAAGCGGTATTATGTGCATTGTACTTTCAGCTGAGCCCTCATTGGTTCACAACTTTTTCACACACAGACGGCACTCCTACAACTTAAGACAAAATCAAACTTGTTTCGTTTTAGTAGGGTGAGCCACAGACTTGTTGGACTGAGTCATTGGGTGTGTCAGACAACATGATGTGGGGTCACTGGAGTCTGCCTTGGACTCGTTAGGATTGTGTAAATGAAGTCTGCAACTGAAAATCACTGGAAGAGTTGTGCATTATGACAGGGTCTTTCACCAGACAAGCTTCATAAACTCTTTGGTCTTTTTCTTAAAATTACAGCCCAGCACATTTCTACTAGCATATGTGAGAGACTCCATTTCTTCCCTGTGTGATACTATAAATGCAAGACATGAGAGACTAGTCAATATATATATATATATAAATAGTGTATATCACCCAATTGCAGTCATTATGTCCAAATATGTCATTTTGTTCTTAATTGGAAGACCACAGTATAGCTTTGCTCTTTATTTACAGTCTATATGTTTCAGTAATTCCCAGAACAATGTTTGGTCAGACAAGCATTAGCACAAATTAATATAATGTTAATTTTATATACCTTATGCAGTGTTGTTTATTGTGTTTATAGAATTTCTTATGAATGATCTGAAATCACTTCAGTTTCCTTTTTTGTCCAGTGCCTTCTGACTCAATAGTAAAAGAAAACTCCCACATATGTCATACCGATTGACTCGTTTTGATGTCTGGTTATTCAGAGTGTTGAACTTTTTGGGGTGACCCCTTATTTTTGGCCTTCTAGACCTGCAAAGCCCTCATCATTAGACCATATTTTCTGATTTATGATAAAAAGTAAACCAATAAGTATCCTAAGAAATAATGATCAGAAGGTCTTGAAGTTAAAAATGTCACATGCATTGACCTCAGGGGTTCACCCCCTAATGGCATACAAGGAATAAAAGTTTTCATAAGATTTTTTAAAAATGAGAATTAGTAATTTAATTATGTCAAGTGTCATTTTATGCTACTTCAAGGTTGCTGATCATTATTATGAGCCTCTCCTTGAAGCTTAAAATGAAAAATTCCAAGTGTAAGCATATACAGTGGAGCATTTAACAGCCATTGGTTGCGAATATGATGCTGTTTTTGATTTTTGATTCTTTTTCTTGGATCTAGCCCACTATGGACCTCTATCAGAAGGTGACAATGACAAGTTTCTATTACAATTGAGAATATTTAGACTTTAAACATTTATATTGAAGTACACATTTTAATATTTCAATCTGATGCAGCTGTTCATGTTTATTATGTACTTCCAACTCATGAAGTAAGTCTTTTGTTATGAGCACTTTGAATTAGAGCAATTTACATTAATTCCGACTTTTTTTGTTGTCGAAATGAGATTGCATGTTCATATCAAGCCAATGATGGGACTGCTATGATAATATCTTCTTAATAACTCTTTACTTTCTTATAAGGATAGTTGAGTTCCATGTTTGAAAAGTGCATAATTATAAGCAAATATTTTTAGGTCACTGATGCTTGCTTTCTTTCAATGCATTGTGCAATTAAAGTGATGACTGCAATTTAATGTTCGCACTATTATTATCCAGTTAAATCAGAATGATCGACAAATCAAATCTATATATTAGATCTTACTGAATTCATTTAGTCTAAATAAAATTGTCATACAGCCCTCAAAATAATTTGGCACATAAAAGCTGGTAGAACATCTGATGAAAAAATGCAGCTGATGCAAATGGTGGCAGGATCCATGCATGCGTATCAAAGTGCCAGACTGAAGTTTTACAATAAAGTAATATACTGAGGCCAGTGCTTGTAGACAGCACGTTTATAAAGTACTAAATGAAAAACAAGCTCTATTAAATAAATTGTTTGGTTTTCTCCATAAAACAGCTCTTGCATTACTTGTCATGGTAGAAGCTGATGAACAGCAGGCAGATTCTACCCTGACTGGGACAGGATCCAGGTGAGCAGATCAGATTCAATTACTGGCCCACTGAGTGACTGCGAGCCTGTCCAAGCTGTAACTCAAGGAATATACACGTCTCTAAAATGAACTGTGCATGAAAAACATTTCAGGCTTGTGTGTTTCCTCAAAGGCACCGCTTGAAATAAAAGCTAATTGAAGTGTGGAAAGAGGAAGGAACACATTCATTTTGTCTGTGGTTCACCTGTCCTGGGACATCTGATTTGTCACATTATGGTTACTGCATAAATAAGTGCCTGGTCAGCCGTTATTAGATGATTTATAACCAATTAGCCTTCAGATGAAAGATAGTATATTAATATCCAGCTGAGAGTTACTTTTATTTACCAAGGGGTACACCAAAAATCAGAGATTTATGTACAGGAAACATCTGGAGATGTTGCCTAAATTACAGAGCTTGTTGGAATCGCCTTATCCTCTAGTAGCTGGCCTGATACTGATTTTTTTAATTTTGCTTTAATGATTTCTTTTAAGAATTTTAGCAGTTCATCTGCATAATACAGTGGTTCTCAACCTGTGGGGCGTGAAATAACAAAAAGGGGGGCGCGAAAATGTGAAAAAAAGAAAACAAGAATCAAAAATATGAAAAAAAATCTGTTGAAACCAAAACAAATTAACTTAAACTACATTATGATACTAGAACAATAAATATAGAGCTAGATAAATGTCGATAAAAGTTAAGTAGGTATAATAAAATATGCATCTACATTTCAAAAAAATGTTAGGAGGGGGCGCGATTAAAACTGTTATGAAAACTCGGGTCGCAAATACTTAAAGGTTGAGAAATGCTGGCATAATGGTCTGTAACTTATTCATTTGACTCCACTGACTTCCAGTCAGATACATAATCCTCTTTAATAAAACCCCTGTGTGCGTCCAGGTGTCCGTGTGTGTGTGTCTTCTGGTGAAGTGCGCATGCGCGGGCCGCACCGTGCATCGCACTGTGCATCGCACCGTGCCCAGCCCATGCACACGGCACCATGGACGCACACACACTGGAAGCTGGGCACACAGTGAATGGCCTAGCCGCTGCCCCAAATGAAAAGTAAATAAAGCACACACACTGGAAGCTGGGCACACAGTGAATGGCCTTGCCACGGCCGCGCATGATAAGAAATAAAGGACAACATTGCTGGGGAGAGTGCTGATCGGGTAGTCGCGGCCGCGCACATAAAATCCGATGCTGGGGAGACGCCACACATACAATAATCAGCAGCACGCCAGCACAGCTTAAAATACTTGCTGGGGAACTAAACAGTACTTGCTGGGGAGACGCCACAGGCACGATTATCAGCTACACGCCACACATTAAATCAGTTGCTGAGGACACTCTGCTAATAGCCCACTGTTGTGACAGAAAGTTAAAGTCATATTATGGACAACAAAGCCAGTATTACTGTCAGAGAAAATTACAGGCATTTTACGGAAATACAAACCAGTATTACTGCGAGAGAAAATTAAAGACACACAATACAGTGACGCATATTACAGTCACATACAAGCCAGTATTACTGTAAGAGAAAATATTACGGACGTATCTACTAACAACATGCCACCCAAAAAAAGGACACGTCAAGTAGGACACAAGACACAGACAATCAAATCATATATAAGCAACATCTCTTGGAAGAATGGTCAGCTCAACAAGTAAACATCAACAAAAGAAAGGCTGAAAGACAAAGAAAAATATGAGCAAATAGATCGATTGAAGAAAAAGAAAATGACCGTCAGAAAAACTCTAAAAGAAACAGAGCAAACCTTAGAAAAAGTTGGCATTTACTTGCCAGAACCAGTATTCAGCCACAGTCAGTTATATGTTGCATTATCAAGAGTTAGAAGTTTTCCAGATGTTGTTGTCAAGGTTGTAGATGGTCCTGAACAAGGCAAACTGTTGCCGAACTCAGACAGAATATTTACAAGAAATGTTGTCTGTAATGAAATTGTATAGAAAAATTTCATGAGGTAAAAAAATAGAAAATTTTACCTAAATATCTTCTTCAGATATTGTGTCTTTGATTGTTACAAAGTTTTACACTAAGACAATATTAATTATACTTACTGTGTTGTCATATACGTTTCTATTTTATTTTTATTATTATTTTACTTTAGGCTTCTTGCAAAAATATTTTTGACAAAAAAAAATTAAGACAAGAAACAGAATGAGGTCAAGGTCCCTTGCCATTTAATATAGACTATTCCTACTAATGTTTATGCACTACTGTTCTAGCGCCCGTTATCGTAACGGGCTTAATGTCTAGTCAGTTATAAAGCACTATCAAAGAATATGTTTCTAAGCTGTTAGGCCAGGCCCTCACAGCCCTAAACCTTATTTACACAGCAGCAGAGACCATTACTTTACCATAAAGTAATTTATTCTTTTAAACCTGATACTAACCACGATCACACCATTGTGAATCACCGTCCAACCATTTTGCCATTCTGGTTCTGCTTGTGAAGGTCCCTTCCATCTTAACATTTTAACTGAAGATGAAGTTCCACCACATCTCTTTTAAATTTCAAACTGCTCTTCTAGACTGAGCCAGCTTACTGAGCCTTGAGACCAAGCAGAGAGACAACCAGCATTGGTAACACATATGACCATGTTAGTGAAACTGGGCTGCCAACACCATTTCGTTATAGTTTAAAATTAAGTAGGATACTACCAAGAGAGTAGAATGTGTCTCTAGTACTCTAAAGGGTGCTTTACTGACTTAGAGGAGACAGCATATAAAAATGAAAATGACTGGGAGATGGACATAGTCAGAACAAGGTAAGGTCAAAACTGAGTCCAAACTAAAGTCAAACGTGAATACACTACCCAGAACCCTAATCAGCTTGAATTCTTAAAGCAGGAAGTCAATAACAAAAAGATTTTACTTTGCATTTAACACTAGAAGTTATCAGCAGATAGCTTAGATCCCCTGTAAATGAACATGCTGACCTTTATACAGATACTCTGGTGACATCTAATGTATCACGTATTTGAGGATATTCTGGGCAGAATTATTATGGAAATGACCAACCAACACATTTGCTCTGAAATGGCGCCACCCATTGTGGTAAAGTGAGGTCCATGGCTGATTGGCGCTTTAAATAAATAATTGGCAAGCTCTCGTCTTCAGGTGAGGGCGTGGAAGCGTTGCAAGAGCAGTTCCCGTGTGTGATGCGGGAGCGGATGTCCTTGCACTTAGCGCACAGATGCAGGATTGCCGGCGACTCTAATTGATGCCCCAGCTGTGCCACGTCCTCGTTTAAAAAGGGAAGCGCAAGTGTGAGGAAGGAAAAATGAAATAAAAAGAAATAATGGAGGTTAATGAAAGAAAGAGAGAGGAGAAAGCAGGAGGCGTATGGAGCCGGTGTGAGCGAGCTAAAGGGAGCAGGCTCAATGGAGTAAAGGCAGGAGGCTGGGAAGAGAGCCTCTAGGGAGGAGTGTGTGGGTGACACTTGGGGGCAGTTCAGATGGGTTACTCCGGCTGAGCAGGGTTGAAGAGCGGGAGCACACCAGGAGTGTGAATAGCTTACTGCAGAAGACCAGGAAGGCAGTAGGGGTCGAGTAGGCTTGGGAGGAGAGCTCCAACATGAGTGCCATGGCTGTTGGGGACCCAAGGCTAGGTCCAGAGAGAGAACCTTACCGTAGCCATGGGACGACAGGGACCTGGACCTGCAGAAGGTCAGCTGCATCTGTTGCTAGGGCAACTCCTCTACTGCATGGCCCATATTGGAGAAACAGGGAAGCCACCAGTAAGCAAGAAGAATGCACTGAGCTTTATAGAAAGGACAGTTTCCTGCTAGTTGATTTTAACCTCGTTTGAATGGATTTTTCCATTTATTGAATTTTAACCTCCGCCTCACCTTTGTTTTTATTGAATTATTTATTATTGGTGAAGCACTGCACTTTTTGAACACTTGTTTTGACTTCTTTTTAATAAAAGCACTTGCATTTTTCACCAACCCCTTGCATGATGTGTTTGTCCTCATTTGCTCAGCTATTCCCTGTCATGACTGCCGATGGTGTCGGGTTCAAGAGCCTCATCAAAAACTAAGAGGCAGCCAGACATCGACCCGCACCATCACAACCGTAAAAACCAAAGATAATGCTGGAGCATAGTTCTAAAATATAAATCTTTTAGAATTCAACATTAAACCAAAAATGAATGTTAAATTAGATAGCACTTTATTTGTCCCATGGGGAAATTTGTCTTTTTAAAGATTCTGTTTAAATAAATAAATGCATAGATTGATAAATAAATAATTATATGTATGTATATATATTGTCACAGACAGCCGGGATGCCTCTTCACTGTATGGGCCGGGGGAGCAAGCCTGGCCAGGACAGTACCAGTGATATTTTCATAATGAAAACAAGAACTAGATCTAAAAATATTGTTTTTCATTTTACAAGAACGAGAACTGAAATTAAGACAAACAGAGAAACTAAAACTAAATAAAAATAAAAATAAAAAGTGAATGTGAACGAACTAAAACGAGAACAAATATTGAGTAAAAATGAAAAAAACAGCAATAGCATTTTCATTTAATCCGGTTCAATCGCCCTGAACGTTCAGTTATGTTGCACTGTTTACTATAGTCACGTTGTTTGTAAGGACCGTTGTTTGTTTGTTGAGTACATTTGGCTCGTCGGGTTGAAGCAGTAAGCACTTGTGTTTGAAGATGGTGAGTTTTGCACAGGTGTTTGCGGGTAGAAAGCGAGAAAGTAATGCGCAGAAATGCTTTACAGAGCAAATGATAATAAAAGCTAACGTGGTGTGTGAGAAGAAGAAAAAAGTCTCGGAGTATCAGTGCAGGGCCAACTACATCAGTACTTAGTGGAAGTCCAGCACTGCTCTGGCACCATGACTGCACTTCAGTACAGGGACATACGATCAGGGGAGGCATGAAAAGAAAAAATAAACTGATAATGATGACATAAAATACATTATTCCGCTGGTCTGTGCTATAAATTTGTTTTTATGTATGATTCCAATAATATTGATCATTTTTATAGTAAATATTGCTGAATTTGAGCTTTTCCTGATAAAATAAAGGGGAGAAACGCAAGGTGCGACAGAGATGAGCCTCACCTCACCTTGGACTGCACTCCCCCTCACACACTGGGTTGAGGCATGCAAATGGTGCGTGCCTGTTGCTGTCTCTCTCTGTGTCGCCAATATAATGTTTGCAGACACATTAATTATACCCCCTGACTTTCCACAGTCTGGCTAATATCTTTAATTAATGTGTATGACATATTTAGTCTTGCTGATCAGACATAAAACCACAGTGAAAAGGCACAAGTTAAGGCAGACAGTACCGTGCCGCACTGAACATGTTGCGCATGTTGCTGCTGTTCTATGCAGAGGCTCTAGGCACCAATAAGTTAGCGATATCAGAAAGTCAAGTGCACTGCAGCAGTCCATTTATTTTTATTTTTTCTTCCAACTGACTGCTAAAAGTGGAAGATTTAAGACTTTTAAAACTAAAGGAAAATAAGGAGGACTTTTATAAGAAAGTGATGGAGATTTTCGTAGCAAAGGATAGGTGCATGGACTTCATTTACAAATAAAGTTAAGACCATAAACGGTTTTCTATTTTATAAAAGATTCAATCAGACTAAGAAAAAAATCCAATATTTAAAGACTAAATTTTGACCTTAAATAAAATATTTGTTTTTCTTGTTAACCTTTTGTTGAACAGTCTGTATTACAATTGATTAAAGCATCAGAATTAAAAGCTTTTAAAAACAACTAAATATTTCAATTAAGGTCAAAATTGAAATCCGTTTTTTGTACACCACGCTATACATTCAGATGTATTGAATGAGTATGAATTGTGAAATTGCAATGGCAAATTAAGAACACATGGAGGATGCAGAGCAAATGCGATCTAGTCGCTATAAATGTAACATTCTTTCTTAGTCAAATATGTACCTTACCTACAGTATGTGTGTGTAAAGAATGCTGATGAAATATGAAACATAACCAACAGTCAATGTGCATGCTGCCAAATGAATAGTGAATAAGCTACTCTATTGGGTTTATATATTTGTAATCTGATTCTGAAGGAGTCAGTGCCTCACCAGCCATGAACCTCACCGCACGTCACTTCTTCAGTACTGTCAGCAGAAATCATCAAGATACAGTCTTGCTGGTGCCCCTCATAGTGCCGACGACCTTGTCTGTGCACCTGCATAACAGGCGTTCGTCAAGCGAATATTTTCACTGTGTTGCTATCTGTGCAATGGATATTGTTGTAACATGAACAAATCTCTCGAAATGTGTGCTTATTTAAAGCTTAACAGCAATGTGCTTGCACAGACTGGTTTCTTTGGTTGAAACATTTGATCTTGCTGACTATATTCATTAGGCCACTTAATCTGTTTGATCATTGATAGTCAAGCTGTGTTTAACGGCATTATGAACTGTGAGTATATTTTGTTTACTGAAACATAACTTGCATTGAAATATGTGTAGGCCAGCATTTGTGGTCTTGCAACAGAAAAAAAACTAAAACTGTACTAATATTGTATAAAAAAGTCAAAACTAAATAAAATAAAAACTAAAATTTTAAATGCAGAACTAAATAAAAATAAAAATAGTTGACTCCACTGAACACTAGAACGAAACAAAAATAAAAATTAATTTTATAAAATAAAATAAAAACTAAAACTACAATTAATATCAGAACTGAAATATCACTGGATAGTACCTCCCCCAGAACGCTAGATGGCAGCCCCCCTGGGTTGCAGCAGTGCCTAGGACACCTGCAGGGCTTCATGGGAGTCGGAGTTTGGTGCAGCCCTGTTGGGATCAGAGGGTGCCACCAGGGGGTGATGTAGCTGCTGCTGAGCCCTACAGAACAGCTCTTCCGCCACACCCTGAAGTACTGCCAGAATTAGGTCTTCAAGCACCTGGAGCATTTCTGGGTGGGCTATAACAGGAGCCAGCAGCCTCCAGGGACTAAGCTTGCCAGAGAGGAGTGGAGGAGAAAAAAGAGAAGGATTGAGATAGTGATTGGGATAGTGCTTAGTGGGACTGTGTTGTGCCTGTGGGGACAGGGAAGGCATTGCCCACAGGCAAAGAAAAAAGAAAATAAAGCATTTATTTGTTTTATCATTGTGCCTCCTGCATCTGTCTGTGTCGGGTTAAGCGCTGGTATAGCGGCTTTTCTCACACTATATTTATATATATTATGTGTGTGTGTGTGTGTGTATCTATACTAATAAAAGGCAAAGCCCTCACTGACTGACTGACTGACTGACCCATTCACTCACTCATCACTAATTCTCCAACTTCCCGTGTAGTTAGAAGGCTGAAATTTGGCAGGCTTATTCCTTACAGCTTACTTACAAAAGTTAAGCAGGTTTCATTTCGAAATTCTACACGTAACGGTCATAACAGTCGACAATGTCCGCCATTTTGAACTTTCTTATTTATGGCCCCATCTTCACGAAATTTGGTAGGCGGCTTCCCTGCGCTAACCGAAACCGATGTACGTACTTATTTCAGTGGTATGACGCCAATGTCGGCCGCCATATTGAACTTTCCAACGTCACTAATTCTTCAACTTTCCGTGTAGGTAGAAGGCTGAAATTTGGCAGGCTCATTCCTGACAGCTTACTTACAAAAGTTAAGCAGGTTTCATTTTGAAATTCTACGCGTAACGGTCATAACGATCGACAACGTCCGCCATGTTGAACTTTCTTATTTATGGCCCGATTTTCACTAAATTTGGTTGGCGGCTTCCCAGTGCTAACCGAAACCAATGTACGTACTTATTTCGGTGGTATGACGCCACTGTCGGCCGCCATATTGAACTTTCCAACGGTCTTTGTTACGTATGGGCCCATCTTCAAGAAATCTGGTACACGGGTTCCCAACGCTAACTGAATCCTACTTACGTACATATATACATCCATAGCCTGCAGCTCGGTCACCATGTGAGGTGGCATTGGGTTCCCCATCCCAACGCCTCCCACGTTGTTGGCTGCCTGCCTATATAAGGCCGTCCGTCACTCCGGTCTCTACATTCCCTTCCTTGCTTCGCCACGGGATTCACGTCTCCCTACTGATAACTGCAGCCTTTTTATTTAATCCACGGCTTCTCTGCTGTTTTATTGTTAGTTTATTACGATAATAGTTATTGTGTAGGTATTTTAGACTTACTGTACATTGTTCAGGTACCCATTTCCTTTATCGTTCCAACCGTACCCCCATTAACATGTCTATCGAGGTAATCACCATCGATCAAAGAACTGTCACTTACCAAGTGGTTTCCATGCCCGGAGATGGCACCCGCCTTTTTCATTCTCTTTGTTACATATTGCACGGCCATATCAGGCTCACTCTTGATATCCGGAGGAACATTGTGTCTTATGTGTTGAATGACTGGGACAGGTTCAAGGTATGGACTGATGACGGTACAGGAGATAATTATACTACACAGGAGCACTAGAAGAGTGAAATGCTTAAGCCCTTCACCTATGCATCTGCATGTGAGTTGATGGCTGCCACTGAATTGTTCGGTTGTCGCTTTCAAGTTTACCGAAATAGCCAAATATTTTACACCTTTGGACAACCGCCAATGCCTCTTAAACATCTTAGATTCCCAGGTGACGATTTCAGTAGTGGATACTTTGATGTTTATGAATGTTTAAACTCTCAAAAGCTGGATGTGAAGTTATCGATGAAACCGGTTGTGTGCTTACAATGCTTGACAGATGTTGAATGTCACTTCAACACAAGTCCTGCAAATACTTAATAATAATTGAAACAAACCATGAAACTCAAACCGATTATGACAGCAGCAATCCAAGCTGTGAGATTTGAGACAAGATTGCTTTTCACATGGCCAACTGTACGTTGCATGCTCAAGAGTATGCTCAGCGCACAGCTTGGTCATATTACAACTGAAGGGCCGAACTGACAATGTGGTATACAAAGAGATCCTTAACAAATAGTTATTGGTATATTTTCCCTCAGTTTAAAAAGGTTTAATTTTCTTCTTAATAAAAATATTAAGGCAGTACTTCGCCGCTGCGAAGCGCAGGTATTTTTCTAGTATACAATACATGCACACAATATGGTCTGAGCACAATCCAGACTAAAAAGGAAGAACATTTTTTAAAAAATGGAAACTTCTATCTTTACAGTCACAGTGAGACATTATGAAGACATATTGCTGTTAGTATAAAGGAGCCCCCACTGCGTTTCCTGACTCACTTCTGCTGAATAATTTGCTTGCTGAAAGTCTTCAGTGTTAGTGTGTCAGAAAGAGAATGTGCAGCTTTGTTCATAATGATACTCAGTTTTGTTAATTCTTTCCTTTGGTACAACCTGCAGTATATCCCAAAACTGACTGCCCTTTTAATTAGCTTGTTAATTCGGCAGGCTTCACTTCAAGTGATTTTACCAGCCCAGCACACCACAGCGCAGAAAATCACATTGGCCATCATAGAGTGATAGAAGATGTGATGGGTGTCACTACACACATTAAAGGAACTCAGTGTTCCAATAAAAAAGAGCCTGCTCTGCCCTTCCTTATGTAGTTCCTCTGTGTTATGAAACCAGTCGAAAATATCATTGATGTGGACACCCAAGTACTTGTAGGAGTGGACCACCTCTACATCCACTCCTTGAATACTGACCAAACATAGATGCTCTTTGTTGTGGCAAAATTCTATAACCAGTTCCTCGGTTTTGCTGATTTTAAGATGCAGACAACTCTCTTGGCACCAAGAAACAATCTTTTCCGCCTGACTTCTCTCCTCTGTCTCATTCCCTTTATCAGTACACCCCATAAGTGCAGAATCAATTTCTGCAAGTGACAAGACCTTGTGATATATTTATAGTCTGAGGTGTACAGAGTGAAGAGAAAATGAGACAGGACTGTTCTTTGTGGTGCTCCAGTGTTGCTCACATCCGTATTAGAAACACAGTCCTTGAGTTTCACAATTTCAGTCTGCCTGACTGGTAGTCCGTTATCCAGGACACCATAGGCTCATCCACCTGAATGTCTCTGAGCTTACCCCTTAACCGGGATGGTTGGATGGTATTGAAGGTGCTGGATAAATCAGAAATTCAAAATCTTTAGGCTTCAAAACTCCTAAATAGATGGATAGTTTGTAAATATCCATTCAGGAATATTCACCAAAATTAATAACAAAATGCTGATCATAACAGGTGGTAGGAATGTTCATTATTGTATACTCCCTGTAACCCATAATAATGCACAAGTAACTGATGCTGTTTGTTAATTTAATGGAAGGATGGGGTCCAGAACTGTGGAGGTGCCTGGGAACCCTAGAGGGAACTCTAAGCAGACAGTTTCCTATACTAGTCCTAACTCCCAAAGTCATATATGGTGCCTGCCTAGTAGTAACACTTCTAGCTATTGGTTACTTGAATTTAGAATGAAGTGGTGAGTGGAGGGATGTGTTCAATTGAAGAGAATAAGAAGAACTAGTGAAATGAAGAAGTGCATGAAGCTAGTACGAGGAGAGTTTGAGTATTTGCTTCGGTGGTTAAGAGTTCTTGGCATCCCAAGGGACAGACAGTGGTGCAGAACCAGATAGAACCAGTGATGCAGTGTTTTGCCAGGGAATCACACTACAATCTATCCCAGTTCACAGACTTTGCACTGTGGCAGTGTCTGTGGTCAGCTGAGAACTCACAATGTCTCTCTCTCTCACTCAGCCCCTGCTTTCTGCTTAGAACCACCACTGCAAAGGAGCTGGGATTATTTTATTCTTTTTTTGTTTGTTACACCTATGCAGGCTTGTGATATCACATTCCTTATATTAATATTTTGTTTGTAAAATCCCCTTTGGTTCACTTGCTGTTTCTTCTGGCTATGGGGGCCGGGTTAACATGCGCCCACTAGTGGCCACATCAGTTACTTAGTAAGATTTGCAAAGCACCAAAACCAACATTTTTGAATGGAGATACCTATAGTACATCTTTAAGTAAATAACTGATATGCAACAAGATGTAAATGAAAAGTTTGTTTGTATTACATAGTAATAAGTGACAAGTACATGTTCTATAGTAGGCCTGTAAAGCCTTTTTTATTTAAAAAAAATGACAAATATATTTGGTATTATACCTTTTATCTTGTACAAAATACTAATGGAGAGCTTTGCTTACACATCAGAAGCTGCCATTATACCTGTCCTGAAGTGCAACAGGTTATGCTACATCTAACATCAAATGGGATGTACGTCACACTCCCCACAGTCCTTGTGTTTGTGATATAAAACTATAAAGATTGTATCCCGTTTTTACTTGGCTAACAGCTCAGTACATTAAATCTTTTGGCATAGACTGGTTTGTGCCCACTCCTGTTAAAAAGGAAAAGCACATCATATTTTTGTGTTTTCATTTCATTGATATACCTGTATATATTTTTTCATATTGCTAGCGTTATTCTTTGCATTTCTCTCATTTTTAACTGTGCATAATATAACCCTTCAGCTTTACTAAAAAGTGAAACAATTGCATCAGCACATTTCCCCTTTAATGACTGTGGTCAGGCTCACTGCCTTCTTAGAGTGTGGGCAGCAGTCATCTCTGCTTGGTAAACATCAAAGCTAAATTGAAAAGGCCAAGTTGTTTGTAACCTCTACTACATCAATAATTTCACTATTTTTTATTTGCTGACCCTTGCAACTTTATATGGTACCTCATTGATTATGCAGTGTTTTTTTTTTTGCATTTAAACTGTCTTCTGCATATATTCTTTATTGATTTTCTGGGCATGAGGATAATGAATGTTATTTGTCATTACTTTCAGTAACCAAAGCTATTATATGCTAAAAATGGCCTACATAATTTGGAGAAGTGTCCAGTTAGAACTGGGATGGTATGGTAGAGGGAATGCCACAACATAAGAGCAGAACTGACAGTGCTTAAGAGCATACCAGGGGTCAGATTTCATAAAATTTGCATATGCACAAAGAGAGGCTTAAAATGTGCGTGTGAAGCATTCCACAGTCAAGTCGAGATTTATGAAAGGAAACTTGATTGGGATACACATGTATATTTATGGCAACTCTGACTTCTTCGTATGTAGCCTTTAGGAGAAACTGGGAAATAAAGACACCTTTGATCAAGTAGGGAAATACAGCCAAACCAGCTAAATAACAACTCATGTGCACAGTATAATTCTTATTTTTATTATAATATGCATTGATGTGACAAACATATTAAAGCTCAAAAGTGATGAATTTAATATATAGGCTATTTTTGTTCCCTTTTAAGAGGCCCAATTCTGCGTATTTATACTGAAGAACTTTTTGTTTTTCACCGGTTTAGGTTACCTGTTGTCACTTCTATGGATTAGAAACCAAAGCAAAGTAAAACTACAGGTGTAATTTGCTCGCTGCATACAGAAAATTGTAAATCTTGTGCTCTAAAACCTTTTCATAGGCTAATAATTTAACACAATATGGCTTGTTTGGTGCTGCTTGAAACTATACAAATTGTCATATATGAAGGGAATGAGCTTTTAGGAACAAGTGAGATTTTTTGTGATTCTGTTGATGACTGGCTTATGAGAGGCATTGCATCTTCCTGATGTAATCGGGGCAGTAGACAGCCTTTAAAGTAATAAGGACATCTAGCTTTTGTTAACCATGAGCAGTGACATTCCATTCACACACAAGTCATGTTCAATTGCAAGATGAGACTGACAATCGTCAGTCTTTTCTTAAGCTATTTTAAGAAAAAAATACCAGCAACAGATGTCTTGCTCATGGTGCTGCTGTATGTGATAACTGGCTTGTTGGTAAGGTTAGCGCTAAACTGTTAAACCCTCTGCCTTTCACATGGCCTATACTATTTATTATAACAGCTATTATAACAGCAATCCTGTCATTACATGTGCCAGGTGACAGTGGCTACCCGCTCAGACACTGGCACCATAGGCCTTTCCCCAATACTGCACTTTAATACTGTGTGAAGTACAAGGACTATGCAGGTGATGTCTGAGTGTCAGGAGGAAGGTTGCTCTACCATCCCCTGAAGGTCTGCAGCACCGTGATTGCATATGTACAAGGTTAAATAGCATGTCCATATATGGTTGTTTCAAGGTGGCAACCTGGCAGGGTTCGTGAAGTGTTCACGTACACACATTTACAAGATGATTGTGATTTATAAAGGGTAAATTGTGCAGAAACATGCATACACCAGGTTTTATAAATCTAATTTTTTTGGCATGCATATTTTTACACTTGAATCCGCACAAAGTTTTATAAATGAGACCCTGGGTCATTACCGTTCTTATTGACAGTAAGTATTCTGGATGTAGCATCTTCAGCAGTACCAATGTAAGAATGTAGAAGTTGGAGATGATAAGTGCCATAGCAGTAAAGTAGATGGCAGAAATGGAGGGCAAACCACTTGGGGATTCAATAAAAGCAGTGGTTTAGAAGCACTAGGGGGCTTAAGCAAGGCAGTTCCAAGGCTTTCAAAGCACTTACCTCACAATGGAAGAAGTCCCAGGGGAGAGTCTGAAAAATGACCCCAAGGAAGCTGGAAAGAGTCAGGTGACACTTCATGGTGAAGACTGTTTAAAGCCTGGGCTCTTTTGCCTTTTTTCTACTAGAACTTTCCTTTGAATATTTACACTGCCTATATTACAAGCTCAGTTTCCAGAATTTTTCTTACCATGTATTCTTACACAATGATATCTTCAAGACACAGAACTCATTTGGCTACCTTTAATTCTCCAAAGAAGGCTCAATGCCAGGATATAGACATTCCTGCTCATGAGAATTCCTACTGGGAAGACATAAAGAACCCTTTGATGAGAACACAAACATCCTGACTGTAACCATGCAGACAAACTTCACCAAACTTAAAATTGAATCTGCTGGTATCAAAGAAAACTTGGCAAAAATGACCAGGGAAGTTTGTTTTGTGCAGTCTCACGTCTCTCCCCGCGACTCTCACTGGATCTAACTTGACAATCTTCAAATGAAAATTATTGTCCTAGAAGACAGGGCACAACAAGATAACATTTGGATTGTGGACCTCAGAGAAGGCATGGATGGTGATAATTCTAACTCTTTCTCATCCAGGATGAGGCCAAAATGCTTTCCAAAACGTTTTGATTTCTCCCCATGAGGTAATGAGATCACACAGGGGATACTCTGGCAGCGCTGACTTAGCCAGGTCTTGTCCTACCGACATTAACTTTTTAAAGTTCATGGATTGACTTCACTTAATGAAAGAAGCTTGTCATGACTCGAGCCCTCCATGCTGCTGAATTATTACTGAATTAACAGATTAGAAAATACATGTATATATTATTTCTTACTTTTTGTACTAACTCTGTGTAGAAAAATGTAAACAAATAAATAAAATCTCCCCCATCCATTGCATTAATATCTCAAGATGGGAAGGTCAAATATGAAAAAGTGTGAGGGATGAGTACAAGGCACTACATGAATTTCAAAGAAGATCATCCGAGATAGCGAATTCTTATGAAACATCCTTCTGTTCCCTTACTATGATTAACTTTTCTTGTATTTATTCAGTTTAAACATTCCTATTTGCCTATGATTCATTCAATTACATTTCTTGGTTCACATCCTGAGTTTTTTTTTTTTATTTTACTCATATGGTCACAGTCACAACCCGACAACTGTTGTTTTCTCCTGATTTCTTTTGCATTGTAAACTGCTGCTTCCCAGTACAGTCAATACAATTTTATAATCTTTGGCATCCATTTTGACTTTGTACTGAAACAAGAAACCTACAGTATAAACACACAAATGCTAGAAACGTTTGGCCAGTTATTAAATCTGCAATGTGGGATACCCTGATACATACTGGCCACCTATTATATGTTGTTTATGTCTGTTTGAAACCAACTAGTATGGTCAACAATTAATTTTCTTTATCCTTATATTTATATTTAGTACTTTCGTCAGAATTGTTTTCCGTATATTTGAGCTGCAAAGATTAGCTTTAGCCATTGTTGTCTTAGTAAAGGTTTGATAGCACAGTGCCAAAAAGGATATTGGCAAGCTCTACTAGATTGTTACAAATCAAAGAACAAGACTGTATTTGTAATGTCGCTTGCCAATGTTAACAAAATATTGATGTACGAAACAAAATATTTTTGGACATTTTGGAATATGTTCAAGATATTTCATCTGTTTTCCATAGCCGCTTATTCCACTACACAATCACAAGAAGACAGAGATGATAAGGCAAGAGCCAATTCTGAAAAGGAGGCTACTCCATACACTTGATGGTGTTCACTCATGCACAGCTAATGTGCAGCTGACTTTCAAACTAAAACTTCCCTCCCACATATGGGAAGATACAGTATGTGCTGATGATGTTACTAAGGTCCATGCAGTGTTTAAGTTATCGTATACCTTCTCCATGACTACCAGGTTTGTATGACACCTCGTACTTCCATCTCTATTATATATGAATGAATCTTTGTTCACTGGCACTTGACAAAGACATAAATCCTTGATGAATGAGAAGCATTGCTAGTGTGTAGTTCTCCACTTTACAAGCACTAGGCTACTACAGTCTGTGTAAACTCAACAAGCAAAGTGTTGCTTACAGCAAGGAAAGGAAACACAATGGAACACATTATCTGCTACTGAGTGCTTACTGTCAATAAAGAATTTAGAATATAGAACCTTGAGATGAAGTGGATGGTTGGTGTTTTTCCACAACTGATTTTTTTCTTTGTAACTCTTGCCGAATCAACACACTAGGTTTATCTCCATGAAAGCTGCTTTTCCCTGTTGCCAAAAGGCATAGCATTACCAATCCTCTAATCTCGGCTGAAAGCACATGGCTTCTCCATGGAGCTGGATCAATCACTTAACATGCAAGATTTGATCCAGATATTATTCCATCCCTGTCATCTCAATATCTGTTTTACGAGTTCATTGTTGTCCGGCATTTCCAAAACATTCAGCCTTTCCTGGAATGTGTGTGGTGATCATCTCACAGTTCCTAGCATGTTAGGACAGCTTATGAGTTTTCCTACATCCTGGTGAAGTTAGGAGCAGTTTCCTAGATGAGGAAAAATGATAAAATGCTTTTACTCCTGCATAGGACCAAATTTGGATCACTGTTTTTTTTACTCTGAGATGTGTGCTTGGTGTGTGTGTGGGTGTGTGGGTGTGTGTGTGTGTGTGTGTTTGTTCCTGCCTTGCGCCCTGTGTTGGCTGGGATTGGCTCCAGCAGAACCCCGTGACCCTAAGTTAGTATATAAAATGGGTTGTATAATGGATGGATGGATGGATGCGTGATAAATATGGGCGCTGTGGTTATATAAAAAGGTAAAGAGATGAACATGCCCTTCAATAGATCAGACAGTAATAAAGCCTAGTGCTGCATTCAATATCTGTTTTATCTTTGCTCATTTGATTCTTTGTCCATCCTTTCCCTGTGTTTGGATATAATAAAACTCTTTATTGTTATTTTAGTATACTTCTTAGCTCTTTTATTTCAGACTGGCAGAACCCCTAAGCAACGTTCTGCAACAATAACCTTCATAAACCATGTAATAGCAATAGCGGTATCATTCAGCAGCCCAAATATTTTTTGTGTAAGCAGGTTTTTGGTCAGTGTGACATGGAGCTAAAATCTGTGCTAAAAGTAATGAGTTTAACTTTGGAAGGACAGCAATTTATTTTTAAAACCTTTAGAGAAGACCTGGCCCTCTGGGGGTCTTGAGGAAGGCTTGCATTTCATTATGGTGGCCTCATTTTGTAATTCTGGTAATGATACTGTCACTATGAAAGTCTTAGTTGACAATTCACCCCATCTCTTCTTGTGTTTGCTGGAATGAAAAATAATATTAAATCAGCCCTTTCAGTGATTCTATTACAGTATCCTTGCCAGGAGTTCCCTTTGAAAGAAAGCAGATTCTGTGAAACTCTCTGGTCTTACCTTCTTTTCATTTGTTCTTTCTCTTTTCTTTCTGTTTGTTTGGATTGGAAATCAAATCTGTGAAATGGGTATTTTATAACTCCAATAAAGTGTACCGATAACTTTATATGAGGTACACTTTGGGTGGTGTTAGTTTTCCAAGGTTGATTTGTCACTGAGAAGGAACAGGCCAACCAGTACAGCTTCCTGCTGTAGGCTCTGCTTGTCAAATGTGTCTCCATAACAGAACATCTTCAGACACACTAATGACAATGTACTTGTTTGTTCAGCTGGTTATAGTTCATGCTGCCACTCTTACAGGTCAGGGTGACACAGTCCTTTGGTTACCTTGTATAGCCATTAGTGTAACAGGCCTCTTATCTGCTGTACTATGCATGCTTAAAAAGAGTTTTCCGTGCATAGTTTATTGCAAAATATATATTTAATACAGTTAGCACTTTTGCTTCACAGCTTCTGGGAACAGCCTAACCTCTGTCTGTGATGTTGGGATGTTTATCATGTGTCTTTGTGGGTCTTCTATGGGGGTAAAAGACAAAGACAAGTGTCTGAGGTTAGGGATCTCTGTCAGCAATCGGAAGGTTGCCAGTTCAAATCCCGTAAATGCAAGAACTGACTCTACTCCATTCAGCCCCTAAGGAAGGCCCTGACCCAGCAATTGCACCATCCTGGGTATGACATTAATCTACATCCAGGGAAAACTTGGGGGTTGGTGGGGGGATTGGCACTCCAACCACTGTACAAGACTTCACACTGTTCAGTGTGGTGCTGAGGTGTCACCCATTGCATGGCTGCACTCAGATCTCTGCACTCTGGGTGGTTCACCGTGTAGTGGGTGCAGCAATATGCTGCAATCAGTGCATGCTCCCAACCTTATTATCCTAAGTTAGCTTTACTCCTCATTCCAAATTGGCCTTGTATGTTTGTGTGAGTGGTCTTTGAGGGGTCATACTTTCCCCATAGAGGTGGTTCCTCCACTGGAAGCAATGACAAAAATAGTGGATTCAGTAAGTGGTTGAAATATTAATTTGATTATTATGCATATATACAAAAAATATATTGATACTCACACTCTATTTATGTGTGTCAGGGAGCATGCACTGGTACAGTGTGTTGCTGCACCCACCGCGTAATGAAACAGCTCGGGATCTCTGTTGGCAATCGGTCCAGTTCCACCATCTGGAAATAACCATCTAATGGTGCTACATGGGAGTCCCCTTGGCCTGGTCCTGCCACAATGAGGATCCTGTGAGCCAGAGCACCTTCGGGGAATCGCTCATAGCCATAGTGTCGTAACTGATGCTCCCTTACAATTCAGGTAATGTGCCTCATTCAGGACTCTGTGAGCAACTGCTCATTCGACACAAAATCAAACCAGCGGTACCCAAGGATTCTCCAAAGAGTCACAGTACTGAAGGGGTCCAGTCTTTGTCTCAGGTCACTTGATGGCATCCATGTCTCACACCCATATAACAAAATAGGAAGCACTAGGTCTCTAATGGCTTGGACCTTTGTCCTTTTGCATAGAAAATTATACAATTGTCCATTTCATACAATAATTTGGTCATCAGTTATCTCAGTGCTTGGGTTGCAACTATTAGGCACTCCTCCTGGAATTTGCCCAAAAGCATTTGCTCTAAAACAGGTCATGTAATCTCCAGAAAGAGTCCTGTTAGCAGCATATGAAGCCCATATATACAATAAACTCCATTTTTGCTTTCTCTCTGACCCACTTATTCATTTTGACCTGCAGCAGTGTATAAAGAATAAATCCATATCAGGAGCTCTAGAGAGACACTTTATTCCTACACCACAAATGGTTTATAATATATCCCTTAATATCTAAATTATTTTAAGAGCCAATCAGATGTCTGGGTATGACTATTGAAAAAGCAGGCCAACAACAGACCTACAGAATATTGGATTTCTTTTTCTTTCTTTCTTTCTTTCTTTCTTTCTTTCTTTCTTTCTTTCTTTCTTTCTTTCTTTCTTAGTACATTCATTACCCATATGCCAGGGATTCATCTTACCATTGGGTAAGGTTTTTGTGGGAAATTACTTCAGAAACTTAAAGATGTTACCAAGGTTAAAGCAGTTTTTTAAGTATAGGCTACTACACAACAGGGCCTAGTTCACTAAGGAAAGTGAAATGGTCCTGGTCATAATTTGTAACCTCAGTGCTTCTCTAACCACCACGTATCATCTGCCTGTAATCTCAATTCTAGCAAGACAATAACAGTTTTGCTCAGAAACTTCAAAGTGATTTCATTGTATGAGGGTAAAAACATTGAGCTTTGTAAACACTTGTCTCCAGTGCCTAGCAAATAGACGTAATCTTTTCCTGTTTTCCAACTTGAGATTTTACTCAGTCCTATTAACCAAAAATAGCTGAAAATTCCAACTAGGAGGGGAAAAATGTGCTCATTCACTGCAATTGAAAATGTGACATTGATCCTTGACACATCTATTCAAAGAGCATGCTCAGCAAATTGTGACATAGTTCATATTGTTGAATAACATATAACACTGGAAGTCACCATTGTGCACATTTTAAATTGAGCATCCCCTGCAACACTTAACATGACCACTTATAATTGTTATTTATTCTGAAGTAGCTCTGGTTATCTGTCAAAGACAAGTAATAGAACTCTTTCAAAACTATTTTATATTTCTTGTCTTATGTGTACCCTCAACACTTCCTTGGTATCTTTCTTTGTTTCAACCTCTCTTGCCCAGCACTTTGTGTCTTGGTTGCACTCCCGTAGAGCCTGCTTCTAAAACTACATCATTTCAAGATGCCATGCTCGCCTTCTATCTGCTTTGTGACTACCACCGGTGGTAAAAGGGCACCTATTATATGCTATGAAGCATAATTAAAATTTTTGCAAATGCTTCCTGCCTTTGAAGGCAATGAATGTCACTTGGTAAGTTATTCACTTTGCTGTTATTGAAATGTCCCATTTTAACTCCTTGTTTATTAAAATAAAAAACAACTTGTCACATCATTCGTATCGCTAAGCCACTACAGCCAAACTGACCAATTGGACCAAAGCAACACTGACCAATCAGATTACTCTGAGGGACCAGAAACAGGGATACACACAGAGACAGCAGCGTTTTATTAAAGAGCAGATAACATCTTTGCTTTGTGCTCATTTTGTTGTTAGCAAGTCTTCACCAGGACAGCTACTGAAAACATCCATCCATTCATTATCCAACCCGCTATATCCTAACTAAAGGGTCATGGGGGTCTGCTGGAGCCAATCCCAGCCAACACAGGGCGCAAGACAGGAAACAAACCCCGGGCAGGGCGCACACACATATACACCCACACACCAAGCACAATTCAGGATCACCAATCCACATGTCTTTGGACTGTGGGAGGAAAACTGGAGCACCTGAAGGAAACCCACGCAGACATGGGGAGAACATGCAAACTCCACGCAGGGAGGACCCAGGAAGCGAACCCGGGTCTCCTAACTGCGAGGCAGCAGTGCTATGCACTGCGCCACAGTGCCACCCTACTGAAAACATGTATTTTAATATTCAGCATCACTTTGTATTACGTACCCTTCATTATACAATATTAACATTGCAATTGCTTTACAGTACCTAAGCATTATTACTGTGTAACTCAGTGGTTCTCAATCTGTGGGATGGGCCCCCCTAGGGGGCTGCGAAGTAACAAAAAGGGGGGCGCGAAGATGTGAAAAAAAGAAAACAAGAATCAAAAATATGAAAAATACATCTATTAAAACCAAAACAAATTAACTTAAACTACATTCTGATACTAGAAAAATAAATACAGGGTTAGATAAATGTCGATTAAAGTTAAGTAGGTGTAATAAAATATGCATCTATGATATATCATTAATTAAAAAAGAACAAATTGGTATTAGTGGGCTCCTTTCAAAAAAACGTTAGGGGGGGCGCGATTAAAACTGTTATGAAAACTCGGGTCGCAAATACTTAAAGGTTTAGAAATGCTGGTGTAAATATTGTAACGATTTAGTTAAGTACATATTTCTTACTTAATACACTCCTGGTTGTGTTCTTACATTACATGTCCTGTTATTTGATTTAGTCAGTGAACACAATCCCATGTTACACTGTACCTAGACAGGTCACTGGTTAGTACACCAACTAATGTTGCCCAAGTTTCATTTTTATATATGTCTATGTTTCTGTTACACATAATAACATTTTTTCTTATTGAACAAAATTCAACATTTTTGGTTCATTTTTCTGGCAGTGAACGTACTGCTAAGGTAGCCAAAAAGCTGAGCTGGTTCCCTTTGTGTAAACTTCTTTTTTCCCAGTTTTTGAAAGTACAGCGCATCTCTAAGGATAAGATTTTAGCTATTATATGTTCCTTCTCTTAAAGTCAGTAGGAAAGCTAAAGTAGCCTTCCATTAAATCAGAGCAGTGTCAGTGACACAGAACATTGTGTAGCACACGCATAGATGAATTCACGCCCTTACTGAGGAACTGTGCTGGGGAGAGTGGTGAGTGAGTGCAGGCAAGCTGGAAAGAAATCAAAGCACAGATATTAAGATCAGGAAATGGTAAAAACAGATCCATCTAACTGGTTGTGAGACCACAATCATGACAAGAACATTTGAAATCTAGTCCTGAATAAACATTGTAAGCTGGGGTAATTGAGTAAATAAGAATTAATAAAGTAGTATTTACAAATTCTGTGCCTTTTAGGAGACCAAAACTAATGAAACTAATGTAAAGAAAGCAAATGAGAAATCCATGAGAAATAACTTACTTAACGTACAACTACAACAATGTTGTAGTGCAGGAAGGACATTCTTACAACATTGTCTGAGAGGGAACTTGCAGTGAGTGTAATAAGATAAGGCCTATTATTTACTATATTGTTTTAAATGATGTTGAAAAGAGATTTGGTTGCTTTGAAGAACAGAATTTAAAAGGCACTCTTTCCCAACTGGCCTGATGATATTGTAATTGAAAGGTTAGTGAAGGCAAGTGCTCAACTGCTGGGTGAAAGAGACAGAAAGAGAAAGGAGCTGAGAAAAGGGACTGACTGAGCGGTCAAGTGCACTAGCCACCCCAGCAGGCAAGTATTATAATCCTACAATATTTTGTAGGTTTTAATTCATTTGTGAGGACCTTTCTGAGGAATGTTAAATGGTTTCTTTGTGTATCTCTTCCTCTGGTATACTACAGTACATAGGGATTGAACTTTAAACCACGAGGTGTTGGCAGTTCAATACCCTCTGACTCATGGCGTGACTCTCAGAAAGTCACTCGGTTTTACCTGTGCTGCAACTTTAAAGATTACCTGTAAACAGCTGAAATGTATCCTGGTCTTATAAGTCCCCTTGGATAAAGGCATCACCTGAATATGCAATAAGAATAATATAGTATTTTAAGTATTCAGCAGAAGTGTATAAGGAAACGCTAATGAGGCTCCTTCTCATACCTACAGCAATACGTCTTTATAAAACCTCACTAGCCAAGTTTCCATCCAGTTTTTTGTGACGTTTTGTTATCGACAAACAGAATATACGTAAAAAAAATTTGCGAAATTTGCTGTCTTCAGCCTGTTTCCATCCAACTGGCTTTTTATCGATAAACTGGTGTTCGTGATGACGTCATCCCCCCCAAAACGAACTGTCGCATAAGTTTTGTTGTATCGCGAAAAAATCTGCCCTTGAGCCGTTTCCATACATAATTTTGTGTATGTCGCAAATTATCTACCTTTTGTTTTCCACGTTACACCCCCTCCACTAAACAAAGAAACAAAGAAATGGAGAGATTATTTAGACAGTTTTTTGAAATTTGCCAGCTTACTGTTATTTCAGTTTCTCAAATAATTGGAATTGTACATAATATCCGAAGACGACAGCAGAATGAAGCAGTTGCTTGTCTGATAGCCCTAGAGCTCGAAAAAAGTACCCCAGTGCAACGAAACCCACGGGTATGGGAGAGACGACGGAATAAGACCTTCTGGGAGAAGGTGTTGGAGAGACACTTTACAGAAAATCTCTGGCTGCAACATTTTAGAATGACACGGCCGACGTTTGAGATGTTGTGTGGATTCATCAGTCCTGATGTTGCGCCCATCACAGGTTGCCACCGACCACCGGTTCCAACCCAAAAGCGGATTGCCATCGCCCTTTACAAGCTGGCAACCCGCGCCGAGTATAGAGTAGTTCGAGAAACTTTCAGGGTTAGTAAAACTACCGTCCATCGATGTGTATATGCTGTGTGCTCCGCTATTAAAGAAAAATTAATTCGGCGTTATATCAGACTTCCGACTGTAGCGGAGGCCAATGAAATTGCATACCGCAATTCCTTGGTGCATCTTGTGCCACAGATTTACGGTGCGCTGGATGGCACGCATGTGCCTAGTCTTCCCCCGACGGAAGGCTACCGCAATTACATTAATCGCAAAGGGTGGCCATCTATTGTTCTCCAGGCCCTTGTTGATGACATGTGCATGATACGAGACATTTGCGTTGGCACTCCTGGAAGTGCCCATGATGCAGCTGTGTTTGAAGCATCGGATCTGTACAGGTGAGCCTACCTTTCAACATCCCTTCTCAGTGCGATAACAACTGAATTAGTACTGTAACCTGCTTCCCTTAAGGTTTTTAATTAAAATTGAAATTTGAATTAATACAAAATAACGACGTTTAATAAAAAAAAACTAAAGTTAATATTAATGAGAGAATTTCTCATATATGCTAAAACATCTGTCATTTAATAATAAGAAAAACATGTTTAGATAATGAAACACACGGTTTATTAAATATTTTGACTGGCACAGTAAATTACCTTTGCGGTTTTTGTATTATTTAGACATCCTGAGAGACACCCCCAGGCTACAGTTGATGTGGAGGGAGATCAGTTACCCCTTTTAGTAGCAGGAGACCCAGCCTATCCGCTACTGCATTGGCTCATCACGAGAAATAACGAGTCTCTTCATCAGACCATGGCTCCATGGCACCGCTCCGCTATTCTCGTTTTGATTACACGTGATGAAAATGTATCATGTGACACATTTATTTGCGTTAAAGCCCTTTTTTTCCAACAAAAAGTGTTTCCAATGTAGTTTTTGCGACATCTGAAGTATCGATATGGAATTTATGCGCTAAAGTTAAACGGAAAAATATTATGTCGACATGTACAACATTTTATCGATAATTAGCATTTCCATCAGCTTAAATTTGAAGTGCTAAATATTTTTTCGCAAAAACTCCTTGGATGGAAACCTGGTTACTGTGACTGTCTTGTGTTTGTTTGAATGGGGTGTTGTTGTTGTTTGCTATAAGATTTCTTGAGCTTCTGTGAAAAGGTAAATGTCCCTATGCCATTATGAAAGGAGTTTACTGTAAGCTGGGACCCCAGTGATGTTATTGCAATATGCCCCCCTAAGGTGTTGAAAGTGTAACCACTGGCACAGATGACTGAATGATAAACTTCAGCCTATACTAAACACTATGGCAAAGAAATGATGCTCAGTTGTTCTCAGTAAAGTAAGTTCTTCCTCTTGCAGAAGCGCACAGAATTCCCAGAAGGATCTCTTGTCTGCATGGGTAATGTACAAAATGTCAACAAACTCTGTTAAATCAACTCTTCCGACTCTAAAGGTCGCGGTTGGTGGTTTAGACTCTGCACTCTTGATAAAATAAAAATCCCCTCTGCTGAGCGGAGTATAATTAGAACTGCAGCTACTGTATACTTATAAAAATATCTTTTTGTTTTGACAGAGATTTGTAGATCTTCAATATGCTAATTTTTTTAAGCTACAGTGCTTTGAGTTTATTTTTTCATTTGTTAAACGTCAACTATGACATGTTTTGTCTGTAAAATATCAAGCCAACCAGAAAGCATAAACAACAAATTGCACACAGTCTGACTCCAACCCGTATTCTGTTAGCTTCATAAATTAATTAATGCCAACTTACATCTATTTTTGAACCCATTGCAGGGGTTGAGGAGTTGACATGTTTGTCAGTAGCATTGGGGTACAAGGCAAAAGGCAATCCTGGATAAAATGCCACTCTTTGGCAAGCCACTCTCATACACCCCCTTACACGGTGTCAATGTAAATGAATCTTTTATGCATTATAAGCAAAAAACAGTAAGAACATGAAGACTCCACATAGACCAAACTGAGAATTGAACCCTGAAGGTCAAGGCTAAAGTGCTAACCAGTGTGCCACCCTTGATAAATCTGACGGGGGAAGATATTGTTAACATAATAGCGGATACAGGAAATAGTAAGGGAAGACTTCTTTATAGTTGTGGTCATAAAAGAGTGCTATGCTCCCTTCTGAGAGTAAAGCTGTTTTGGAATTACATTTTGTAATTTGTGAGCAGTGGAGCTTCAGGTTAGCATGCGGCACAGCTGCCCACGGCCAGAATGCTTTATATTAGGAAGGACTGTTGGCAAGAATAGGGATTAGTCTCAGAGTTTCTGTCTGCCTTTTAATATACAACAAAATGAAAAATGTTGCGCTGTATTCTCCCATTTCAACAGTCGGGAGCTTTATTTTGTTTGTTGTTTTACTAACAGTAGTATTGAAAACGCACCTTTATTACAATTCACTGTTTTAAATCATCCATAAAAGTCACTGTGTGATGTGGGTGACATGTTTATCAATGCCTTGAGCCAGTGCAGCAAGTACTGCCAAAATAGATTAGACTGCTAATGGGCAACTTGGCACTGTCTGGTAGGATTTATTGTTTTAGGTTCATTTTTCCATTACAAATATTAAACATAAAGATTTTTTATATAAGGGATTCTTTATTTTTTTTAATATTCAAAAAACAGAAAAAGGTTAGTAAATTAAAAATATCAAATAAAATTAACTACCAAGATCTAAAAAAAGAATGACTGCATTAAAAATATGATATAAGTTAATCACTGCTGCCTTAGCAAAAGCCTGCAGAATGAGATACTGCATGTAATTTTCATACTTCTTGGAAATATTTTACATGATCGTATTGTAAATCGACTGTTTGGGTTTTTTTTGGATGGGATAAGAGGAATTGCACAGCAGAAGTAAGCAAATTAAACAATTCCAAGGTTTCATATGAAAAAATGAAAAATTAATATTTGAGAAGATTTAAGTTTACATAACTTACATACTGTACAATCTGATGAATACTTTTTTGGATCAAGAGAGACTGGTAAGACAGGTGCCAACCTGTGATGGAGTGCCATAGCTATGCAGGATACCATTTACACTCATATCCAATTTAGAATCGCCAACACCCCTGACACACACGTTTAGAATGTAAGAGGAACCCTGGTGTACTTGGAAAAAATTTCACACAGGGAGAACATCCAAACTCTGCACAGACAGTGGCGTGGAACCGTGGACAGAGAAGAGCTGATTTATGGATTCTAACAGCTTCACCACCATGCTATCCCCATTTAAAGTTTACTTATTTTAAATAGCATTTATCGTAGGTCAGCGATGAGAATGTCTTTCATGGGAATGACTTGTCAAAACTACACATTAAGGGTGTGATTGAACCGGGGCAGCAGTGAGCCCCAAACCCCAACATGAACACGCAAGCACAGAGTCGGGTTCAAGTAAAGAATGGTTTATTATACAAATACCTCCATAAATAACAGAGCACAAGTTTTTTTTCTCTCCACAATCACCTCTTCTTTCACCACCACACTGCCCTCCTCCAGTCGAGTGTTGTCTTCCTCCCAGCTCTGACTCACCTGGATAAGGGAGTGCGGTCCCTTTTATTGAGGAACTGGGAGTATCTCCAGTGCCAGGGCTGCTGCCTGTTGGAAGCACTTCCGAGTCATATGGAAGTCCAATATAGCAGGGAGCAGCTCTCGCTGCAGCACCCCCTTGCTGCACCCATGGACCCCAGCAAGGCTGTGTTGCCAGATTACAACTCCTGTGATTCCCTGCTGGTTCCCGAAAGAGGGCCGATATGAAGGGTTGCTGCTGTCTAGTGCTTTGGGGTGGGGGAGATAACCCGCTGAAACCGTCCTTCCCTGTCCTCTTTTACCCCAACCAGGGACGGTATTAAGCACATGTCCGGTCGGAACGCCTTTCCATTTGTTTGGGGCTTCCCGCCCAGTTAAGGAACCATCTACTCTGGCTGTGATGTCCATCCATCCATTAGGGCAGCCTTTTTCGAGTGTAACAATCTTCCCTCTCTTGGCTGGGATGCCTTTTGTTCCACTTGGGGCCACCTGTCTGGGTAAAGGATCTTCCCGACTTTCTGCCATGATGCCTGTCCATCCTGTGTGCCACCTACAAAGGTCACATGATGATGTATTACGAAGTTGTGCCTCCTAAGAAAACTTGGGCTTGATTTGTGATCCCTGACTGGAGTGCCACCTATATTAATTCTGAATGTTCTACGTGAGCACCATGTCAACACAATGGATAGAGAAGGTACCTCACATCCCCAAAAGACAGAACTTGAAACCATTTGTTGCCCTCACAAGTGGTCACACTCTTTATGACATTTACACATACTCCCCATGTCTGCATGTTTGTTTTCCAGTTTTCTCCCACATCCTTATATTTTTTTGTTAGATTAGATTAGATCTTTATTGTCACATTTACTGCAAGAGCATAGTGAAATTCTTGTGCAACAGTTGTGGGGATGTAGGGTAGTATATACACAATTAGATGATAAGATGTTTTATAGTAAATAAGAAAAAAAAGTAGCGAAAGAATTGCCTAATGCACAATGTGTAAAACAGAGCTCTAAAGACATATAAACTGCACAATTTAATAGTAGAAAAAAACAAACACAAAACAAATACACATGTTAATATACAGCAGAATTATACATAAACCAGCAGGTGGGTCCAGTACAGGGCAGGTAAGAACAGGATAACGAGAGTGTGGTGACCTTATGGGAAGAAGCTGTTCCTGCAGAGGGTTGAGTGTGTGATGAGGCACCAGTAGCGTTTAACTTAGGGCAGAAGTGAAAACAGGAGATGAGCGAGATGGCTAGCATTAGAGATGACGGATTCAGCTCTCCACAGACAACATGTGTAGTAAATGGTATGAAGCTGTGGAAGGTCAGCCCCAATGATTTTAGAAACAGTATGGACAGTCCTTCGGAGGAGGCTGTGATCCTGGCAAGTCAGGTTACCAAACCACACCGTGATGCGTCTGATCAAGATACAGTGGTACCTTGGTATACGTCCTTAATCAATTCCAGACCCTTTGACTTATACCAAACAGGACGTATACCAAATTAATTTTTTCCATAAGAAATAAAGAGAAAATGATTAATCCGTTCCCATGAAATAAAATCCTATTGTTATTGGCATATTATACATTGATGGGGTTGTATAAAATAATTTGAACACTGCTTAATACTAAAATACATAAATACAAAAGCAATTAGATGAAATAAATGAAAATTTAACCTCACTTTACTTTTTAATAACGTCTTTGTTTTTCACAATCATAGATACCGTCGTTCTCAGCATACGGTATACAGCAGCCATGTCCCGGATACGCATGCCACCTTCATACTTTTCAACAATCAATTCAAATTTATGAGAAAAAACACAAAATCACGTGAAAATCCACAGTGAGTTATAGCGCGGGTTGTTCACTGAATGGCAACAACTGGCGTACTGACGCTCTTGGGCGGTTGTGGCTTTGTCTCGACAGAGGTAAACATGGGTAGTGTAGTGTTCTCTAGATTGAAGTAGCGACACACTCAGAATAACGTTTCGAATGCTGTTTATTTTGAACCATGTTTAACCAACTCTCCATACAGCATGCCTTCTAAACCACACCCCTCCCTCCGGCAGACATACGTCTCAAAAGACGCAGACCATAGCAATCAACACCCGAACATAAAGCAATGGACAAAAGCATCATTGAACAATCATATACAACAGGTAGCACGCGGGTTGTTCACTGAATGCTAGCAACTGCCGTACTGATGCTCGTAGGCAGTCGTGGCTTTGTCTCGAGAGAGAGGTAAACAAGGGTAGCACGCGATTCGTATTCCAAACAAAGGTCGTATACCAAGCAAAATGTTTCATGTCCAATCAGGACGTATACCAAGTTGGACTTACTCCAAAGCGGACGTATACCAAGGTATCACTGTACTTTCAAAAGTGGAGTACTAGTAATTCACCAGGATTTTGGTTCCCACCCCAAAGCTCTTTAGCCTCCTCAGGAAAAAAAAATCCTTTGCTGAGCCTTTTTGAGGATGCAGGTGGTGTTGATAGACAAGAAAAGGCAGTCAGTGATGTGGAAGCTGCAATCTGAAGCTGCTAACTGTCTGGACAGGGGAGCCACTGATTTGGAGTGGAGTGAGAAGTTAACAATGAACTCCTTTGCTTTGTTGACATTTAAGGAGAGGTTGTTGCCATGGCACCATGCAGACCAGCTTTTTACCTCCCTTTTGCTGATGAGGACAATCACAGTGGTATCGTGTACAAACTTGATGATGCTGTTGCTATTATGCCTTGCTTAACAGTCATAGGTGAACAGACTGTATAGCTGTGGGCTGGTGCAGCAGCCTTGTGAATACCAATGTTGGTGAACAGCATGGAGGAGTTCCTGTTGCCAATCCTCACTGACTAGGAACTATTTGTCAGGGAGTGAAACACCCCATCACAGATTGGGCTGCTCAGAACAGGGTCTCTGAGCTTAAACACCAGGCCGGTGGACATAATTGTGTTGAAGACAGAGCTATATTCCATTAACAGCATCTTGACATTGGTGTTTAGATAGGTAAAATGATGGCTTTAAATTGGCCCAGTGTGCACTGGAGTGCCTGTGTTGCTGTGACCTGTGATGAACTAATGCATCTTCTTTTTCTGGTTCCTATCTTGCATCCACTGCTGCCAGGATAAACTGCCAGCCCTCTGCAACCCTGAACTGGACAGGCATGTCTTGGAATGTTAGGCAATGCAGGTTTAGTAAATGGATGGATGGATACACAGACTCCAAAGACACAGTACTACCCTAGACATATTTTCTTAAACTATATGTCACTGGTTGCCAGTCATGACTGTTAGTTGTATTTACAGGGAAAGGATCGCTGTGCATTGTCTCATGGTGGGTCCCTGCAGGCAATGTAAGCAAACAACATTTCTCTGCTCTGTAATGACTGTTGACTGTGGTTCTCCAAAGGGAACCCCTATGCTCCCAATCTGATGATCATCATAAATTGAGTCGTGAATACACTAAGAAGCACAAGATTGGATCACAAGAAAAATAGTTTAAGGAACATTGCCCTAGAATAACTGTTAATTGCCAGAGAGTTCATGGGATATTTCACCTGCTGCCCCTGTTGTCACTGGTGTCAATACTGGCACACAATGACCATGAGCAAGACAATGAAAACGGGTGAGCTGATTGTTCAAAAACCAAACATTCCTTCTGTTCCATAGACAGGAGAAGACGAGTCTTGTTTTGCCACTATTGCTGCTGGGTGCGGTACTTGCGTTGCTACAACTCTGAACAAAAACATTGAAAATGGAACAAGTGGTTCAAAAGCAGAGGATTCTGGCATTCTGTGCTTCGCTTTGGATTTCTTCCACACATTTCCTATAGTGCTTTAAAGCAGCGCTTCACGTTAGAAGTTAAAGCTGCCATGTCTGCGTCTTTTGCTGCAAGTTGCTGACACTATGATTATATTCTAGAGTGACTCACATTGTGTTATTTACCGCCTCATCCTGTGCTTTGCCAGCTTCTCTCAGATTAATTTCTCCCATTATGTGTGGAATGGCTCATTACTTCACTTCAACCTTGATAACTTCCTAACAATTGTGTGTGTGTGAGTTTTTTTTTTAATACAATCGACATTTTCAATTTATTCTCTGGCATTTCAGTGATGAAATGTAATTGTCAAAAAACTAAGGACAGATTTCATTTTGTCGAAGTGACAAGGTATTAGCATAGGCTGAGCAGATGATTTCTCTTGCGTACATTAGGTTAATCTCATTAAGTGCGTGCTCTTAAGCAAATTTCTTACAGCAGCTTTAGGCTGCTCACAGGGGACATTAGGACCACAGAACTCGACAAGTAGCTCCATCTCTCCCTCTTAATGTCGCTCTGCTGTGCTATCACTTAGCACTGCGCGCTATTCTTGTTGCTGGCCTAAATGTGTGTGCTTGTATGTGTGAGTATGTCTACTGATAAATTAGTACTTCATCCAGGGTGGATTCTTGACTTGTTCCCAGGATAGGCACCACCTCTCTGTGATCATGAAGTGGATAAGTGGGATTAAAAAATGGATGGATAGATGGAGCCTCGCAATTAGGAGACCCGGGTTCGCTTCCCGGGTCCTCCCTGCGTGGAGTTTGCATGTTCTCCCCGTGTCTACGTGAGTTTCCTCCGGGTACTCCGGTTTCCTCCTACAGTCCAAAGACATGCAGGTTAGGTGGACTGGCGATTCTAAAAAATTGTCCCTAGTGTGTGCTTGGTGTGTGGGTGTGGGTCTGGGTGTCCTGCAGTGGGTTGGCACCCTGCCCGGGATTGGTTCCTGCCTGGCACCCTGTGTTGGCTGGGATTGGCTCCAGCAGACCCCCGTGACCCTGTGTTCAGATTCAACGGGTTGGAAAATGGATGGATGGATGGATGGATAGATGGAGGGATGGATGAATGGGATGGTTGGATGATTATGTCCTTGTTAAATATTTATTCAAGCTCTCTAGTGAAAACAGCACTGCAAATTACAATTCAGCTAATTATTATTTTGTGCAAAGGCTTTAACTAGAAGCTATCTCACAAAGTATGTCACACGGGTAGTAAATGTCTTAAAGTTGTAATAGGAAGGGACATTGGATGGAGGTTCCAGCCAGAATTAAGGGCATTCTTGTTCCTGGACTGGACTATAAAGGGTGTGAATTAAGGGTGGAGTGATGGCTCTGAGGCTAAGGATGTGGGCTGGTATCTGGAAGGTTGCCAGTTCAAATCCTTTTACCGCTAGAAGGGATCCTACTTTGTTGGGCACTTGAGCAAGACCTTTAACCTGAAAATTGCTCCAGGGTAGCTGTGCAGTTGCTGACCATAAACTCTGACCGCCAAAGGTCATGTGAAAAAACAATTTCCCCTCCATGATTAACAAATTATATCAAATCAAAAATCAAATCCAAAATACTTCAGTCCCCTGTACGCTAGATGGCAGCACTCCTGGGCTAATACACTTATGCATATGCCCGCAAGGAGTGTTGGGAACTGTAGTTCAATGGGACCACGCTGCTGGGCATCACGGGTGCTGCCAGGCTTTTGGAGGTACTTTTGGACAAATAAAATTATTTTATTTGAACCTTGACTGCTTTACAGTAGTTTTGTCTGGGGTTTGGTGCTTGGTGGTGCCCTCTAGTGTCACATAGTCTACTGTACCACCTATTGTTTGCATGGGGATCACTCTCTGAAAGTTTAGTTTTCATCTATTGCTTTTGTGAATCCTCTTAGTCCAGTACATGGTTGCAGGTTCTGATATCTATCCCCGTTCTGGGCCAAAGATGAGCTGCCACTCCATTGCAAGGTTTTGATCATCAATTTAACCAATACATGCCAAAATTTGCAAAGACCGTAACCAGGTGGTAATTTTCCTCTCTTGTTTCTTTATGATGCAATTGTCTTACTTTGTATGGTAAACTAATTTACTCTAAAAAATTTAAGCGATGTCCTTCTCATTTCTCAACAAGAAAGTCCTATGACATGACCTAGAATTACCAGAAAATCTGTGAACTGGACAGCATGGCACTGCTAAGCACAAAACTAGAACATCTCTGTACCCTTTGCATCTGGTAGGCCATAATCCACTAGAATATCCATTCTTGATCTTTTCACTGCAATATGGACTTGTGGGTGCCAGTGTCTAAATGTTTCTATTTTACTACCTGTAACAAAGTCCTGAGGATCACTTAGTGTCTGAGTCTGAAACAGAAAGATCTAGTGCTTGTCTTTATCATGACTGTAAAGATCTCTCCATAGTAAAGCAATCTAGCGTGAAGTTAATTTATTGAGAATGACAGTGGTTTATGGAAAATTGGCAGCAATCTAGTCAAACAGCAGGCTGTGTCTTGTGACCTGAATATTGAAACAATCGTCATAACTAAGGGGTAAAAACAATCCTGAAATTACTAGCAAAAATAAACATCCTCAGAAATAGATTTCCTCAGTAATTTTTTTCCCTTTTTAACAACATTCAGACAAGCTCCCTATATGGAACACACTCTTGAATAATTGTGCAAAAGCGATGTCATAGCCAGTGTCCCTTGTACTAAAGAACCTAACATCCCATTAGCCTTTTTGAACACTTCTGTACACTATCTGGACATTGACAGTAATTTTTTGATTTTGATAAACTTTGATAATGCTTTTCTAATGACCTTTGGGGTCAGAGTGCAGTGTCAGCCATTGTATAGCACCCCTGAAGCAGGTTAAGGGCCTTGCTCAAGGGCCCAACAGCATAGGATTCCTTCTGTCTGTAATGGAATTTCAACCAGCACCCTTCCAGACAGCAGCACAGATCCTCAGCCTCAGAGCCACCACTCCACCCTTAATAAGTCACGACAGTAATAAGTCCACATTAATAGGCCCTTCTCATAAGGAACACTTTCAAGTTCCAGACCTCCCAATGTCTATTCAAACCTAACATTTCTACTTCCTATTTGTAATACTTTACATAACCATAAATCTCCCTGAGCCTGTATTGTGTCCAGGTCCATCTTCAACAGTTTAGCTGGTTCTGTATTACCTGCCCTTCCACCTAGTTTTGTATCATTTGCAACCTTAGACAGCTTATTGATTATATTCCTGTTCAGACTGCATTTATATATTAACAACAGCAGCAACCGCAGCATTGACTCCTGAGGGACGCCACTTTTAACATCTCCCAATTCTGAAAATGCTCTCCTAAACGTAAGACTTTGCATGATATGTTTGAGCCAATTCTGTACCCACCTACACTTCGCACCTTGAATTCCCACTTCCTCTAGTTTGCTCACTAACCTTTCATGTGGTACCTTATCAAAGGCCTTCTGAAAATCATAATAAATATTATCACATGCACCTCTTACCATATCCTTTAATTTCTTCCACGTAGAATTCTAGCAGATTAGTGGAACAAGACCTCCCCAGCCTGAACCCATGCTATTTGCTAATAAACCTGTTTTTGGCAGGTGCTGCTTGATCTGTTCCTTAATAATTACTTTCATTACTTTACTTGTGATGAGTGTATAACAGTTAGTGTTACATTCAGTATGTGTAGTCAAACAGAACTTAATGGGAGTTTTTACTAACAGACCCATGGGGGTGTATGGCTGGGGTAGTAGCAGTGCTTTTGTAAATTTTTATGAGGGGAAATGTAATTGTTTAAATGCATGACAGAGCTCTGCCACACTGAGTTTGCTTTGGTTTTAAATTTTCAGAGACATAATTGTGTTTTTAGAGTTTGGATGCCTTTATTCAGTCCCCACTGATGATTCAATTTAAACTGAAACATGACGATCATTACACAAACACACACACAACTTTTGACTGAGGTTCTCGCTTGGTCCACATGTCCACACTTCCAGTTTGTAACTTGCCTATCCGGTTCAGGGTTTTAGGAAGACATTGCCTGTCATAATCTGAGTTTAAGGCAACAGCCAGTACTGGCAGGGCATTTAAAATGTGCTATGTGGTTACTAGCCGCTGCTTTAATGTTTGTAGTTTTTATTGTACCTTGGACCTGTGCAAGTCACATGATCTATTAATGTATGCTTATGGCAGCGGTCTCCAACACGTCCGCTTGAGACAGTAGCACTAACCTTTGTAAGTCCTTCACAGTCTGATAACATGAATTGCAACACATCACTACCGGTAGCTCGTAACCCCTTTCCAAGTAGCTCGCCAAAGGGTTAATGAATCCTACATAAATTTGAAAACTTGATTAGTCAAATTAGGGGTGGGCGATCTTTCCAAAAAATCATATCACGATACTTTTAACACAAAATCACGATCCACAATCTGAATTGCAATCTATCTTTTCAATGTGGCAATATCTGGATTCAAACTCATCAAGACCTAAGTAACACTTTATTTTAAATATCAAACAAAGTTGAATTCAATTGTTCTCTCGTACTCTAGCTAAGCAGAACCATGCCTCCCCTCCCCTTGGACCGTTGCATGTTTCTCGGATTCGCACAAATAAATCTTTACCGCAAGCAAACTGTGGTACATAGCGAAATGAGAGAGTTACAAAATCAACCGGAATGTTCAAGTAAATTATAGAAAAAAGCCCGATCTAAATCCATTAAGTAGTTCTCTTGTGAAAAGCGGAAAGACATACAGACAGAAAGACATTGGATTTTATATATTATATATTAGTAAACCTTCAAAATAATGTGCAGTTAAAGTCTCAACAGCATTTCTGGAGCTTAGTAGAGCCAGATAACTATAAGAATCTTCACCAAGCACCTCTGAAAATGTCTGCTTTGTTCGGGTCTCCATACCTCTGGGAGTCTGACATGAATGTCATGAAATCAAAGTTCAGAACAAGACTGACAGACGAGCATTTAAATGACTCCATAAGAGTGAACTTAAGTGGCTCTACTCCACCATACACCTGCCTCTCTTGTTGACTCCATGCAGTGCCAGTCATCTGACTAACTAAAAAACACATCACACATGCAACTGGACCTGTGAATAAAGTGACACAGTGACATGGAACAAAATGACAAATGAATAAGTCATATCTGGAATTGCATTTTTTTTTTACAGCATTCATGTTTTAATTCCATAGTGTGAGATACACTAGAAAATGCATTCAGACATACAAAATGCACTTGCAGGTGAACTAAATATATTTTGTGATGTTTTAATGCAAAATGTGAGTTGTGGGCACCAACATTTTTTAAATGTTCAGGCAAAACAAGCATATTCAGTTTGTTTGGGTTGAAATAAGCAATGAGAATAAATGTTAGAAAACATGAGTAGCTCTCGGCCATTTTCATTTTGTAGAAGTAGATCTCAGGGGAAAAAAGGTTGGAGACCCCTGGCTTATGGTTATCATTTGGGGTCCTCAATGTTTAATGCTAGTACCTCACAGATGCAGGAGTCTGAGTGTGAATCTCTGCCTAGTCATTGTTTCTAAGAAGGAGCTCTCCGTTTATCCGCTGTCTACCTCCTTTTTAACAAGTTCACTGTTGCAGGGACCTAAAGCCCACCTCGCCTACCTCTTTAGCATCAAGCAGCAAACCAAAATTAACCCTAAATGGGGTACCAGTCTGCTGAAATGCCCACTCTCATACACACACACACACACACAGAGCAGGTGAATTTATAATGAACCTAACCTCCATGTCTTTGGGATATAAGAAGAAAACTAAAGTGTCCATGTCCAGAGAAAAACATACGCAGTCGTGGGGAAAACTGCCAAACGTCACACAGGTAGTTCCCAGGCCACAATGACACCTGAGGACTCTGGAGCTGTGAGACAGTAGCACTAACCTTTGTAAGTCCTTCACAGTCTGATTATATAACATGAATTGCATCAATGGTTCTTACAATTTTGTAGATAGTAAGCAAGTGAAGGAAAGTGTCTGCTATTTTCCAGCTTCAGGACCCTCATTTAATGCTCTCTCCATGTGGGGCTTGCATGTTTTCCCCATTTGCTTTGCCAAGATATTTTGCTTCTTAATCCCAGACCCATACAAGTTTAACCTGTGCAGGTGTGTATGTGTGCCCTTTGGTTGATTGGCATTCCAGTTTTTGCACACAAAAGTACTGAGCTAGCCAGCAGAATTTATACAAAGTGTCTTTGTATAACAGACCCCATTCTAATACAGAGTACAATTAAAGGAATTGCCCAGGATTGCACAATGTGTCAGAAGTGGAGGGTGGTCCGGTGATTTAAAGGTCTGATGTTTTAAACACTGGACCACTCTCCCAAGCCCTCCACTTCCGGTGCCCACCCCAAAGAATGGGGATCTGTTTTTAAAGCATATTCTTCTTATGCCTTTCTTAACAAGTTTACAGGCAGAGAGCTTTTGACATATTGCTTAATTATGCTGTGCATATGTAGCTACATTAAATTATCTAGAGTACAAAAAGTGCTGAGGGGTTTCATGCTACATTTGCTGAAAGAGTAATGAGAGCAAAAAAAAGAAAAACATGAAAAGGCATTCAGATGATCAAATCTTTAGTGGCAGCCACTTGCTAATGCTTTCTAAGGTCATCACTTAAAATAAGATTTTTTTACTAGAGAAGAGTGTAGCTGTCCCCTGTTGTCACAGTTTTCCTTGTGCATGACAGAGCAGAGCGGCCCAATTTGTTATCATGTGCACAGTTCATAAAGTTAAATAAGCGTAGGACAAGAATATGTGACCAATGAAGCCCTCCTTGCATTCACATAAATAGAGCAAAGCCTTCATGACTGAATTTGAACTTTTCTTTATAGGAAGGTGTGTCAAAATGGAGAGCGGCCCGGTTTAGATACACAGATTTTGACAGCTGCTTTTGTCTAAGAATGCAGAAGTCCCCTTTTTGTAAACAGGGCTTACTGAAAGTGATTTAAATACCAGGGATGCAACTGGCAGCCAATTAAGCGAGTGGTATTTATGTAATGCAGCCATACCTATTCATTGGCAGGTTACATTTTCAGTAAGATTGCAATATTCTCTTACAGAAACCCAATATGAGCTTAGCAAGATTATCTGCCCAAATTTTCAGCCTGTGACCTTGAAACACATAAACACATACTGTACTATCCAATATACATATACATAATGTTTGTGCACTTTTTCTGCTGGTACTGGTCATGGAGAGCTACGTAAATTAATCTTCTAAGTAACAGATGCAATGTAGGAGGTGTAATTAGCTGACACTTATTAGGTCCACCAATATAACACTGGGTTTGACCCCCTTTTGTCTCCAGAATGGTCTTAAGTCATTGATTCAAAAAGATCCTGGAAATACTCAAATGAGACTTTGGTCCATGCTGACTGAATAGTATCTTACAGTTTTTTTGACAACACATCCATGCTGCATACCTCCCAATCCACCTCATCCCAAAGGTGCTCTATTGGATTGAAATGTTTGGACTGTGCAAGTCATTGCAGTAAACCAAAGTCACTGCCATGTCCATGGGGCCAGCTTGTGATCATGCCTGCTTCTGTGTGTTAGCTAACGGAATGACTGTGGCCATTAACAGTTCTATAAGGGTCAGAAGATTAGATTGAAATGTATTTGTCCCCAGGAGGAAAATGTATCTTTTTACAGAAGCATTTCTTCAAGTACTTCTACTGAATTATTCGTTGGCTGAAAGTCCTTGGTGTTAGGGCTCGTTTATACTTCACGCTCAGAACGCGTACGCGCCCGCATCATGGCTGCCACGTGTTCTCAGCGTTCATTTGATGCGTCCTCTTAGCAGGTCCTCAGAAATTAACGCGACACATGCGCGAGTTGCAGTACCAGCAAAAAGTCGGGGGGCGCAGTGTGCTAAAAGTCGGAACGTGACATCAGAGTCTCTGGTTACTAACTACATGTGACAGAAAGCCGCTTTGCAGATCCTACGAGATCGATGGGCGCGCTTCGATGTTTGATGAATGATTCGATTTGGTGACGCAAAATGCCGACATACAGATGCATTCGTGGTGCTTTTATATTCAAGCGTTGCATATTCCCGATCGTAATGACACGATACATTTTAAAAGTCTCACATACCGTCTTCTGTGCTGTCTTTTTTTGTTTTTTTGCAACTTCAAAACAGCAACATAATGTACAGTGCTGCATTTGAGCCGCTGAGAAAAAAAATGAAGGACATGGTGAAAACGTGTATTTTGTGATTAAAGTGGAAATTTCTGCTTTAATCTCGAAATGTCCACTTTAACCTCGTAGTTTACTTTATCATTAAAGCAGACTGTCGTAAACGTCATTCCAGTTTTTAATCGCTAAGGCAAGCAGCAATAGATCACCACACAGAACACTTTAAATGTATGATTTTCCAACTCTCTGCACATTTAGAATCTTTAGATTTATACTTGATATCACTTTCATGATGAAATGTATTAAAGTGTGTATGTTACATTGTACAGATAAATCGTTCATTTCATTTAAATAATGAATACTGTTAATAATTACACACATGGGGGTGACATGGTGGCGGAGCGATAGCACTGCTGTCTCGCAGGAGTCATTTTGCTGGTATCCCCTGCTTGGAGTACACACTGTGCTCCAGTTTCCTTCAAAAGATATGCAGATTTGGGGATCTGGTGCCGCTAAAATGACGCTAGTGTATGTGTGTGCTTGTATTCACCTTGTGATGAGCTGAGGTCTCGTCCAGGGATTGTTTCTCACTCGTGCCCAATACTTGCTGGAATGGACACATCCCTGGACTGATGGATTTAATCAATAAACATCATTTTCAGAGATATTGCGGTAAGGTGTTATCGGAATTTAATGGATGTTCTAGGCAATTCACAACACAGAGCAGCCAAACATGTTCTCACCGTGATAATATCTCGCACTGCCACCTGGTGGATTCCTCCAGATTTACGTAAAGTACGCGCGCAAGTATGTACAGTACAACGCTTGCGTAGCAGGATCATCCGCTTGTAGCATGTGTCGCGTAGCGTGACGTATAAACCCGGCCTTAGTGTGTCAGAGAGAGAATGTGCAGCATTGTTCATAATGGCAATGAGTTTTGTTTTAACTCTCTCCTTCAATACGACCTCCAAGGGGTTCAGAGTGTGTCCCATAACTGAGCCTGCCTTTGAATTAACTTGTTGATTGGTGGGTCTCTCTTAAAGTGAGGCCACAGCATAGAAAATCAATGAGAGGCAATGTACATAGTTACACCATGGCATTCAAATGGCACTCACTTGGTATTAAGGGGCCTAATAGGTGCCAATAAAACATTCCCACACTATTACAACCCTTGTACCATTGACAAAGCATAAGATGAATCCATGGATATTAATGCCAACATTACCATGCTATTATTTGCATATCTTAACAAAACATAAGAACATAAGAAGTTTGATAAATCAGAGGAGACCATTCAGCCCATCAGTTTCATTTGATTAGCTAATAGCTAATCTGTCCTAGTATCTCATCCAGATATTTCTTAAAGGTTGCTAAGGTATCTCCATCAAGTACAAGTCTTAGTACTTTGTTCCAATTCTTTTCATAAAGAAGTGCTTCCTGGCTGTCTCAAATGCACTTCTCCTTAATTTCCACTGGTGTCCTCTTGTATCAATGCCTTTGAGAATTTTGAAGACCTGGGTTAGGTCCCTATACAGTCTTGAGACTAAACAGGTTTAATTCTCTGAGTCTGTTAGAGTAGGACATGTCCTTAAGTTCAGGGATGCACTTGGTTGCTCTTTTGTATAGTGTGGTGACCAGAACTGCACCCAGTATTCCTAGTGCATTATATAGTCCGAGCATAATATCACTCGATTTATATTCAATAGTTTTTAATGGGGGTTGACAAGAATTATAGTCATGAAGGGGCAGAAGTCCGTAACCGAGAATCCTTAACCAACTTTCAATCATCAATTTTATGGCACATGTCATTCTTTGAAACTGATGCATAGTTCAGATGGCAACTGGAATATTACGCATGTGCTTCAGCATTGACACAACAGGAAACCAGCTTTTGAGACAAGTGAGATTCTAACACATATGGAAAAAATGAATAATGCAAGAAGAGTATAACATAAATTAAAATAGTTTCAGGAAAACAAGACAAAGAAAACAATTCAAAATGCTCATAAATGTTCTCAAGTGTCTACAGATGCTGACAATTTGTAAATCAGTGTAAGCACTCTGAGCTAGTAGTCACTGAGGAACACTATATAAGATTGAGTTGGACTGAATTATTTAGATACTTGTAAAATCTAAAGCTGGCGTGATTTATTTTCATATTGTTGCATTTCCTTTATGACAGCCAACACAAACTCAGTAAAGGCACAGTTTACCCTCACTATACATCATGTGTTGTATGTCAGCATCCAGGTTGTGGGATTACATTTTATCACAGGATTAGCGAATACAAGTCTATGTTATGTTCTTCTCTTTCTATTTCTTTTATTTTTAAGCTTTACCTCCTAGCAATATCTGTAGAAATTTGTTATGTGATGAAAATTCTATATTTGTTTTCCTAACTCCAGACAAATGTCTTATATATAAATTGCCTTGTCCAGGACATAAATGGACAATGTTTCTAGTGGCATGTTTAATGTTTGCTTGGGCCTGATGTAGTGGTCCAAATGGATACTTTATTGGAGCACATCAGAAACAAATTAATGTGTAAAAATTCTATGTAAATAATAGTTATTCCTAAGTCAGACTCGGTGTGATGTCTAATGATCTGCATTATAGTATTAAGCCTCAGAACATTATTCGGCCGGCATCTAGTGGATGAAATAACAACATGCTACAAAAAAATCATGTAGTTTTCTTTGCCACTCTAAGGTAAGTAATCAATATTCATGAGTGGGTGGAGCCTTCAACCAAAATACAACCAAAATGATGTGTAATTGAGAAGCTGTAAAACCAGTTTTAGAACAAACTGAAACTGAACCATTAGTTGAATCGATAGTGAGAACAGAGTAAATAGGTCATCAGACATTAAATGGATCGTGAAACTAATGCATACAGCATTGTATGACCAAACCACCCTGATATGCCTGGTGAATTCGTCACCTGAAGTTCACCATTGTGAAAGTAGGTGTGTGGCAAAAAGACAAATGATTTGTGAACAAGTGGGAGGGCAAGAAAGACTTTTGCCCCCTTAAGCACTGTTCAAAAATGCAGCAGAGGAAATGTGGATGTCATTAGGACTTGCACTATGGTAACCTACAGTAGCACAAAGGGCACATCGATTGTATCGTTCAAGCCCTGATATTCTTCCCGTCTCCTGCTCAAGCAACAGAATTGAGAAAGAAAGTCAGTGCACCTCGCCACCCCCTGGTCTGACGTGGAACTACTTTTACTCACGCCCTACGTGTGTGACAGTAGAAAATTATGTTTTCAGTTGTTTGGCTTCATGGTGACCAACAAACCCTGCTTTCATTAGCGCTCCCAGCGCACGTGCAATGTGCTTCTCAAGTCATTTCTTGTGTGTAGTCTTTCTGTGTTATTGTGGCTTATCCTGTTTCACCTTACAGCTATTAGATTCTAAACCTGAGGTATTGCTGTTTCAGTTTAGACGGTTCATAGCCAACATATTTTCCTAGGCAATGGGTGGTTCAAAACCCTAACTTTATTTAGCATTTAAATATACAATATATGGCTGTATTTTGTTAGATGGTGACAATGCCAGAGGGTTTTAGCACTCCCCAGGAATCAGACTATACAAAGAGCAACCACACAATCAGATGCTGCTGTCTCTCATGCAACAATATTTAATATAAATTAAAAACTGTTTAGGATTCAATGACAAACACTCATCCATATTTAACCCACTGACCAAAAAATTTCAGACCAACACTTAGTGATCAGCAATATATAAAAAAATTATTAACCACATCACAAATAAAAACACAATTATTTCACAACACAAACCAAATAACAACAACATCCCAGAATAAAGCTTGAAACTGACAAGTTTGGGTGTGCAATGAAATGAACCCATTTCAGCAGATGAAAACAGCAGTTCGCATTCAAAGTCTTTACACTCCTGGAAGAGGACGGTGGTAGCAGGAATGAGGCCTCAGCAAGCCATCACAAATATAAGATAAATGTTCTGTCCTAGCATGACTGCTCAACTGTATTTTACTAATTTGTTCAAATGTCTCTGAATTCCCCACAAAGTGCATTCGCTGTAAGTCATAGATTGCCTGTTTTGGTTGATTACAGCAATTCCAACTCACTTCAGCCCCACTTTAGACTAGTTTCTGTTCCTTTAGTTTAATACAATATTACTTCAACCATTTTCCATTCAAAATGCATGTTTGATAAACCCCTTTCAGAATATGTACCTTTAGCTGAATGCATTTTGTTCTGCATGTGAAATATAACCCAATATGTCCCAGATTGTACACCATGTTCCCAGATATGTAACTGTGCTCATTGTTTGTCAGATATGTTGGAATGAGCTTCTAAGCACCTGTAAAATATTCCAGGGACATCTATAAATAACGGTTATGAAATAGAAAGAAATAAAACCATTTGTTCATTACTTTTGTGAGGTTGGAAAATCTTTTTTCCATTTGTTGCTTGTTTCATTAAATTCAATATACTGTATTTTCTGTTCACTCCACTCAAAATGCATGTTCTCCACAAAAAGCAATCCAAACAAAAATAATCAAATATTAAATTGTCATAATGATTAATAAGAGGTCTCTCATTAATAGCAAAATCTACAGTAACAGCTAAAATGAATAAAAAAATATAGCAACTGAATAAATAATACAAATAAACAAGGAAATGCCAAACACAGTTCTTCAGTTCCCAGTTGCTGGTGTGAATATAATCGAACTGCAGTGGCACATGAAAATGTCTAAGTTCAAGAATATCTATGAAATGGCATTTAATGTCTCATCTATCATCAATCCTTCTTTCATACCAAATTACATTTTTTTTTCTTTTTATACATCAAAACAAACACAGAAAAAAAACTCTATAAATAGATCAAAGCAAAGTGTGCTTTTATGTCCAAGGTAATCAATCGATGATGCCATCCGAAATGTAAACCAACTCCCTCCGAAATTTCATATCCTGGAACACATCTGCAGAAAAATACGAGCAATGCATCATGTAAATAGGCAAGAGGTGACAAGTCCAGATATTCTTCTGGGTGAAAGACATTTGCCTTGATTGTTGACCACCCAAGCAATAAATCACTGACAATGAATGGATTCTTCTTTACAAAACTAGAACCGTTACGTTTGGTTGCATTTGAAAACTGCACATCTACATATTCTATTGGACACAACAAGACTGACAAATATCGAAAGTGTAAGTACAAGTCCAACAAAACTTGTCTTCTGTTAGGTATGCAGGCACATGTCCATCTTTGATTTCTCAAGGAAAAAATTCAAAACAGTGGATGTCTTACAGCATTAATCTCCAGTTTTATACGCACTTATACAGGAAGTACATTTTTTGTAATATATTTCTTTAGGTATTCACACTTCTGTATTGTCTTCTTTCAGGGAAAAATTTCCATGGATCCAAAGTTAAAATTCCTACCATCTCCGTATATATTTAAGAGGAGCTATCACTTACCAAAAAGGACACAATGCTACCTTTACCTACCCTGCTTTTCATTACTTTGAATTATCATTTAGAATGTAAATGTTTTTGTGAATGCCAAACTAATTTTTCTTTCTTGGCTGCTATTGACAAGTCCAATAACTTATTGAGAATGTTATTTAAATATTCACAGTTGCCACACATGGCTGGGTAACTAGCATAGTGGCTGCATCTGCATTACGGGCCATAGAGATGAGCTTCATTCAGTGCCTTGAAGCAAAGAGTGGAACTCAAGTCATGGGCTTTTCTGTAAAATAGTAAATATTTTTCATAACCCTAAAATTTATGTTATTGCATCTGTGTATAATTTAGCTAAAGTAAAATGACTGCGGGGTGGCACAGTGGCACAGTGGGTAGCGCTGCTGCCTTGCAGTAAGGAGACCTGGAGTTTGCATGTTCTCCCTGTGTCTGTGTGGGTTTCCTCCGGGTGCTCCGGTTTCCTCCCACAGTCCAAAGACATGCAGGTTAGATGAACTGGCGATTTTAAATTGTCCCTAGTGTGTGCTTGGTGTGTGGGTGTATGTGTGTGTGTGTGCCCTGCGGTGGGCTGGTACCCTGCCCGGGGTTTGTTTCCTGCCTTGCGCCCTGTGTTGGCTGGGATTGACTCCGGCAGACCCCCGTGACCCTGTAGTTAGGATATAGCGGGTTGGATGATGGATGGATGGGTGGATGGATGGAAAATGACTGAAAGTCCAAAGCAAAATCTGGTGGGAGAAAACTGTGTCCTTGAAAAACAAGTTTATTTTAACAATTCATCCTTTGTGAAGCTGCAATTGTGCATCAGCTTTTTACCAGGTTCCCAGAGGTGGCACATTGAATATGAAGCTAAATTATTCAGTCCCAAATCTGTCTTTTGTGTGTTGTCCATCTAGGCTTGTTTTATTATTTTCCATAATGCCATGAAAAAGACTCAAGTATGCAGATAAAGAAGCATACAATTTCCACAGAATGCATACAAGATACTATAAATCAGGAAATAAAAGGGACTGCAGACAATGATAAATTAAAAAATATCAAAAAGTTTATAGTGTAGTATAGTTTAAAAGTTTATAGTGGAATCAGAAAGTTTTCAGACCCATTCACTTTCTGTGCACGTTGTTGTTGTGTAGATTTCATTTTAAATGCATACATTTTGCCATTTTTGCCCATCAGTCTGCATTCAACAAAGTGAAAACATGTTTCCAGATAGGTCTGCAAACTTATTAAAAATGAAACACTGAAATCTCTCATTTATTCAAGTATTCGGACCCTCTGCTGTGGCACTCTAAATTGTGGTCAAGTGCATCCTGGTTGTTTAAGTTTTCCTTGAAATGTGTCTAGAACTTGATTGGACGTCGCTTAGAATTTCACACACCTGTGTATGAAAGGTCCCACAATTCACACAGCTTGTTAGGACAAAAACTAAGCTTTGAAGTCCTAAGAACTCTTTGTAGACCTCCGTGATAAAACTGTGGTAAGGCATACTATAGATCAGGGCAGGGGTATAAAATCTTTTCTAAAGCTTTGAGTGTTCCTAGGAGAACAGTAACCTTAATTAACTGTGAAACAGAAGAAGTGTGGAACCATCAAGACTCTTCCTAGGGTTGGCTGTCTGGCCAAACTGAGCAACTGGGCAAGACAGGCCCTGGTCGGGGAGTTGACCAAGAACCCAGTGGCCACTCTAACAGAGCTTCAGAATATCTTCTGCTGAGATGGAAGAACCTGTTAGAGGAACATACAGTACATCCCAAAAGCCACTCTTCAGTAAAATGCATATGACTGCCTGCTTGGAGTTTGCCCAACATCATTTAAAAGACTCTGAAAGAGTGAGGAAAAAGATTCTCTGATTTGATGAACCAAAAATTGAACTCTTTGGATAGAACTCCAATCACTATGTTTGGTAAAGGCCAGGCACTGCTTATTACCTACCTAGTGATATCCCTGTGGTGAAGCAGCATCATTGGCTCCAGCAGACCCCCGTGACCCTGTAATTAGGATATAGCGGGTTGGATAATGGTTGGATGGATGGATGAAGAAGCATCATGATATGGGAGTGCCCATCAGTGGCAGGGACAGGGAGACTGGTCAGAATTGAGCAAAGGATGAATGCAGTTAAATACAGAGAGGTCCGTGAAGAAAACCTGCTCTACAGTGCATGTGATCACAGACTGGGGCAATGGGTCTCCTTTCAGCATTGCAATGACCCCAAGCATATAGCCAAGACAGTGTTTAAGTGGCATCAGGACAAGTCTCTGACTGTCCTTGAGTGGCCAACCAAAGCCCAGACTTAAACTTTGGCAGTTTACAGACACTTCTGATCCAATTTAACAAAGCTTGAGAGGAACTGCCAGGTTCTGCACAAATCCAGGTGTGCAAAGCTTTTAGAGATTTACCAAAGAAGATTTGAAGTTCAAGTATAAAGTACTGAATTAAGGGTCTGAAAACTTATTTGAAGGAGAGATTTCAGTTTTTAATTTTTTATGCATTTGCAAACCTTTTTGAAAACATATTTTCACTTTGCAGTTATGGGTTACTGAGTGTAGATTGATGGAAAAAAATGGCAAATTTATCCATTTAAAAATATGATCTACAACACAATAAAGCATGCAGAAAATTAAGAGGTCCAAAAACTTTCTGTATCTATGAAATTATGTGTATGCTTTCAGTGTTTTAGAAACAACAGTTTTGGTCAAGTTTATTTGAGTCAGATGTAGTTACCATATTGAAAATTACTGAGGTGACTTTTAACTTAAAAAACATTCAAATTGCACACTCAGTGCCAAGTACAAGGGCTTTTTTCTATTGACTTCCATAAAGCTAAAAGGCTTGTTTTTAAAATTCTGTATAATTTGTTGACTACAGAACAATGCACATACCAGTCATATTAAAATCAAGGTTGCACAAGGGAAATACATCTAAAAGCAACGCTAATTTGAAAAGAAGCCGGCAGTCAACCTTAATGAGCATTAGAAAGGTCTGGATTACTTTTTGTCTATTGTTGCAATTTCATAAATTCTGTTAAAACATATGTAAACTTTAACAGTTCACTATAAAAGAGTGTAAACTCTAATGAGCACCATTAGGCTTGTGTGTCTGTTGAAAGCAAGCTACCAATACGCTGCAAAAAATCAAAGTAAAATGAATGTGAGCAGTTACAGATACAAAATTCTTTAAGTAAATTATTTATTTGGTAATGAAAGGTATTGGTAGCATAATGTATATTAAAGAAATGTTTGAATAAAATAATTTAAATGTAGGGACAGCACTGTGGCAGTGTGGTTAGTCCAGCTGAGGTTTAAATTGCTTACCTTTCGGAAACTCCGGTTTTCCTCACATACCCTAAGGGGGTTCAGGGTACATTAGTGACACTCAGGTGGTCTGGTGTGACTGATTGCCACTGATTGTCTGTAGACTGGCACTTTATCTTGGTTTGGCCCCCACCTTGCACCCAAGATAGACTCCAGCTTCCCACCACTTCGAGTTGGATAAATGGGTCACTATTAAGATGGATCGTTTTAATTTTTCAATTTAATATACTATATTTGCATTTTATAACTTAGGAGTTTTAAAAGCAAAAAAATTCAAATTTCCATACCGGATTGGTCGAGCCCCGGGTTAGCAACGACCGCCACCAGTACTGTTAGCCAACAGGGTGCTGGCGGAAATTGGGCTACTGTTGGCCGAAGGAGAAGAAGGGGGGGGGGACGTGTCCGGAGGCAGGAGGAGAGGAGGAAAGTAAAGAGAGCGGAACTGAGGGTAGGAACTTTGAATGTTGGCAGTATGACTGGTAAGGGGAGAGAGTTAGCAGATGTGAGCGCTGAAGTCGGAAACAACGGAAAAACTTAAACCCAATTAAAGTAAAAATAATTTCTTTATTCTTAATTCTTGGTGAGTAGAGAGAATGTGAGACTGCCTCTTCCCAACTCAGTCAACTGATTTGGATTTTGGCAGAATCCCTAAAGTAAACCCGTTCTCTCTTTTATATCCTAGAAAAGGAAAAAAACCCTAGCAGTTCATTCTGAGGTCAAACATAGATTAAGGTTAAATCTTAATTTATGATAACACTGGAATGTCCTAAAACATAAAATAAACAGCCATTTGCATTCCTAAGGAATACACCCTTCTATTTATACACTTAGAATCAATTTAAACATTCTTATAGTCCATCAAGATCTTACATTCTGCACAGGGTCTTCTGATAGTATCAGAGGTCAGTCTTTCCTCATAAATGATAAAAGTTAGTCTCTTAATGCTGTGCACACAGCCCAACTCCTTTTCTGCATAAATCAGGAACAAATCATATAGTTTTCTGCAGCATGATCATCTCAAAACACAGCCCTTGATATCTGTGAGTTAAATAATAATGTTTTCTCTTCCTCACAGATATGATGGAGAGAAGGAAGGTTGATATATTGTGCGTGCAAGAGGCTAAATAGAAGGGGAGTAAGGACTGGTGGATCGGAGGTGGATTCAAATTGTTCTGTAATGGTGTGGATGGGAAGAGAAATGGAGTAGGAGTTATTCTGAAGGAACAGTATGTCAAGAGTGTTTTGGAGGTGAAAAGAATGTCAGACAGAGTAATGATTACGAAGCTGGAAATTGAAGGTGTGATGATGAATGTTGTTATTGCAGCGTTTCTCAACCTTTAAGTATTTGCGACCCGAGTTTTCATAACAGTTTTAATCGCACCCCCCTAACATTTTTTTGAAATGTAGATGCATATTTTATTATACCTACTTAACTTTTATCGACATTTATCTAACTCTATGTTTATTGCTCTAGTATCATAATGTAGTTTAAGTTAATTTGTTTTGGTTTCAACAGATGTTTTTTTCATATTTTTGATTCTCGTTTTCTTTTTTTCACATCTTCACGCCCCCCTTTTTGTTACTACACGCCCCCCTAGGGGGCCTGCCCCACAGGTTGAGAACCACTGTGTTAGTGCATATGCACCGCAAGTTGGGTGTGCAATGGCTGAGAAAGAAGATTTTTGGAGTGAGTTGGATGAAGTGATGAACAGTGTACCTAAGGGACAGAAAGTGCTGATTGAAGCGGATTTCAATGGGCATGTTGGTGAAGGGAACAGTGGAGACGAGGAGGTGATGGATAGGTATGGTGTCAAGGAGAGGAATGAAGAAGGTCAAAGGATAGTGGATTTTGCCAGAAGGATGGACATGGCTGTGGTGAATACGTATTTTAAGAAAAGGGAGGAACATCTGTGCCACCACCACCTACTCAAAGCATCATGATGCTCCAACATTGAAGGACTAATAGCCAGAAGTCTACATGACCATCATCATCAAGTCCTTCCGTGTGAACTCTAAATACAAAGAGGACTGTTTCATTTATGTGAGGTAGAATGCCCAGAGGAGACTGAGCGGTCTCATGGTCTGGAATCTCTGCAGATTTTATTTATTTATTTTTTTTTTGTTTTTTCTGTCCTCCCTGGCCATTGGATCTTACTCTTATTCTATGTTAATTAATGTTGACATATTTTATTTTCTTACTGTGTCTTCTATTTTCTATTCTTCATTATGTAAAGCACTTTGAGGTACATTTTTTGTATGAAAATGTACTATATAAATAAATGTTGTTGTTGTTGTTGCACACAGGTAGATTACATCCTATGTAGAAGAGTTGATCTGAAAAAGATTGAAGACTGCAAAGTGGTGGCAGGAGAAAGTGTAGTTAAGCAGCACAGGATGGTGGTCTGTAGTTTAACACTGGAGATCAAGAAGAGGAAGAGAGTGAGGGCAGAAAAAGGAAGACTGCAAGGTTGAGTTTAGGGAGGAGGTGAGACAGGCACTGGGTGGCAGTGAAGAGTTACCAGACAGCTGGGAAACTACAGCAGATGTAGTAGGCATCTGGAAAGAGGAAGGAGGAAAAGGAAACCCGGTGGTGGAATGAGGAAATACAGGAGAGTATACAGAGGAAGAGGATGGCAAAGAAGAAGTGGGATAGTCAGAGAGATGCAGAAAGTAGACAAGAGTACAAGGAGATAAGGCGCAAGGTGAAGAGAGTGGTGGTGAAGGCTGAAGAAAAGGCATATGATGAGTTGTATGAGAGGTTGGACACTAAGGAGGGAGAAAAGGACCTGTACCGATTGGCTAGACAGAGGGACCAAGCTGGGAAAGATGTGCAGCAGGTTAGGGTGATAAAGGATAAAGATTGAAACATACTCACAAGCGAGGAGAGTGTGTTGAGCAGATGGAAAGAGTACTTTGAGAGGCTGATGAATGAAGAGAACGAGAGAGAGAAGAGGTTGGATGATGTGGAGATAGTGAATCAGGAAGTGCAACGGATTAGCAAGGAGGAAGTAAGGACAGCTATGAAGAGGATGAAAAATGGAAAGGCTGTTGGTCCAGATGACATACCTATAGAAGCATGGAGGTGTTTAGGAGAGATGGCAGTGGAGTTTTTAACCAGATTGTTTAATGGAATCTTGGAAAGTGAGAGGATGCCTGAGGAGTGGAGAAGAAGTGTACTGGTGCCGATATTTAAGAATAAGGGGGATGTGCAGGACTGCAGTAACTACAGGGGAATAAAATTGATGAGCCACAGCATGAAGTTATGGGAAAGAGTAGTGGAAGCTAGGTTAAGAAGTGAGGTGATGATTAGTGAGCAGCAGTATGGTTTCATGCCAAGAAGGAGCACCACAGATGCAATGTTTGCACTAAGGATGTTGATGGAGAAGTTTAGAGAAGCCCAGAAGGAGTTGCATTGCGTCTTTGCGGACCTGGAGAAAGCATATGACAGGGTGCCTCGAGAGGAGCTGTGGTATTGTATGAGGAAGTCGGGAGTGGCAGAGAAGTATGTAACAGTTGTACAGGATATGTACGAGGGAAGTGTGACAGTGGTGAGGTCTGCGGTAGTAGTTATGAATGCATTCAAGTTGGAGGTGGGATTACATCAGGGATCGGCTCTGAGCCCTTTCTTATTTGCAATGGTGATGGACAAGCTCACAAACGAGATTAGACAGGAGTCCCTGTGGACAATGATGTTTGCTGATGACAATGTGATCTGTAACGATAGTAGGGTGCAGGTTGAGGAGACCCTGGAGAGGTGGAGATATGCTCTAGAGAGGAGAGGAATGAAGGTCAGTAGGAACAAGACAGAATACATGTGTGTGAATGAGAGGGAGGTCAGTGGAATGGTGAGGATGCAGGGAGTAGAGTTGGTGAAGGTGGATGAGTTTAAATACTTGGGATCAACAGTAGGAGTGATTTATGACAGACGGATATCAGCAAGAGTGAAAGGGGAAGTCTACAGGACGGTAGTGAGACCAGCTATGTTATATGGGTTGGAGACGGTGGCACTGACCAGAAAGCAGGAGACAGAGCTGGAGGTGGCAGAGTTAAAGATGCTAAGATTTGCACTGGGCGTGACGAGGATGGATAGGATTAAAAATGAGTACATTAGAGGGTCAGCTCAGGTTAGGCGGTTGGGAGACAAAGTCAGAGAGGCGGGATTGCATTGGTTTGGACATGTGCAGAGGAGAGATGCTGGGTATATTGGGAGAAGGATGTTAAAGACAGAGCTGCCAGGGAAGAGGAAAAGAGGAAGGCCTAAGCGAAGGTTTATGGATGTGATGAGAGAGGACATACAAGTGATGGGTGTAACAGAACAAGATACAGAAGACAGAAAGATATGGAAGAAGATAATCCACTGTGGCGACCCCTAATGGGAGGAGCCGAAAGAAGAAGAAGTAAACATATCCAGAATAAAAAATGAATTTTAATTGGCCCCTTAAGTATTCAGAGTAATATTGTACTGTATATCAGAGTGAAGCTTTTAGAGCCTAATAAACCAAAGATAAATGGTATGTACAGCACTTCAGTGTATCTCATCTGTTCCGAATGTCGTTATTCAGAATTTTGGAGGATTTAGAAAATGTCTTTCAGAAACTGGAAAAGTTCTTTTCTTAATTGAGTACTGTACTTATTGAATAAATGAAAAATATTAGAGAGCTTGCTTAAAGAGCTAGTGTATAACGTACAAACAGGAGTGCAGAAGAGTTTGGCAGTGGCTCCACTAGTGGGCTTTTATCTAATGCAGGCTTGTAGTGGAAAAGAGGAAAGAGTTTTATTTACCTGTAGGTTTCTTGTTTTTGCATTTTATGTAATTTGGTTCTTTTATTTTGGTTACTTGCTGTTGCTGCTGCTTACAGGAATGTGGACTGCCAATCATTGATGTCACATTAGCATGGTTAGGTCATGTAATAAATGATATGTTTCTAACAGACTAAAAGTGAATTTCAGATTAACAGGATTTTCTTTACTATGTGGCAGAGATGGACAAACATTTACTTAGAGATTTTTTCAGGAGAATCATCAAGAGAAGGCAATAGTCTCGTACACAGTGTAATGAATCTTAGTTTTTGTGCTTAGGTAATCAGTCAGGGCTCCTTTAGTTCATTTTATAGTACAGTATATTTATTATTATTATAACATTTTTCAATTGTTTTGCAATTTAATTCTGGTTTTGGTGTTATGATCATTTATTTATTTTTGGACTGCTGTTTTGTTTTTAATAGATGCCACAATTCTAGGTATTTTTTCCAGCCATACTGTTGATGTCAACAATGCACTGTTGCTACCAAAGTTACAACAGGAATTTACTTTGTGTGACAACATAACTTAGTCAATATAAAACTTGGCAGTGCAGTTCCTGGGGTCAAAGTGTTTGGGTTTGCTCTGCACAACAAAATGACTCATTATTAGAGGGGACAAAACTATCAAACGGCGGCTAGTAATGAAATGGCTGAATGTAGAATCTTTATAAAAAAAATATTTTTCCTGATATGCTGTGAAACAAAAATTAAATTATCTTTGAGGAGGACATGAGGCCAAATTAATTAATCCGAGGTAAACAGTGTTCAAATTAATAAATCCAAACAATAGTCAAAAAAGAGATAAATACTGTATATTATTTAATAATATACAAATCTCAGAAATAATACAAAAGAAGCTCACCAAAACCACAAAAGCATTCAATGAACTGCAAGGGACTGTGGGATTTCCTCAGCCTTTATAGGGCTGACAGCAGTCCCATGACAGTGACGGCCTCTTGAGGAAACCCCTGACAAGACACACAGGACATAATAGAACAAGACTAGACACAAAGAAATTAAATAAAACTGAAAACTAAAAAGAAACACAGAATAATGCAAATAGTAAACACCAGTAACATTATTAACATAAACAAAAGAACCATAAATGGACAAAAAGGACATAAAGAAAGAATTTGAAGACCAGCCAGGTGAAGAACCCTGGCTGAACTATAATATTAAGTTTGTGAACAGATTTTCAAAAATCTTTGCATGTTGCGATAGAAACAATTTTCTGTTCTCAGGTAGGATTGTGGATAGAATTGTTGAAAGGTGACTTCTGAGTTACATATTGTGCTCCAGTGAAATGATGTGACCAACTGGTTTTGACACCTTTATGTTTTCAGTGTATGAATTCCCTCATCCATCTCCTGGTCCTTATGCAATATGCTTTTTGATTTGCCATTTTTAATCTTGGTAGAATAGAAGATTAAACCAGCTAAAATGAATGAGGCTGTGATGACTTTGTGAGTTTCAGAAGTTGAAACAAAGCCTTGCCTCATATTATGTGCAATTTTATTGGAACATTGTTGAGCTACTTCTGAAAAATATAACTCATCTAAGGTCTTCAATGTATATAAAAATGGGCAAAGAGAATTGTTATTTAAAAAGGTACAGATGAAAGATTGGGTACATGTCTGACCGTTTGTTCCCTTATTTTACTGATTTGGGGCATTTTCCAAAAGTGTGCCCAAAATTGGTGTATGAAGGGTGTAATATAACACAGTCATTTGTGTTTACTTCCAAAATTGTTATTTCTTAGTTTCTGTTACTTTAAGTAAGTTTCATGAAATAACATAGTGGGGTTTGCTGATCTAAATGATTAGAGGATTCCTTTGAAACATGAAACACAAAGTATGACTTAGGCCCGTTGACAGTGGACCTATTGGGAAGGGCATTACTAAATTTATCAGTCCACAGCCAAATCTGTTCACTCAGTGCCTGTGTTATGAGGGAAAGTTTCTTTGGTTTTTAAAGATCAGTTTCAAGTATAATGTTCACATTTGCAAGGTAAGTAATTCACATTTTAAATTAAGTTAGAGGGGAATTTGAGCCATTGGGAACCTCTTACCTTGCAAATTGCTTGTAAAAAAGTACAACCCCAAGTAGTTTGCCCTCTCAATTTGTGGTATTTATATGTAAATTAAGTCATTAGAACTTCCACCACATAGAGCGTTTGATTGCGCTATTAAATCCCTGTCTGGAGTCCCCTTACCTAATGCACTTGTATAGACTATCATGAGCCAAACAAACTCACTGTCAAATAATCATCCTTTTCACGTTAGGTCAAGTCAAGTGGTTTTATTGTCATGACATCCATACACAGTATTACAGCATACAGTGGTATAAAATAACATTTTCCAGGACAGAAACACAGGACAAGTACAAGACAAGTGAAGAACTATACTATGCTATAAACCGATAAATAACTAAAAAATAGGTAAGTAGATAATAATAATTTGAAATAGATAGAATAAACAAATAAATAATAACTACAACTAATAATAAAACAACAACAGTAGTAACAAGTGTAAAAAATGTACTGCATATAAATAAGGTAGAAGAAGCAGACGTGAGGGCAGAGGGGAAGCACAGAGTTCAGTCCGGACAGCCAAGGGGTAGAAGCTGCTGCAGAACCTGGCAGAACTGGTTCAGATACTACAGTACCTTCTATCAGATTGAAGTGGGACAACGAGACCATGGGAGCGGTGAGAGTAGTCCTTCTCAATGCTATAGGCTTCGCATATTCAATGCTTCATAAAGATATCTTTAATGGAGAGCAGAGAGGTCCCAATGATCTTTTCTGCTGTGTGCACAATCAATGTTAGGAACTTATGGTCAGAAACACTGCAGTTTCCAAAGCAGGCAGTGATTCATCTGGTTAGAATGCTTTCTCTGGTGCCCCTCTAGACTCTTGTGAGAATGGGGTGAGGTAGACTTGCCCTCTTCAGCTGCCAACGGTGGTGGAGATGCTGCTGCTGCTCCTTCTTGGCTGTGGAGGTGTTGTTAATTTCCAGTAATATTATGCTTGCTATTCCAAGTAATTGATTCAATTATTTTTCCGAGCTGGATTTTAGGAGCACTTAGAACTTCAATAGGATAATGGAGGGGATGAGTGGAAGATGCACTGTTCCATTTTAAATCAATAGATTACTATACATTTCATAACACATCTACCACCATACCACAGATTCATAACTTGTTTTAGTAGTGATAAGTAGATTTTCAAAAGCATCAGTTTGTCCCCTTGAAAAAAGGAAATGTTGGAAATATTTATTAGGGTGATTTTTTTAGGCTTTGTGCATTTCGAGAATAAATAATATCAGTTCATGGTCCTCAGTTTGTTTTTCATTGTTGGTGTTGCTGTTCTGATTTAAAAACAAAACCAAATGGGTCCCATTGACATCCAACACGTTCCCAACAATAGTCATATTCACATGGTATTAGGTCACAGGGCTTTGGCAGCCACTTTGGGGACACTGCATAATCACACCTAGAACTGTAGTCTTTTAAAAATTGTTTTCATTTGTTCCATTGATTTTTGCATTTTGCTCTTCTTCATATTTTTGAACATATTTTATTGTCTTGTGCTCATGTTTGTTTGTTTTGTATATATTTTATATTATTATTTTTTATATTAGTCCGTTGTTTTTTTAACTGTAATGTAAGAGTAATTAAATAATAGACTCAAAGTGAAGTAAGCTGTATATAGTTCTGCCATTTTATCTTTTAGCATTACACAAAAGAGATAGGGTCTGCTACTTTTATTTCTCATCTAGTTGTTGCTGAACTTAAAGTGATTCTTCCGCAAGTTTCATGTTAATATATGCATTTCTTATGTACCATCTGGCTATGACATTAGCCATGTTACTTGGTTTTATGTAATATTTCACATTAATAATAATTCTCCTGGTATACCTACAAAGGGTTAAAACAGGTAAGAGAAGACTGATAAAAATATTTCCCTCTCTTCTTTCACAATGTTAGAGAGAGAATAATAATATCTTCAAAATAAAATCCTGAATATATTTATATAGGGAAAAATCAATAAATATGCAGGCAGTGAAGAAGGAGCACCTTAAAAGTCAACTGAAACCAACATCTATTAGAAATGAGCTTTCTCATTTTACTGGTAATAGTAACATAGCACTTCTGAACATGTATTATTTGACAGGCTCTTGGCAATAATCTCACAAAAAATTATGTTTATGATAATGCAAAAAACAGTTTTGACAGCTGAATGCTGAGATGTCGCAAGAGATCCCTATGAGGCTGATTTCCATTAGTGTCAAAGTGTTTAAAAGAAGGTAGAAATTTTGTTGTACTATGATGTTCTATATTTCTGAGCCAGATAAATTAGTTTTCACCAGATAACCCAATTACTAAACCACTGATAGGCCTTTGTCAGACATTTTCATTTTTTTGCACAATACCAGTGGGCATAAAACTCCCTAAATAAACTGCAGCAAAAAGGAACGACTCTAGGCTTACAGCTACCTCCTGTAATTTATCAAAAAGATGTCCTCCCGTCTTTTTTTTTTCCTCGTGCTATTTATTCAATCAGACCTGTTTTAGTATTTTTGCTTTGCATTTTTGAGTTTTCTGTTCCTCAGCAGAGGGAAAGTAATGAAGCTATCGCTCCTGAAGTAAACATAACAAAGACTTTGTCATTTAGTTTACAGAAAACTGACTTTAAAATAATATTATTTATAAATTATTTCAAATTTTATTTAAAAATTTACAGTGATGGATGGATTCATCTGTCACCAAGTAGGAGGGGAAAGGAGATTAACGGCATTTGGGAGAGGCAAACACCTTTCAGAGAGTGGGTTTAGTGTACACACCACAGCCTTGCCAGGAGTCCGTATTCTGGCACTTCTGTGGCATCAGTAAACACTGGAAAGCTGCCGTGCTACTTGGGTTCCTAACCTGTTGCTATTATGAGCTTCAATTAACAAAAGTTACAGGGATAATCATTCACTCCATTTGTAGATTTTATCCAGATTATAAGCAGAAAAGCCTACAAGGGAATATGTGCATATAGTGTATTAAAAAGGCAACCACAAGCCATAGCACTCATACCCAGTCATTTCTATCTGGGAAGCAGCAATGCTACCCACTGTGCCACCATGCGGCAATGAAGCCATGACAAAAGTTAAATATTTCCTTAATTGCTTTACATTTGCTAAGGTTCAGCCTGTTAAGTTAGCCGTGCATCATGCTGTTGTAATAATTCAATACCGGGTCCAGATAGGCCTATGCCCACCAAACCTTCTCATTGTCTCACACTGTCTTGTAGCACAGGTTTTTTTGACAAATGAAAATTGGCCTATACTGCATACGTAGATTTAAATATACACCTCCCTTGATTACAATATCTGTGCATAATAAATCTACATGGCAAAACTGCCAGTGTTACTTTACCACTATAACAATTAATGTAACTCTGAAAGTGTATCTGGAAAGCATATATATGGATAGGGATTTTACTGTGTATGCCTAAATATCAAAAACAAGATAAAAAAAAATTAATTTCATGAATCACAAACATTTAAAACATCTGAAGTTAACAGGAGGCTATCCACTAGTAACTTACTGAATTTACTACAGGGAGATTAACTCGAAAGAGGCCCCTAATATTATGTTGTAACTCCCGTTAGGAAAGAAGCAATCTGAACCAAAAAATACGCCATATACCATGCAATGCTAGAAGTGGTTTCCATCTTCTGCCAGACACCTTTTGATTTGGTGCTCCATGTCCCTGAATGTATCGGCAAGTGTCTCGGCAGGAATAGCAGCAATTTAACATGGATGTTTTCCTTTGAATCTTCCACAGTGTGAGGCTCGTTTCAACAGACTTTTCCTTTGAGCATACCCCAAAGGAAGAAGTCTGGTGGTGTCAGATCCGGCAACTGTGGTGGCCAAAGCCCCTTTGAAATTACCCTGTTCCCGAAAAAGGACTCAATTTCTGCCATGCTCCTTGCTGTTGTGTGACACATTGTTCCATTTTTCTGGAAGTAACCTTCAGTTAACTCACGATCATTCAGTTTATTCTGACATTGCTTAATAGGTGCTCCCGTAGGTTTGCACCATGAAGACACGCTGCTCAATACTGTACACCACCATCCTGATGAGAAGTCGAGTGACTGAGTGAAAGGGTACAGGTGGTGTGCACCCAGAAGTTGCAAACGGAGGTTAAACATAACAATGGCTGTCCGCTGCCTACTTTATCACTCCAATGCAGGGGCATCCCAGCTTGTTTGAAGCTCCATATACTGAGGAGCACATTGCTTGTTGTTTCATTCAGATTGCCTCATCCTAGCATGAGTTATTACAGAATATTTGGGGCCTCTTTTGAGTGAATCTCCCTGTAGTTATGTAGGTATGGCCTGTTGGAGGGAAACGAGAACAAGGCAAGATAAGCTTGAATGATGCTTTATCAACAAAAAATGAGGAGAAATGCAAAATGTTCAATCGTCTGGTGTCGGCATTGAAAATTGTGGCGATGCCCTAAGGGCGAGTGAAAACACTGCCATAGTGATGAGTGCTAGAAAATCTACAACCACCCTGCCACCAGATGTCAAAGAACTGGCCAGGCCACTGAGTTGTCTGATATTCGAGGGCCACTAACTTAATCAGTACTAAAGTTTTGAACTTCTGTTATAGCCGGTAAGGCTGGCAGCTTTGAAGTGCATTGGTAAAACAAGTTCAGTATTTGGCTGGAATATGAGATATTGAATAATGTGATTTTTTTTTTGGCAAAAATGTGCAGACATTTTTGTGATAACCTATTTGAGGACAGATTTATTTGTGCAATCAGACACTGGAAACATACGCATCATGCAGTTTCAAAACATGAGTCACTTAAAACTAATGGGACAGAGACTTGTAGATACTATATATATATATATATATATATATATATATATATATACATATATCTATATTACTAAATGAAGGTTGTATATATGCACGGATGCCAGACACACCAAACGCGCCTCAGCGCCCCAGAGTTAAACCCAGCGGCTTCCCAGAGTCAGTAGGTGGCGCCCAAACAACACAACACGACCTGTAAACTAAACTTGAGGTAAAGCATGCACGCCAGGTTGTATGCAGGTGCCGGTCATAAAATTAGAATATCATGACAAAGTTGATTTATTTCAGTAATTCCATTCAAAAACTGAAACTTGTATATTAGATTCATTCATTACACACATACTGATGTATTTCAAATGTTTATTTCTTTTAATTTTGATGATAATAACTGACAACTAATGAAAGTCCTAAATTCAGTATCTTGGAAAATTAGAATATCAATTAAGACCAATGCAAAAAAAGGATTTTTAGAAATGTTGGCCAACTGAAAGGTATGAACATGAAAAGTATGAGCATGTACAGCACTCAATATTTAGTTGGGGCTCCTTTGGCCTGGATTACTGCAGCAATGTGGCGTGGCATGGAGTCGATCAGTCTGTGGTACTGCTCTGGTGTTATGAGAGCCCATGTTGGAAAATGAAATCTGCATCTCCATAAAGTTCGTCAGCAGCAGGAAGCATGAAGTGCTCTAAAACTTCCTGGTAGACGGCTGTGTTGACCTTGGACCTCAGAAAACACAATGGACCAACACCAGCAGATGACATGGCACCCCAAACTATCACTGACTGTGGAAACTTGACACTGGACCTCAAGCAACGTGGATTCTGTGTCTCTCCTCTCTTCCTCCAGACTCTGGGACCTTGATTTCCAAAGGAAATGCAAAATTTACTTTCATCAGAGAGCATAACTTTGGACCACTCAGCAGCAGTTTTGTCTTTAGCCCAGGCGAGACGCTTCTGACGCTGTCTCTTGTTCAAGAGTGGCTTGACACAAGGAATGCGACAGCTGAAACCCATTTCTTGCATACGTCTGTGCGTGGTGGTTCTTGAAGCACTGACTCCAGCTGCAGTCCACTCTTTGTGAATCTCCCCCAATTTTGAATGGGTTTTGTTTCATAATCCTCTCCAGGGTGCGGTTATCCCTATTGCTTGTACACTTTTTTCTACCACATCTTGTCCTTCCCTTCGCCTCTCTATTAATGTGCTTGGACACAGAGCTCTGTGAACAGCCAGCCTCTTTAGCAATGACCTTTTGTGTCTTGCCCTCCTTGTGCAAGGTGTCAATGGTCGTCTTTTGGACAACTGTCAAGTCAGCAGTCTTCCCCATGATTGTGTAGCCTACAGAACTAGACTGAGAGACCATTTAAAGGCTTTTGCAGGTGTTTTGAGTTAATTAGCTGATTAGAGTGTGGCACCAGGTGTCTTCAATATTGAACCTTTTCACAATATTCTAATCTTCCGAGATACTGAATTTGGGACTTTCATTAGTTGTCAGTTATAATCATCAAAATTAAAAGAAATAAACATTTGAAATACATCAGTCTGTGTGTAATGAATGAATCTAATATACAAGTTTCACTTTTTGAATGGAGTTACTGAAATAAATCAACTTTGTCATGATATTCTAATTTTATGACCGGCACCTGTATATGCACAGATGCCAGAGGCCACAAGCAAGACGTACACACTACCATCGCCGCTCGAACGCTACCGCCCACACCATCTTTGTTTATTAATGTAGCCCTCCAAGCCCGGATCCGCCGCCATGGTCACTTCAGCACGCGAATCCACCGCCGTCAGCAAACGACTTCTAGCTAACGACACAGCCATAGAAAAACAAAAACGAGACTGCATGGATATAAACAATGAACACCGGCGCCTACAACGCGCTTCTGAAACACCAGAACCAGACAAGTCACGGCTTCAAAAAGAAACCGCTTTAGTACAAATATGTTTATTTAATTAAATGAAAACTTTCCCAGGACGCACCCACCCTCCATGATTTTTTTCCCTCCAAATATCAGAGGGAACAGAAAGTGATTGCCAGTCTTGGATTTGCGATTCTTTCAAGAATCGCGGGTTGGCTGGTATATATATATTGTGAAATGAACAGCCTCGACACATATAAAAAGGTTTAGGGCAGCCAATGATATATTGTCCCAGGCTGCAAAAGGGCTCAGAATGAACACTCATGTGCACTTAATCGAGTCCTGAACTGAACTGAATTACTCTTCAAAACATGGCAATTTAAAGACCATGACCAGAAGTGACATTGCGGAACTGAAAGTGACGTCCCTCTGGGTGCTGTAACCGGAACTGCCATTCTTCTGGGTGCTGGAACTGGAAGAGACATTCTTTGGGGAGCCAGAACCGGAAGTCATATCATTACGGGTGAATCAGGCAGGTTTTTCTGTTTTTTTGTCTGTAGAGACAAAAGAAGAGGGTTTAGTGCACCCCACCATCCCCTACCTTCACTTGGTTCATACAGCTGCCTCCTACTCACACGTGTGTGACATGGCTTCCCCTCAGCCCAGACCCATCGGTTGGGCGTACCTGTCCGAGAGGTCATGGAACCAGGATAGGGCATCAGCATTAGCCTGCAGTACACCTCAGCGATAAACAACTGAAAACTTGTACGGCTAAAGGTCTAAAAACCACCTTGTGACTCATGGGTTCGAATCCCTGTGTAAGTCCATCCACTGTAAAGATGTATGATCCATTACCAGGGTAAACTCACGACCCAAGAGGTAGTACCTCAGCTGAGTAATCTCCCATTTAATCGCCAAAGCCTCCCCCTCCACTGCCACATACCTGGTTTCACGGTACAACAGTTTCCGACTCAGGTACATCACGGGATATTCCAAAAACGGTTCCAAAACCTGTGTCCGAAGCATCCATCTGCAGGATGAAAAATCAGGTGCTTTCAAAACTGGAGCTGATGTAATGGCCTGTTTCAGGTCACTAAATTAAGCTTCTGTTCTGTCATTCCATACCGCATGATTTGGTTTCCCCCTTCCTTATAAGATTGGTCAAGGGCGCAGCTCTCTCGTTATGACCCAGTGATAACAGCCCACTAAGCCGAGAAAGGCCTGTACTTGCCAGTTGGTCATCAGATGGGGCCAGTTTAATATGGCATCTAATTTGGAACATTGCGGTCTGACTATACCCCGGCCCACTAGGTAACCTAAATATCTGGCTTTGGTTAATCCAAAGTAACATTTCTTCGGAATAATACAAAGGCCAGCTTTTGCTAGTGATTGCAATAAAGCATTAACCTGCTGTAAGTGTTCCTTCCAGGTGCTGGAATAGATGACAACATCATCCAAGTAGGAAGCACTATACGAATTATGAGGATGGAGCACTTTGTCCACCAGATGTTGGAAGGTTGCAGGTGCCCCATGTAATCCGAATGGAAGAACACAATACTGCCAATGTCCACTAGGGGTGCTAAATGTGGTCTTCACCTTTGCAGAGTCCGTTAAGGTAACCTGCCTTGTTGTCTTGTCCAAGCCGTTCGAGGAGGTCGTCCAGTCGCAGCATTGGATATGCATCAAATTGGGAGACTTGGTTAAGCCAGCAGAAGTCATTGCAAAACCTCCAACTCCCATCAGGCTTTCCAACCAATACGATAGGACTGGACCTGGGACTATAGCTCTCTTCTATTACACCTAGATCCAGCATCTGGGTTCCGTCACTATATCACCTCTGGAACAGACAGGATAACTACTTTGAGCTCCTGCCATTGTTAGTGAGTCAGATTATCACTGAAGTTAACGTCTAATTTCAGAGCGAAGAGTGAGCGAGGCTGTCCGGAGGAGGGATCGGGGTCCCTTTCCTCCCACAGTTTCAGGAAATTGAAATGATACATCCGCTCGCTGGGTCGACGATTCGGTTGTTTAATCAAATAATCGACCAGCTCCTTCCTCCCCTTAACTTTATATGGGCCTTGCCAATGTGCCAGAAATTTGGAATGCGAGGTAGGAACTAATACCATGGCGCAATCCCCAGGGCGGAATTCCCAGTGAGATGTACCATGGTTATAGCAACGGACCTGGGCTGATTGCACATTCTCCATGTGAGATTTTAGAATATATCTAATTTTTTCAAATCTATCGCATAATTGCACAATATATTCAAGTATATTTGTAGAGGGAAGAGCCTCCTCCTCCTCCCAACCCTCTTTTAATATGTCCAATATACCTTGGGGTTGTCGTCCGTATAATAGTTGAAAGGGAGAGAACCCTGTGGAGGTTTGTGGGACTTCCCGATATGCAAAAAGGACAAGGGTGAGGAGCTGAACCCAGTTCTTTTCATCCTCTGTTTGAGAGTTTTTTTAAACCTCTCAACTAGATCATCGATTTGAGGATGATATAACAAGATCTTTAAATGTTTTATTGTTAGTAACTTGGCCGTCTCCCTGAACATCTCAGAGGTAAAAGGCGTCCCTTGATCCTTCAGGATTTCTTTATGGATGCAGAAGGCGCAAAGACCCCTACCAATTCCTGTGCGATAGCTTTCGACATTACTGAGCACAAGGGAACAGCTTCAGTATATCGGGTAGCATAATCTACCAGGACCATTATATATTTATGTCCCTTGGCCGAAGGCTCTATGGGTCCCATCAGGTCAACTCCAATTCTCTCAAATGGGATGTCAATTAAGGTTAAGGGAACCAGAGGAACACAATCCCTCCTAAGAATCTGCCGTAATTGACATTCCGGACAAGCCATGCATGGGAAAGGCGCTATATAAATAAAATGTATTATTATTATTAAAAGTGGTGGACCTCCTCATTAATCCCAGGCCAAAAAAATTGGAGCTTAATCCTTTATAATGTTTTCTCAGGGCCCAGATGGACTCCCAGGAGGTGGGTATGAACTAGTTCACAGACTTGATGCCAGTAAGTCTGTGGTACTGACAACAGTGACCTCACCTCCCCCTTGTGTTTTACCACCCGATGCAAAAGGTTGTTATTTAATACAAAGTCGGGTCCTTGTGGCATGGGATGTAGTGTGCATTGGCTGTCTATCAGAACCACTGTATTTTTTGCAAATTTAAAGGAGTCGTCATTTCATTGCTCCCTTTTAAATGAAGTCGGGATCTGCCTAAATTGAAACGGCAGATGGGTGAGAGGATTGCATTCAACCTCAAAGGGCGTGGTTTCATCCATGTCGACTAGTGAAGACTAGTCAAGATTAGTGAATCTTTCTTCACCAACAGATGCCCCACAGCTGCTGGACCTCACGACTCTGCCCAACACACAGTCCATGCAACCATTGAACAGAGTAGGAGCAAGAACAAACCCCTGACAAACCCCAGAATCAACTGGGAAACACGCAGAGGTTCTGCCTCGACTCTGCACAGCACTTGCAATATCAGTGTACAGGCCAGCCATAATATCCAGCAACTTTGAGGGGATCGTGCAAAGTCTGAGGATGTCTCACATGGCAGCTTGATCAAATGAGTCGAACGCTTTACAAAAATCGACAAAGGCTGCATAGAAACTCTGCTGATATTTGGATTTGAGCTCGAGGAGAACCCTCAATGGTAGACTTCTTAGGTGTAAAACCAGACTGCTCCGGTCGCTGGTAGGTGAGCAAGGATGACCCTAGCAAGGACCTTACCCAGCAGTGACAGCAGCGTTATCCCCCTGTAGTTACTGCCGTCCAGGCAATCACCCTTCCCTTTCCAGATAGGGAGGACAAGTCCCAAATCATCCTGTAAGGTGAGACAATGGCAAAAGGCAAAAACTTTAAAGAGTGAGAGATAAAAGTTTTCGTCTCTGAAGTAAAAGCACTCAAAAAGCCTCAGCATGGGAGTCACAAACAAGGAGAAATATGTTGAATGGCATCATGTTACTGTGATTGTGGAGAGCTCTACCACCTGCACCATACCTGAAATTAAAAAGCGTCTCTGCTGCTAACATATGTGGATTTCACTTTCACCAAACAACAAATCTTTTAATTCTCGCGGATAGGCCTCTTCATTGGGAAGAAACACTACTTTTCCCTGATGGCAACACGAATTAGACAATCTACAAGTCTCTGACTTAAAGTTTAAAGCCAAACAATATATACATACAGTACTTCTGTCATATCACCTATGTCCATATGTTCGATCTCTGTTCACTGTTCTGTTATTTCACCATGTAATAATTTCTGTTTGTTAGCGCTAATGTGATCTCTACTGCCAGTTTTTTGAGACTTTTGAATTTTATTACTTTTATCATCTCTAACCTGCTCTGCATGTTCTACTTTGTCTTCTTCTCTTTGACTTTTATTTCCAACCCCGCTTGGAGCTGAGTGCGCAGGAACTGTGTCTGACAATAGCATTCACACGAATGAGAAGTGATTGGACTGTGGGCATGGTTGTAAATGTTTGAGAGGATGGCGGGACTTGTCAAAATCTCTTGGCAGAAAGTATATATATATAAAACGATAGCAGTAAAAAGAAGAAATGACTTCAAGGTAGAGTGGAAGAAGCAGATCACTGGTCACTGGCTGAGTGTGAGTACAATAGGAGAAGAAAAAGGCATATCAATACTCTCAGATTTAGATCTGCAAATGGCATCTGTAATGGCATTATGCCAGAGCATACAGACGTGGCAGATGAAAGAGCTCCAGAATAATTAGGTAAACACTTGGTGTATGCTTTATAGTCAAATAACAACACTAGTGTAATATATACAATTGTCAGTGGGTGGGTAGGAACTAGGGAACGGGGCCATCGGAATACATGTGAACAAGGTCGGGGGTGGAAGATCCTTATGCTGTACCACATTATGCAGCCTAACACATGAAGTTACAATGCTGCAGACCTTTGTTGGCTGGCATTGCAGCCTTCCTCCTGATGCACCCAGACCATTCCCATTTGCATTTGAGGATCTCAGTGTACAAGAGAATATGAACAAGTATAGCCTAATTTCAATGAGTCTGTCCTTCTAATGCCAGGAGCAATTCAGCACAGAGTTCCAAGAAAATAACTCTTGGAAGCCTAAATTGGCTCATAAGCAAGTCGCCTTTATGGGAAAAAAAGCGTACCAAACAAGACATAATGTGTCAAGCCACTAATGGACTATAGGGCATATATATAATTATAGCTCTCTGTATACAGGGAAACACACCTGTGTTTTTAAGTGATGCAATTATTGTCACCATGGGGCTGCATTCATTTCTAATCCTGAGAAGTGACCATATAAACTGAGGAAAATCAAAAAAGTTCTTCAGTGCAACTGCACATATCAAGATATGTCTGTCCTTGTGTGAACTCCTGCAATCACTTGGGAATAAGATCAACATAAGAGGTAACAGACAGCAGCCTTGACATGATCCTATTGATAAATTAAGACTATTCGAGAAACATCCATTAACACACAGCCTTGGTGTTCCATTAGTTAAAAAGTCCAGAATGCACCTGTTAGGGTCTAAACAAAATGTATCAATCAGCATGTCAACTAAAACATGACCAACATGTGTCTGCTTATATGTATAAAGACTGCTTGCACTCAGATAAGAGTGTTTTATAAGAATATATGGAAATGAATTCAGGCCAGTTTAAGATTATTTTCCTCAAATCACCTTTCTAAACTATTCAAAACAGGCTTAGCTAGAACAGACCTACTGTAGATTCTATTTTTATTGAGTTTCTTATTGCCACCGAATATAAGTGCATCATTTGATGCTGTCCATTCTATGAGAAATATTTCTGTGTCCTCAGGTATTGCACTCCTGTGGTTTGAACCCAATAGGAATGACAGACACAAGTACAGTGGTGTGAAAAACTATTTGCCCCCTTCCTGATTTCTTATTCTTTTGCATGTTTGTCACACAAAATGTTTCTGATCATCAAACAAATGTAACCATTAGTCAAATATAACACAAGTAAACACAAAATGCAGTTTTTAAATGATGGTTTTTATTATTTAGGGAGAAAAAAAATCCAAACCTACATGGCCCTGTGTGAAAAAGTAATTGCCCCCTTGTTAAAAAATAACCTAACTGTGGTGTATCACACCTGAGTTCAATTTTCGTAGCCACCCCCAGGCCTGATTACTGCCACACCTGTTTCAATGAAGAAATCACTTAAATAGGAGCTGCCTGACACAGAGAAGTAGACCAAAAGCACCTCAAAAGCTAGACATCATGCCAAGATCCAAAGAAATTCAGGAACAAATGAGAACAGAAGTAATTGAGATCTTTCAGTCTGGTAAAGGTTATAAAGCCATTTCTAAAGCTTTGGGACTCCAGCGAACCACAGTGAGAGCCATTATCCACAAATGGCAAAAACATGGAACAGTGGTGAACCTTCCCAGGAGTGGCCGGCCGACCAAAATTACCCCAAGAGCGCAGAGACGACTCATCCGAGAGGTCACAAAAAACCCCAGGACAACGTCTAAAGAACTGCAGGCCTCACTTGCCTCAATTAAGGTCAGTGTTCACGACTCCACCATAAGAAAGAGACTGGGCAAAAACGGCCTGCATGGCAGATTTCCAAGACGCAAACCACTGTTAAGCAAAAAGAACATTAGGGCTCGTCTCAATTTTGCTAAGAAACATCTAAATGATTGCCAAGACTTTTGGGAAAATACCTTGTGGACTGATGAGACAAAAGTTGAACTTTTTGGAAGGCAAATGTCCCATTACATCTGGCGTAAAAGGAACACAGCATTTCAGAAAAAGAACATCATACCAACAGTAAAATATGGTGGTGGTAGTGTGATGGTCTGGGGTTGTTTTGCTGCTTCAGGACCTGGAAGGCTTGCTGTGATAGATGGAACCATGAATTCTACTGTCCACCAAAAAATCCTGAAGGAGAATGTCCGGCCATCTGTTCGTCAACTCAAGCTGAAGCGATCTTGGGTGCTGCAACAGGACAATGACCCAAAACACACCAGCAAATCCACCTCTGAATGGCTGAAGAAAAACAAAATGAAGACTTTGGAGTGGCCTAGTCAAAGTCCTGACCTGAATCCAATTGAGATGCTATGGCATGACCTTAAAAAGGCGGTTCATGCTAGAAAACCCTCAAATAAAGCTGAATTACAACAATTCTGCAAAGATGAGTGGGCCAAAATTCCTCCAGAGCGCTGTAAAAGACTCATTGCAAGTTATCGCAAACGCTTGATTGCAGTTATTGCTGCTAAGGGTGGCCCAACCAGTTATTAGGTTCAGGGGGCAATTACTTTTTCACACAGGGCCATGTAGGTTTGGATTTTTTTTTCTCCCTAAATAATAAAAACCATCATTTAAAAACTGCATTTTGTGTTTACTTGTGTTATATTTGACTAATGGTTAAATGTGTTTGATGATCAGAAACATTTTGTGTGACAAACATGCAAAAGAATAAGAAATCAGGAAGGGGGCAAATAGTTTTTCACACCACTGTATATTACCCTAGGTAATTATAAATGAGTCCAGTCTTTTTTGATGAGGCAAGACAGGAACCATCCTCACCCATACTTGGTCATATCAGGACAATTCAGATGAAGAGATTTGACTAATGAAATATACTTTTGCCTCTAGCTGTTATTTCTATTAAAAGTCTGGATAATTCTGCTACAACATGTGCTTTTTGTCAATGATCTGCCTGAACAGGGTCACTGTTATTTGAAAGTACCTCTCTCAGGCTTTGACCTACACTAAGTTATCTAGCACTTCTGGTAGTACCTTAACCTTAAATGTCAGTCAGTCAGTCATTATCCAACCCGCTATATCCTGACACAGGGTCACGGGGGTCTGTTAGAGCCAATCCCAGCTAGCACAGGCCGCAAGGCAGGAACAAATCCTGGGCAGGGCGCCAACCCACCGCAGTACACACACACACACACACACAAGGGACAATTTAGGATCACCAATGCACCTAACCTGATTGTCTTTGGACAGTGGGAGGAAACCCACGTAGTCAAGGGGAGAACATGCAAACTCCATGGAGGGAGGACCTGGGAAGTGAACCAAGGGTCTCCTTACTGCAAGGCAGCAGCGCTACCACTGTGCCACCATGCTGCCCTAACCTTAATTGTAATATAACTTAAAATTCTCAACCCTGCTTAATCCAGTTTAGAGTTGTGAGTTAGGTCAGATCAGGTCTGGTTGGGGAACATTCACTGTTACACCGCATTGCCGCACCCCCCACATGACAAAACACGACAGAATCCTGGTTGGCAGCCCCCCAGGCACACACACGGTCCAGTCCCACCCTCCAGAAATGAGCATCTATCTGCCGTAGCCAGGCAGATTAACTGATTATTGTCTGATATTAAGGACAGCCGCTCAGGATGAGGATCCTACAAGCTGAATCACCCTCAGGAAATTGTGTCATATGTCCTTGGTGACATAACTGACGCTCCTTCACAATACAGGTAATGTGTCTCATTCAGGACTCCATGAGCTACCACTCATTCAACACAAAGTCAAGCCAGCAGTACCCAAAGATTCTCTGAAGAGACACAGTACCAAAGAAGTCCAGTCTTTATCTCAGGTCACTGGATAGCATCCATGTCTCGCAACCATACAGCAAAACAGTAAGCAACTTTTACAAAGATCTCGGGAGCGCATCTCTTTCCAGCAACCTCATGACCACCCATGATCACCCAATCCGTCTACTGACTTCTTAGAAGAGTCACTGGAGACATGATTGTTGCTGCTGAGGTAAGAAAACTTATTCAACGAGGTGACCAGAAGGTATTTCAATAGCAATTGGTATAAGACAGGAACCAATCCTTGGCAGGGCTCCAGGCCATCATGGATTCCACTCAAAAACACATCCACTTTTACAAAGGGCTGATTCAGAATCATTAAATATCCCAGTCTTTGAGGACACAGAATAAAAACAGAGTACACTAGAGACAAAACAGAGATGGTGCCAACTCTACAAAGTGACTGAATGCAGAATGCTGGAGATGTGTGAGAGGAGCAGGATGATTTTCTGTAGAACAAAATTAGTACTCACAACCAAGTAGTATAAAACTTCAAATCCCTCACAGTAAGTCTGAAATATGGGAGAAAAAGGTGAATGTTTCTCCTGGTGGTGCAGATACAATAAATACATGCAAGGTATCTTGGAAAATCATACTAGCTCATGTGAATCAAGCAGTCGCTTATTCTTACTTTTTGATTTCCTATTCCAAGACCCCCAACAAGTTCACAAAGAGGTGATTGGTTTTCTAAAACATCTTCAGACTAAATTGTTTTTAAGCACCTGAAATCACAAGACTGCATTTAGCCCTCTTATCACAAAACACAGCAAACCTCTGAAGAGTGCAAACAGGTGCGAATATTATTGTTAGACACAGCTGTGAAGAATGCTAATGCGGTATCATCCTCACCTTCGTCTGCTCGTCTTAATTAGGTGACGCGTCTCAAACTGAAGAGCCTAAATACAATCAGTTCATCTGAAATGTTTGAAAACAATGCCGAAATGTCACAATTTCAGATTGTAAAAAATATAAAAATAAGGATGTCAAGTTAGCTACAAGAGCAGATTGCTGCCTCTGACATTCTATAGGGCTACATGGCACTGAAAGGAGATTTGATTACCCTGAATGAATTGAGGGTTAGCTGGTATGTTACTGGTGTTTGCCAGAATGTTCCATTGCAACCTGAGTTTAGCTAGACTAAGAGTTGTCCATATCTGGTTATTAGTGGCCTGTCTCCTTGAAGTGGAATGAAATCCTAAGGAATGTTTACTGATGATGTTCTTTATTGATTTGCCTTAATTGTTCAGGACTTTTCCTATAGCATATTATTATTTGAAAATATATTATGAGAGAGACTGCCAAAGGTGGGATGGTGATCAGGATAGTAAAGGGCTGGGAAACGTCTTACTGAAAATCTAAGGACTAAAAGTTTCACATCAGTATTCATAAAACACGCATCACGTCATTGTAGCTGGACGGAGTTCTGAAAGGGGCTAAACGTGTGTCAAAGTGAAGGATGACTTTAAAATAATGCAATGAATCAGCTGCGCAATTGTCTTGTTGAACTAAGATCCTCAATGGCTGACCATTTTCTTGATCTTAATCAAAATAAAATGGAAGTACTGACAGTTGGTCCTGGAGCCAAAGCTCAAATTCAGAATCTTGGGGTTATTTTTGATAGCAATCTCTCTTTTGAGAAACAGATTAATTCTGTGGTGAAAAGTTGCTCTACCCAGCTTTGTCTTTTAGCCAAGTTTAAGCCCCTTTTTACCTCCTAGTGATCTTGAGAAAGTTACTCGTGCTTTTATAGTTTCTTGGCTTGATTAATGTAACTCACTGTATTCTATTATCAGTAAATCCCTGATACGCAGGTTGCAAATGGTTCAGAATGTTGTTGCTTGTTTTTTGGTTGTGGCAAAAAAGTTTGTATCTCCAATTTTAGCCTCTTTACACTGGATGCCAGTTAGTTTTAGAACTGATTTTAATATTTGCTACTGGTTTTTAAATCACTACATGGGCATGCTACCACATATTTATCTGAATTGTGTGCCATCCAGAGAGCTTAGATCTATCAGTTACTTGTTGCATGTTGTCTCGTGTACAAAGTGCAAAATTAAGGGGGGCAGAGCTTTTGCTGCTGCTGCACCTCATTTGTGGAATTCTTTACCTAATTACAATAAGGAGTCACCTTCATGTGAACTGTCTAAAATAAGATTGAAGACGCATTTCTATTATCTAGCTTTCCGTGACCTTCAGTGATACTGATAGTTTCCATATTCTTTGTCATTTGTTTGTTTCAATTTACTGCTGGTTGTATTGTGTCATTGTATTTTATTCTATTTATTTTATTTATGTTTGTTGTATGTTTTATTGTAGAACACTTTGGCTGCAACATTGCCGATGTTGTTTTAAATGTGCTCTATAAATAAAGTGACATTGACATAACAATTTACCATGGACACTGTCCCTCTCCATTTTAAATCCTCATAAAGACAATATTCAACATTCATCGACAACTCTTTTGGGTATTTCAAATAGCAGAATATCATCGTTCCAATGTTCTGTGCATAAATTGAAAGTTTGGTGTCAGTTGCTTTCCATGTTTTGTAGAATCCATTTACAGTCTGTCCCACACCCTACATAGGTTTGTTTGGGTGCATTGTCACGTCCATTACAAATGTAAGCTTCTTAAACTATTTCACATATCTAGCTCACAGTTTTGCTAGTCTTTTTCTACCAAAAACTTTCTGAAGGCATTATTACAGCTTGAAAACCACTCTAGCATGTTCCAATAACTTAGCTATCACAACTACAGTGAAGTGATATTTCTCTGTATATGGAGTTTCTTACTTCAACCATTCAAAAAATTCACAATCTGTACTGCAGTTGTCATCATATAATTAAGTTTGAGAGTTTGAAACCATTGCACATAGATTCTTCTCATGTACGATGCATTAGAATTTCACAATAGGGCATGTAGTCAGATCCTCAATTACTTTGAACAATTCGCTCTGTATTCAGTTCAGGACCAGAGTAGCATCAGTAGCGGATGCAGATATTTTACTGATAATTACTTCTTGCTCTTTAAAATGTTTTGCAAAGCCATGTAGACATTTTATGGCAGAGTTTCTCTCATATACTACATGGTTACGGAACCTTGCAATAACTGCCAAATGTGGCACATTTTTAACATTTACACTTTCATTTAGAGCAATACTGACAGTAAATCCTGTCTTTCAGTGCTCTCTGACATTGACTGCTATTTCACTGATGCACCGTTCAGCAGTTCTCACAGATAATAGCATCACTTTAATCCCTGCAGAAGTTGTTTGTTTGTTTGTTAAACTACCAAACATTTTATCTAACACAGGGAAGCCTTTCTGAAATTCTGCATCAGTGATAGGTTTTCCATATTTGCACTGGGACAAGTGACTTTGTAATAAAAATACAACTCACTGCACCATTGAAATAATGGTTGCTGGTTTTCTAGTAAGTACATTGGTGTGGTTTTGTCAGACTTTTACATTCAGGACTAATTGCTCTCAATTCATGCTCACATGACCGATAGAAAAAAAATTGATAACAGCTTTTTCTTGCCTCCGGGAGGTTTATTCTTCCTTTTCGTATTAGTCATGTTTCTATGGGAACAGTAACTAGGTGACACCAGAAGACAGAGGGGTCTCCTTGCCCTGTGAAAGCCAATTTCTAGATATGGTGCACTTCACACATTAGGTTGTGTCTATGAAATGGAAACCAGACTTTCCTCTGGAGAATGAGATTCTAAAGGTGAGCATGGGCCCTTCCATCGCTAACATTTGGCATAACAGAAGACAATAATATTGTGTTATGTGTTTGAACATATGGGGAGAAGCTCTTTTATTTTTCTCCTTTTCCTTAATTCACAGATAAAAGTCCATATAACCATTTTTAAACCCAATCAGTCCCAAGGCCTATCCCAGCATAATTGGTAACAAAATATGTATTGTGATTCATCAACACAGAAATAGCAAAAAACAGGGTAGGCCACAGAATTAGCAAAAGCCAGACTAGTATTCCACTAGGTCTGGGCCCAGAAGCAAGCCTCACCCTAGGCAGCCTAGACCCAAACTCAAAAAGTAGGCTGTCTGGCATGCACACACTCAAAAGGGGGCTCAGGATTTCAAAGTTCAGAAACCTAACATATACTACAAAAAGGCCCTGTGGAGGACTAAAACAACACAAGATTCCTTTATATTTCAACCATTTATTACATAAACATAAGGAAAAAAGTCAGGCAAAGTAAATAATCAAAAAGTATTTATCGAACCAAAGTAAATCAACCCAAACAATACTTAAAGAATCAACCCAAATTCCACAAAACTTAATGACACTCTGAAGGACCATAACCCTTTGCCAGAATATATACTGTATGTTCTGCTTCAGTAGAGAGAATTTTAACTGAAGGATCAGGAGATATAAGATGGTCAAAAAAAAGTTTGCACTGTAGTTGAAAGTAAAAAGTCAATATGATCTTCTACAAAGCTAGAAACATATACAAGAATCAGAACTGTGGGATGAAAAAAAATTGGGAAACTGAGATCAAAAGGCACAGAGAGGTGTGTGTAAAGTGTTTTGTTTAAACAAAGATGGATGCTAAACGGCACATATTATGAAATTAACTCGCCAAAGGCTGACACAAATATCTTGATAGGGCACTGTCTGTCAACATTCAAAATGGTGTCACAAACTGAAGGTATAAACCTACAACTTCTGCAGGAAATGTGATAGGGCACAACAAATGTCCAAATCAGATTCCTTTACTTCAGAAAACCCAGATTAGCCCTCAAAACATCAGAGAAACTCACTAGAAAAATACAAATTCATAAAATACACCAATCACAACAATAGAGGCTGAGGGCAGTCACTCATGTTGGCCCTGCTTCTTGGGGCTTCACCCACAGAACACAAAGGATATAGTTAGAGACATACATGCATTAAAACACATGCAAGTTTACAGAATATATAATAAAAACCTTTCAAAAACACAATTTATAACATAAAACACTAAGTCCCTATTTAAAGCAACACAAACATCCTTAAACAAGAAAAAGCATTTAAGCCACAGTTAAGATTCTTGCTAAACCGTAACAGTAAGGAGCAGACGTGGATGGCACTTCACTCTGCGCCAAGGCTTACCTAAACATAGTCTATATTTCTGGCATGATATTTTACAATGCTTTAGCCTGCCGTCTTTATTGACTTCACGGTTTATTCATATTTGTTCGCTCAACCACTTCCCTTAGTCTTGAGGCTGCCCTACTCACATCTTCAGATTCTCAACAATAGTAGCTTACACCTTGCCATGCTGGCAACAAGTGCTTTGTCTCCATCCATGTCCTACTGCTCAAGAAGCCCTGCAGCGGGTCGTAAAAAAAGCAGAGGCCATTATTGGGACTGAACTGCCGTCACTTGAACTCTTGTATAAGACTCGCTGTGTGAGAAGGGCCAAAAACATTCTCAAGGACAAAACTCATCCTAGAAATTCTTTGTTCGAGCTCCTCCTGTAAGACAGACGTTTTAGGTCAATCCGTGAATGCACAAACAGAATAAAATATAGCGTTTTCCCACCTACCATAAACTTTCAGAACTCTGAATCTCCTCAGTCTGAGATCATTTTTAATTGAACATGTGCAATAAGCTATATTGGTAATGTGCAATACACTAATATTACAATATAGAATATGTAATGTACTATTTATTAACAGGTGCAATAATAATTTATGCTGCTGTACTTTGAGCAATAATAATCTGATCTGGTTACTTGATATTTTAAAACTGTATACGGCATATTTGGAATTATTTGACTTTTCTTTAAATACACCTTGGGGCTGTCACAAAAACTAATTTTGTTGTGTTACACAATGACAATAAAGTGCCTGAACTTGAACTTGAAGGAAAGAACACCAATGGGGATTTTAACTCTGGGCTTTAAAGGCCAGCGCAGGCCAATACCGTGAATCCCTGGTGGTCTGACAAAACAACAGTCACACTGCTTGAATGCCAGAGAATCATAACAATTGTTTGCTACCTTTGTGAAGTACAGCATACCCTGTAAGTGGCACCAGGCAGCTGTGAATCATTTTTTCTGGTTAGTCAAGCTAGCAGCAGTGGTATTTCATCAACTCTTACACACCATATTGTTTTTGGTTCAAGAAAATGCCATGTTTCAATTTTCTGTGATTTATTTGTCTTTTGCAGTTCTTCCACGTAATGCAAATTGAAGTACTTTTATACTTTGTAAATGAATTATTCATAAAAAAGAGAGACATGGTAATGTTCTGTAGTCTGAAACCTTGGGTATAGTACATGCAGAGTAAATAAAGTATTTCATTATTCAGATTCCAGCATTTTCAATTTGCCATAAAAGACCAAGTCTGCCTATTGTGTCCCTAATGCTGCCATAAGCAGTGACTAACGAAAGTTATCATCTTTAGGGAACATGCAGAATTTTAAATACAGTGTTTTGTTTATTTATTAATTTATTGTCAAGTGTTCCCAGGAGACATGCAAGTACAAATGTAACTATTCTATGTACATATGGGAATAAACCTGATTTGACTTGGAAATTGTGGTGCTCAAATTCAAAATATGTTCTTCAGTTCCAGTTTTGGTTTTCAGTATGCTCACAGTTACTCTTGGTACAAATGTCTAAAGCAGAGATGTATCTTAATGTGTTGCAGTGAAAGTGAAAGCAATTCATCGTGCGTAAAGGGAGAGTTTGCACAGTTTCTGGGTGACTTTGCAGCGTGTTCTTGATTGTACAAAAATTGCATAAATCCACACTTGTCAAGCTTTATTTCATTTGTGATTAGGAAGTTGAGCTAAAACCTTGTCTTTTATGTTGTTTTGTAGAAATAAAATCAACAAAATATGCACTTATATCCAATAAGCATTATTCATTTACTTTCTACATGCCACAAATGCAAAATGCAAATTATCTGTTCTTTGTCTTACTTAAACTTGAAATTTGAAATGATCTTCGTTTTGTTTTATTTCACTTATAAATACTGCTAAAAGCTTTCGATTAAATTTTGGCTGTAATTAAAAGCTGAAAAATATTTTTGCCTGAACTGAGATAACAACAACAACAACAACAAATGTGAGGTTTACTAAAATTCCTCTCCTTTCTTGGCTGTCCTTCAATCCTAAAGGCACATCTCCAATATTCCATAGCTCCTCCAATGCGGTCCAATGTTTTTTTTTCTGCCACATGCGCTACATGCACATTCACCCCACCAGCTCCACTTTACACCACTCACTCAATGTTAGAGGTAACACCTTCGACAACACCATCTGTGCTCACTTTCTCCAAATCTGTGGCCTGATGCAATCCTTGATCCTTCCCAAAATTGCTGGAAGTCACCTACCCAAGCCAATGAATTTAAGCAGAGGAGCAGTACTGCTTATTAAGATCTTGATCATCTCTCACTCTCACTGTCACTCTCACACACACACCCTCAGCACGTCTTCACAAGATGGCTTTGACTCTTCTGACAGTGTCTTTCTCACAGATCTGCATGGCCCCACCAGAATTTTCAAGCCAAAGATGCCAAAGGCAAAATGGAAAATATATCATTGAAACAAAAACATTAAACCTAAACTCAAAGTGGAAAAATGCACTTACATGTTCTAAGTCCTTAGTCTTATCAAAGGCTAGCATTTTGTGAATTTGATTAAATCCAGAAACTCATACATTAAGAATACCATAATAGATAGATAGATAGATAGATAGATAGATAGATAGATAGATAGATAGATAGATACTTTATTAATCCCATGGGGAAATTAATACCTGCTTAAGTAGCGTTGATGTGATGACATCATTTGAAACAACTTGAAGCCATCACAGTGCGCCAACCCTAGCCATTGTTAATGTAAACAAAGATACAAAATGGTTTGGCCATATTCCAAAATCAAAAACAAATTAATATTCACAGACTGACATCTGTTCAGCTATTGTTCCCAATAAAATTTGTGGTTAATTCATATTTGAATATATTAATCTGGAAAAAGCAGCATGTCTTCTAATGCCTATTCTTATAAACTTTAACATTCTGTGTGGTTTGACAACAAAATAAAATGTATATATAGTTTTTGATATAAATAGTGGTTATTAGTACAATGTAAAAATGGCTGATCTTTTTATACTACCTCTGTACTTACACTGTTATTACTGAGTAGTTGTTTGTCTTACTCCAGTGTACTGAATGGAGGTACAGTACAAGGAAGTACGTGATTAGGTATGGCATTAGACTGAGATTGAGAAACACGTCATCACTGTCCCTACACTCTTTAATACTGTAGCAAGTACGCCATAATAGTGCCTGCTTACACTGTGGTTAAGTAAGTAATTATCAGATATAAAACGCTTTAATGACACTGAGGAGAGAGGCTCTTATTATTATGTTACTGTAAGAAAATGACTGACAGATGAAACCCCATCCCATGTATGACATTACCTTAAATAAATTCAAATTTGGATTTAATCTAATGTAGTTTGCTGTCAATTGATTTGCAGGGCTGGCAGTCTGAAGACCAAATAACAGTCTATGGGGATGACAGCATAGAAGGTGAGTTTAAAGGTTTAAGAAATGCCATCTCCAAAGTTTTTGAACAGATTTTTCTAAATAAAATGACAAAGAAAAATTATACTACTTCAATCCAATGTGTATTTTATTAATTTAACAATGCAGGAACAGTACTTTATATCTGGAAGTTTTTTCTTAATAAATATTCTAATCTGAATTACTTTTCACTCAGTTATTTGATTATGATTAAGGTGGGGTGCCATACCTAACTCCACCTTCTTAAAAAAACTGGTTATTAAATAATTCTTACAGTCCAGAGAATAAAATTTTATATTTATTATTAAAGTCTTCTCTAGTTGTGAGGACTATTCTAAACATGTCCCATTAGCAAGAAATACAAATCTTCCATCATCCCTAGGATGGCATGGTGTCACAATGATTAATGCTGCTACCTTGTAGGTACAGAGTCCTGAGTTCAAAGTCACTGTCTCTGTAGAGTTTGTAAATTCTGCTCATGCCCATAAGGGTTTTACTTGGGATATTCCACTTTTCCTCCAACATTCCTCAAAATATGTTTAGGTTAATTGGTAAGAGAAGACTAGCCCAGTGTGAGAAGACCTTGTACTTGATACTGCCAGAATAGGCCCCAGCACCCCATGACCTTGAATTTGCTTAGACAGGTTTGAGAAACTTGTATTGCTATTTATTATGTGACAAACCTCCTTATGTGTTTTATGTTTCAGAGGACCTGAAGAAATCCAAGATAATCTTTGTAATTGGTAAGTTTATTTTTGTTAAATATTGTATATTTCACACAAAGAATCTTAGATCCTGTGCATGGAATAAGTTAACAAGTCATGATTCTTTGGAAATTCTCAAATCTTAATTTCATATTTTGAAAAAGATGATTTGGGACTAACAATTTACAGTGGATTCAGAAAGTATCCAGACCCCTTCACTACAGTATATGCACACTTTATTGTATTGTGTATTTTATATGTGTAAATTTCCAATTTTTGCCCTTCAATCTATGCTCAATAATCCACAATGACAAAGTGAAAATATGTTTTCAGAAAGGTTTGAGCCAATGTAAAATCATTAATTAACCCCTATTATTCATAACACCTGTATATTCTTTCCATATGAAAACAAACTTTTGCTAGTATTTCAGTAATGTTGTATTGACATTTATCTGTTTAACTGTGATTGCCTGGATGTGTATAAATTGCATTAATTGGTCAAATACAAGAAATACTTAGACTTTAAAAGTGTGTTACTTCTAAGAACCTGACAGTCTTGGTGGTGTTCACTCTCTGTGTTAGTCAAATGCACTTCATCAGGTGATATGTTGGCCTCAACAGCCCTGGGTCACACATCAGAGATGTTCCTTGTGAGAAAGGACTGGTAGTTGCACATGCCCTCCAAGGAAAGTCAAGGGATTTTTTTTTCAATATTGCTGTCTTTGCATTAAAGGATTTGAAAAAGAATTACTGTGGCAAAACCAATGAGGTGGGTTGGCACCCTGCCCAGGGTTTGTTTCCTGCCTTGCGCCCTGTGTTGGCTGGGATTGGCTCCAGCAGACCCCCGTGACCCTGTAGTTGAGATATAGCGGGTTGGATAATGGATGAATAGATGGATGGATGAAACCAATAAATTATATTACACTTTCAACATTGTATTTGCTATGACTTTATCTGCTTTTCTGCACATTGATCCTTCATTATTTGTAATCTCCAAATATTACTTTGTTTTATCTGCATTCAAAGATCACTATCCACATCGAACCCCTCACATTCTGAATTTTCATCCAAAAAAAGTCTAAAAAGAACTTGTGCACCAGTGAACCCTTAAACATGCTCGCCTATCCAGATAAGATAAACAATGTGCTGCAGGCAGTCTGGTCATAAGGCTCATTTTGCTGCTGTCACTTTTTATTAGTGCTGTGCTTTTTATTTTTCAATGTAAATTTTCCCTCATTCTTCAATTATAAATGTTTACAAAGAAAATGGACAAGAAAAATAACTGCACCTCCAACATGCACTCCTGTCACCACCCAAATGGACAGACAGAAAGTAGCCATTCTTTTAAAATTAATTTAATTCATTTTGTTTTTTAAATGTTTATTTATATCACAGTATATAGTATTCTATTCAGATGGAAACATAATTGGTTTCCAAAAGTTGTTTTGCATTGCAACTAAACACACTATGAAGTGTTAAACAAGTAAGTAACTAGTGGTTTCAAGAACAACAACATTTATTAATATAACACATTTTCATACAAATGATGTAGCTCAAAGTGCTTAACAAGATGAATTTATAAAAAAACAAAAATAAGATTAGGCAATACTAAGAAACAAAGAATAAAATAAAGTCTGATGGCTGCGATTACAGAAAAAAAAAAAAACTCCAGAGGGCTGGAGAAGAAAAAAAAAAAAATCTGCAGGGAGTCCAAAGCCACAAGTCCACCCAGCCGCCACTTCACATGAAAGAATTAGAAGATGAGGTCATGTGGACCTCTGGCCAATTAAGCAATTGGATGGAGTTTGTGGCCCTGACTTAGTTGGTTTTTTGTTGGCTCACTCACTTTACATTTCATTTCTGTTTGGGTGCCATTTAAGGAAAAAAATGAAGAAATTGAGAGGAACGATGAAGACATACAGGGGAACAAATCTTAAAAAACAACTCAATAAAAATTAAAAGAAAAGGAGTTAATTAGCAGCAAAAACTGGTCACCAATTAAGAAAAGGGTTAGAATGAAAACCTGCAGCCACTGCGGTCCTCCAGGATCAGAGTTGGAGACCACTGACCTACAAGAAGAATTTATCCAATTAAAGTGGCAGTTTGATTACATGAAACAAACGTTTACTTGTTTAGCGAAATGTTAAATGCAAAAATAAATGAATACATGAAGTCAGCAGCACAATTATTATATGTTTTCCTAAATGCCACCCCTCAAGTGTGTATAATTCTGAGACAGTTTTAGCAGATATTGATATAAGAAATTAAACATCTCTCTTTACATCCTCAAACTGTAAATTCAGTGTTTTATATTTAAACCCTACGTATTTTGCTTTCTCCCTCTTATATCTCCAGGTTTCTAACCACAGGTCTGAAAGTGTTGACTCCACTCAAAGCAAAGGGTTTGGCAGGGCACCATTTACAGCTTCACCTAAGGCAGAAATGCCAGGGCTGGCCCTGGACAAGCCATTTGTATTGCTATAACATTACATGGAATGGCTTGCAGAGTAGAAAAAGTCATGTAGCGCAGTGACAAGAGTGAAACTTGACTGAGGATAAGTACAGTACGTTAGATGCTGGTGTATGTAGGCATGTATGACGTGTTCACCTAAGTAATATTCTTGTGCATAAGTTATGAATATTTTGGACCAAATAAGTGCCTACTGCCACTGCTGTTTAAGCAAAAGTGATTTATCTCATTTGATCAAAGTGAGATTAAGACTTCTGCCTTTCTACAAATCACCAAAGATACACACATATTAGTCAAATATTATGAATGTCACATATGCAAATTTTAAAAAAGCCAAAGTGCAGCACAACAGTGTTCTACAGGCAAATATTGTCGTCTCTATTCAACTTCACAACTTGAAACTTTATTAGCTGTACTGGTCTTAATCAACATTTTTTAGTTTTGCAGCTCACAGAAAATTTTGCCACCCCATGAAAAATATTCTGTGTACTCCCAAGATGCCACTCCTTATATTCTGAAAGCTGTCTGGCTTGTTATCTAGTAAATTACCAAACAAGGAAGCCAGAGGCTTAGCAAAAAATTGTAAAGAACATGACATAATTTTTTGCTTAGTCCAATTCAGGGTCATGAGAAGATCAGCAGCACTAGGCCCAAGGCAGGAAACAGCCCTGGATAGGGTGGCAGCTTGCATCAGAGGGCCCACTCCTGCATAAACCCACAATCACACCCACACATGACAAATATGGCATTGCCAGTTAAACTAAGTTGCATATCGTTGTTAGATTTTGGAGGACACGCTATACATACACAGAGAGATCATGCAAATGCCACAAAAACAGCATAGAATTCTAACCCAAAATACCCCCCGTTGTGCCACCTATTACAAATAAATGAGGTTTATTTATGTAAAAATGCCAGCAATACTGTAGAAGTAAAGCAAAAAGAAAATGAGACATGAACATCACATTGACACTTTGACAAATAAGTGGATTGATTCGGTTAATTGAGAGGTCTGAAGAGAAGCCAGGGCACTGCCCTTCTTCTGACCTCTGCACAATTTTGTTTGACTTTAAATCAAGCCTATTGATCTTTAACACAAAGCTATTAAGAAATTAAATATCTCAGGCAACTTGCTTTCAGCAAGAAAGTCTCCTCAAAATCTTATACTAAGTAACCACTTAGATAATTTCCTTGGCATGGCATGGTAATGTTACAAGGTATCAAGTGACTGTTATAAAGTTGTTAAGCCCACATCGTAATTTTAATGTATTTTCTTATAACTCAGTGGTGAGTGTTATTATTCATCATTTTATTTCTATCCAGCTATATATCTCTACTCCAGTATAACACAAGGTAAGCACCAAAATCAGTCCTCCACCAGGTACACTTACCCTCAGTCCACCAAAAAGTGATATCTTTAGTATGCTTGAGACAGCCATAGTACACAGTACAGAGACAGTGACTAGGGTAATATCAAGATCTGGATAATATTTGAACTGTGATGAAGCTGTGCCTCATACTCAGATCCACTTTATCACAGGCTTGAGTTTCAACTATTTCTAGGCTACATCGAATAATTTCATTTTCTTGTTCAACATGCCCCCGGAGATTTATTGTGACACCTGCAGATTATTTTAATTGTAGTCTGATATGGTGAAATGTAAAATATTTACCATGTGTATACCTAAAGTCAAAATCAATGGTTGAACTTTACATTTTGGGATTAGAGTACTGTTGATTATTCTTACAACAGCTGTAACTAGTAATGTCTCTGCATAAAGGTAAGTGGAACACTGCTCCCCCATCTCCCAGCACATGGTACCATTGTGCATAAATTAAATTTGTAAACTTGCCGTGTCTCTTTACTAGGTTGGTCTAATCCCGCATTGTAAGATCAAAACACACACATACACACGCTAAGAGATCCTAGTTATACAACTACGCCAAACTGCCAGTCACTCTCTTGTATTCCACTTAGTATCCTTCCCACATTAGTACATAAGAGGGATGCTTTAAGCCTGTCACTTCTCAGTACTCCACATAGGGACTCACTGCCACCAGCTCTAATAAACATACAGGTGTCTCTGAGACACACAAAGGTTTAACACCCTTTCAGTTATATGCCACTTACCAACCAATGGGATCTGCTCCTACCGCACTTTTAGTTCTATTGAGGTGTGACATCTCAGCCTATGGGTAAGAAAAGCAGCAATCTTCCCACAGCAGGTGACCTAATATTTTTTTTCAGTCACTCAAGATATAAAGTACAGAAATGTAAAAGCAACATGGTATTTATTAAAGTATAGTAACACCAAAAGAAGAAAAGTATAATAGAAAATAAAAAGATTGCAAAAGTCTTGATATATTCTTGGAAAAGCTTACTGAAAATCAGAATTGTCAAGGGTGGATGTTGTCCAGGGCAGCTTTTTAATTTCAAAATTGGTGCGATGTATAATTCATTCTTTGACTTGGTCTCTGGCGTTGGTTCTTATGCAGTTACTCGTTGTTGCTTCTCCATTTGTTGTTCTCCACCTTGATACTTCAGATAGGTTATTATTTATGCTGACATTTGTAACAACTTTTAATCCTGTGGCATCTGTACTGTACCATTGACCTTAATAAAAGCAGAAATATCTGTGTATCCATCTGGATTCTATGTCTTCATCATTCCAATGACATCATTCCAATATTTTTTTACTACAAATGTTTGTGATGAACCATATATTGGAATGACACATGCAATGCATTTTATTACTATATATATTACAGAATACATTCTAATAGACTATGCACTGCAAACGTTAATGCTGAGGTCTATGTTGATTATTTAGATTTCAACCCGTCTTAGATAGGTATCACAGCTAGTTAAGTTAAAAACTGAATAAAACAGGTGCACTTAAGTTATACATTACTAGTTCAATTAAGGATGAATGTATAAAAAAGGATTCTTCTATGTTACTTGGCCCTGTAAGGGTGTTGTAAATTCACCTCATCCTAGTTCATTTGAGCAAAATTAAAACTGAATGTAAGGAATCTGCAATTTCAAATTATGACGATTTTACACTACAGGACATTATTATTATTGTTGAGTAAAATGATTTGTGCAAAATTTAATTCACATTTCACTTCACAACAAAAAACTGTGAAATAAATTGTCACGTGAAATTCACACCATTTAAGTGTTGTTATTCCTCTTTGTATTAATTTTTCTCTATAAAATAATCTACATATTTATGGGTTTTCTTATCCAGAGAATTGTTGCCTAGCATTATTTCTTATTGAGTCTTTATTTTGAAGTTTATCATTTATTTCTATCTTTTTCAACACCATTCTAGTTTGCTTCTGGCCATCGCCTGTTTGAGAGTTTGAGGGTCATGTATCAGCCATTGTACTGGGAATCCTTTTGTCAGTGCACTAGGTTGAGTACCATTAATGTCATCAGCGTGTTCAACTGGTCCAGCTTCATATTTTCTGAAACTGGATTAATTTATTACAAACTACAGTACATGTCTTATTTTAAGAATTTTTGGGATAGACCTTTCTGTACTTTAATTTTCAGGTTAACATTTCTGGTATTGGTGTTTCTCTCTTTGATCTTCAGTTCTGACCTCTTATTTTGTATTCTGATCTCGTCTTTATTTTTATTGAGTTTCATGTTTTGCAATTTCAAAATCTCCTGCAAAGTGGATTATAGTTTTTCTCCACCCTCCAATACTATTGCTGTTGCTCCAGTCTGACACAGCTCCTTCCATGCAGCTACAATAATCTTTTTGTTTCCCCATCCCCTGTCTGCACATTCATGCCACTCACACCACACACTTGGGGACAGAGGCAACATAATCTGCATCCACTTCCCTAACTCTGTAAGCCAATTCAAGTAAGGATACTCCTTGAGATCCCTGGCAGCCACACTCCCTGGCCAACGGATTTAAGTGGAGGAGCGGGTCTCATAAGATCAGCTCTTTAAGTGTTTGATCATCTCCCTCCTTCTCTTTCTCTTGCACTCACACACACACACACACACACACACATACACACACATGCATGACTGTCACTGCAGCTTATTTTACATTTATTATTGACCTAGCTGAGAAAAGGACTGATTTCCCCAACTCTCAGCAGAATAAATAGAACAAAATTTACAAACAGGAAAGTGGGCTAAATAAGTTTTAATCTTTATATGTTATGACTAATGCCATAAACAAAATCGAATAGAGATGTGGCTTTTCATACCAGTACAACCTGGATCATTATGTAGTCCTGAAAGCAGACAGATATCAGTAACATATTCAGTTTGTATATGTCAATTCCAAGTGGCCCATATTCTTAGTAGTCATACAAGGGCTCTGTTCAGGTTATTATGTCTGATCAGTTTTCTCTCTAGTCAGTTTGTCTTCTGAATTTTCTATTGTTCTCTTATTACTGAGGTAAATTAATCTAAAAGCTGTCTCTCCTCTAACCAGCTTTCTTCTTGAAGGGGGAAGATGTACGAGGCTCATAAACTCATCCTGTCCCATTCAGACTTTCTTCCTGAGGGAAGTGCTCATAAGATCTATAGCTTCCCTTTCTTTGATATTTGGAGCTCACACAACTAAATCCACGATTCTAACGTCACAGATAGAATACTGAGGCATACTCTGTGTTCAAGAACGGGGCTTCTAAACCATGTCTGAAACATCAGCTTGCATTCAGAGAAGACGCTTCAAACACTCGTCAGAAGCAGCAGCTTCGTACCCTTCCCACCTCAACACAAATTTCACAATTTAACAGAACTTCCTAAAGATTTATGATTTAAGTAAACATCAACATTTGTAGTAAAGCATTTTATTAGTACATATCAAATAAAAATAAACACAGCTGTTTTGATCAGTAAAACATGCCTACCTGAAAGCAATGCCTCTTCTTATACCTTTTACTTAGAATACAGTATATGCTTACTTGTCAACAAACTGTTTCTTTCTTGAAATATCCAGTTCAAATGTATCCTTAAAAGACATTATAACATGCAATTATAACAATACTAAATATTACAAATACACAACAGAAGAATATAAACAAACCTTTCAGAAAACAAGTGTACTTTGTGCAGTCCTTAACTCAGTTAATTTCTCTGCTGTATATTTTAATTTCTGAGCATTGTTTAATCCCCAGTACTTTGCTATCTATGCTTGCTAGGATAGGCTCACACTTCACTGTGACCCTTGTCAGATTTGGAAAAAGGATGAATGTATGGTAATCTCTCTCAGGCCAGCCAATATTTCTCTGCATTTGTTCTTTTCAGAATGCGTGGTCTTGTTTTCAAAATATTGGAATGTAATGCACAAGGAGATAGGTTAAAACATACGAGGGTCATTCAAAAAGTTTCCACACTTTTTTTCAACTCTATTTATTAAGAATTTCAAAAACAAATGACATCACTTTTCTACATGATGCAATTTTCCCAGTGTCATACTAACTTTTTAATGCCATCAACAAAAATTGTTTTTGGGTGAGCGCATAGCTACTGATGCACCGCTGCTTTCACATCATCATCACATGAAAATCTTCTTCACGTCCAGAGCGCTCTGCATCCGTCCCACTAGTACGGCCATTTTTGAACATTTCAATCCACTCAAAGACGACTTTATCCCCATAGTGAGCCCACTTGTGGAGATTAATTTGTGCTCTTGGCATACCTTCTGCCCACAAAAAGCGTATGACAGAACGCTGTTCCTCTTTGGTGCAATTTATATGTTTTGCAGCCATCTTCACCACAGGGTGACAACTCTTGCACTAAACTACAAGGGTAGCCGGCTTGCCAGACAGAACTAGTCACATGACACTCTCAGACATGACCAATTACTACTCCTCCAGCCTTTACCATTTCCAACAAAAATATAAAAGTGCAGAAACTTTTTGAACATCCCTCGTATTAAGAAAATAAGATGTTTTAATAGAGAAAATAACATATTATATGTCACAAAAATCCAGTGTCTGAACCTGTTTGATCCATTTGTATGATGCTTTATAATAATAACAAAAATGACAATTAAGATGCATTTATCATGTTTGCAAATTCAAGGTGCTGTATAAGTTCCCAGGCATCCCCAATAACAAACATATTTCAAAGGTGAAAGGGAAATGGACAGTCCTTAAAAGACACAGCAGAAGCTACGGGAGATTTCACACCAGACACTGTGATAACAGCAAGAACATTTACACTATTTCTACTTTACATTTTAATACACAGAAAAATGTTCAAAGTGCTTTACAACATGTCAAAGAAATATTTACAAGAAATTTAAAAAAATTAAATTACTTAAGAATAACAATGAATAAGTAATACAAAATATGAGCTTACATGACATATAGTATAAAATTAGTAGGAATGTAGAGATGTTATTTATAATATAATATTGTAAGTCTCTAAAGCAGTGGTTCTTACATTTTTTGTGACAAATTTTGCCTTTTCTGTGTCTTCATGACCCACAATCACTGGAGAGTTGTCATCCTGTGTTCCCTCTTGGTGAATCACCACCGATCCTCGTAGGGGGCCAGTTGTGGCGATTTACCCTGGCCTGTGGCAACCCGTCGCAAAGCATTCTGCAAACTGTCTGTGACCTTTTCCCATTCAGTACTATTGTGATTTACAACTCAGCGTGACACAGGTTCAGTTATCATGCGACCCAAAATGGATCACAACCTATAGTTTAAAACACTGCTCTAAAGATTACTCCAATGATAAAGTCAGATGATCAATTTGAAAAATGTCATCAAGTGAAGATATGAAGGTCCCCAAAGTACTAATCTCAGCTAAAACATTTGGTAACTTTTTCCAAGTATCCTGGATCTAAAGTGTGACTCTGGCAAGCAGCTCCGGGCCTAAGTGTAAAAAGTAACCATATGTGTAGTACTAAAGATGTAAAGCACATGGTGGAGGTAGAGGAGACAGAAGGGTTCTTTAAAGCTTGTAAATGATGCAATACAAATGAACCATCAATACAGTCATGACATAAAGATGAAAATAAAGGCCATGCTGCATGTGTTCAGCTTTATTGCTGGAGCTGGGGGATGGGGTGTAGGAAGGTGGACATGCTTTTCCCCAATCTACACCTTTTTTAATAAACCATTTCCATTACGACGTAGCATGAGTAACAAATGACATTAACCTTTGCTCTGTGCGTTTAGCATTAGATTGTGAATAGGGGGTTAGCAAGTGAGAGAGCCCCTGTTGTGCTTAATGAAAATAAACAGAAAAAACACAAATCAAGTATGCTGTTCCTTGATGGCTCACAGTTGGAAATGTATTACTAATCTTACTTTTCTTCTCCCACTGTGAATTTATTACCAATTTTTACTTGTTTAAATGCCCCATGCTGTTGTAATAAACAATGGGGACACAAATTGCTGACCGTATTATGGACAAAACTTTCTAAATTAAAGAAGCATCACAGAGTGCTTTTGATAACAGCTGAAAAATGTAAACAAATTTTCAATTAAGTGAGTTTCAACAAAGGTAATAAATGCTCTGATCTAACACATTGTACTGATGTTAATGCAACACAAAGTTTTGGATCTGCATACACCTCATTCAGATTTTATTCTGCAGAGAGGATGTTTCACAAATCAGACAAACACAAAGTGTTTTGCAGTGTGGAAAGCCAGACATTCTGAAATAGCATGACACCATATCTCTCTATTATAAAAAGAAATTCTGGAAAGCAAAAGCAAGGTGACAATACATGATCTTCTCGGAAGTTCTCGAAAGACATTTAAAAGACCCACAAGACAAAACAGACTTGCCACGGAGCATCTCACGGGGACTGTAAACATGAGACTTGGTGCCAAGAGACTGTGCCAGGGCCGTCTCGCGGGGACATGGAACATGAGATTCTTGAAAGACAACCCCTACTTACGAAAGATATCATATAAGACCACACCCATCAAAAAACAGTCAGTCGTGTAAAAGCACGTAGTTCACACAAATCATGTGCTCTCAACACATATAACGCGTATAAGGGCAATATGGAGAATAGACACCCAAAGGCACTGGAGAGAAAAAAAGGCAGATAAGAGATTATGAAACCAGTAAAATTCGAAAGTATTGCGGCGTCCCAGTCAGGTGGCGGCCTTTTTGGTTTTAAGTGACTGTTCGGTCCGATTGAGGGAGGGTGCAGTACAGCACGGAAGACTGGAGCGGGGTATTGATTGATGCGGTAAGGGGGGGGGAGATGAGGGGTTGGAGAGGGTGCTAGAAAGTTGTGTTTGGGGTTACGAAGTCAGCGATTGTTCAAGTAAAACTTTTGTGACACTTTATTATGTCAGTCGCTACAGTATCAAAGAAAAGATAGAAAAGATTGCATTACCGCAAAACAAACGGTGATTAATCATCAGAACCAGGTGTAATTGAAAAAAGAGCAGGAAAAATCGAGGTCAGAAATAAAAGGCATCATTCAATGCACAAAACGTGGATTTACACAATAATAGACCATACACTATGAGAATCTGTGGTCCCAGAACAGTTAAAACAACAACAAGTTGAATTTCAAAGAATACACAATTCGGTCAGGTGTATATTGATGATCACAGAGAAGCGATGCAAATTTTAACAGGTAAAAAAAAAGGTAATGTATATATTCCGCAAATAACATTACACACCAAAGGAGGTCGTGATATGCCATTCATATTAAAATGTTTACAGTTTACCGTGAGAATAGCTTTTGCTATGACAATCAATAAATCACAGGGACAAACATTAGAAAAAGTCGGATTATTTATTAGAGAAACAGAAACAATATTCACTCATGGGCAGTTGTACGTTGCGTTGTCACAATGTGTCTCCAAAAAATATTATTTTTAATGAAGCTTTAAAGTAAAATTGCAAATAATGAAATTGAAACAATTCCAAAGAAAAAAAAAATTAAAATTGTATATCCGATTAACCAAACACAGGGGTTGGCGGGCGAAGCCCCCTAGTAACATCATAAAATCATCACCGTACATTAAAGGAATAGTCCACCCAAAAATGTTATTTTTTATATGTGACTTACCTCATATATTTTATAGTGGTGGCCTAATCTCATGTTTTCATGTAGTATGTACAAAAACGTTTATGATATAATACAAGCCAATAATAACTATTGCTGTTCCACAGAAAACGATGCAAAAAACCACCATGGAAAAAATAAAATAACTCTTGTGTCACACAATTCACGTGTTTGTTGTCCAATTGTATGCTCAAAATGTGCAACTCCCATGCTATTTTGCTAAAATATTGTTAAACAGATACCTCTGGAATGATCACAGCTTATACATAATCAGTAAAGTAAAGTCTCATGTTAGTCACTTTTTATAATGAAGGACTCTTTTTATAATGAAGAAGGACTCAATGAATGATGGGAGAGAGGCAGGTCTTTAATTCAAAAAGTGACTCTCATTCTAAGTGAAAACATGACATGACAATTTTTTCTCAGTCATCACTACAAACTACATGGGGTAAGTAACATAAAAAATATCATTTTTGGATATAGTATTCTTTTAAAACGTGGAATATCCATCCATCCAATTATGCAAATATCTATCAATCTATCCAATTATCCATGTATTCATCACATTATATTTGTTTAAGGTGACCAGACATCCTGATTTAAACAGGCAGTAGACAACAAAACGATTTGGGGATGACTTGAAAAATGGTATGAAACAAAGAAACACGTCTTTACAGATCAGAGTCCAAAACAGAACTGAGCTAACACAATAGGTTTGGTCTATAAATATAGCCAGAATAGGAAGAGGTGGGATCAGGGAATCAGGAACAGGAAGTGATGTTGTCTGTAGGTGGGTCCTGGATACCAGAAGTGATGTCATCAGAGGGTGCTGGACGTGATGTAATCAGTGGGTGGACCAGATGTCACTTCATTGAGGGGCTTGGTCTTTGGCTGGTTTGCAGAGGGACAGGAGGAGAAAGGATCAGATGACAGCACTAACCCCTGGTCCGACTGAGAAACAACACTCTTTGAGCTCATAAATTATCTCCCATACACTTGTGTATTTTACTTTAAAAGTTGATGGATCTGTTTTATAACAATTTAGAGTGGTTTTCCAGAGGAAGAGGTGATCCCAAAACGTGATTCTGAAGGACATGATGACTTGGATACCTTCGGATTGGAGTATGAATCACATTACAGCTTTGATGGAGATTTGCATTGGCAATCATTTGTTTGACCCCAAAAATTGTAATTAAGGAAACTGACAAGCATAAACTATAAAGACTAAAAGCCTTGGCGCTCACTTATTCTTAGAGGTTGGTAAACTTGATGAAAATTTTATGTAAGCTATCTGCTGTTTCTTGGGTGTTCTTGCTGAAATATAGAGTGTAGACATCTATAATGAGATGGTTTAGTATATCACTCACTACACTGTGACTTTTGCTGAGCGGCTCTTGCAATCCTAAATGAGCCCTCAGTGGACTCTAGAACAAAAAGAATTCCCAGCCAGAATAGGTTCATTCACAGTATAGAATGTGCAACCTGACAGCAGAGAAAGGTAGAAGAAATACAATGTTTATACATTTCATTGTAATTAAATATATGATATATACAGTACATTTCACACATGTTATGTTTGGACCTATACACATGCACACATTTTCACATCTATTAAATTCTATTCAGAGTCCTAGGTTGCTGGAGCCTGTCCCAGTACCATCAAGTAGTCATTCTCAGTCCCCCAAATAACCTAACGTGTACATCTTTAAAATATGAGAGTAAAACATGATGTACCCAGGAAGAAACGAGCAGACACATGAAGAATGTATAAACATGACACAGACAATGAATGGGTGCAGGGTTTGAACTCAGGAGGCAGCACTAACCACTGCACCACCAAGCTCTCTGGCATTGTTTTAATAAACATGCATCCTTTTTTCCTTTTTGTAAAGTTATTGGCATACATTCTAACAAGTAGTACATATCGCACACTGCCAAATGGTCAGGAAACTTTGTTATCAAGTCCCAATCCATTTGTTGGATTGAGAGACATTTCTTTCTGATCAGCAGGCATCGCAGTTTTTATCTTTGCTCTGTTACACTTGGCTCAAGGTGGCATTTAAAAGTAAACTGTGATTAAAACAATCAGGCAGAACACATACAGAGAAAACAAATCCACTTATTGCTTTACTGCCGCCTTGTTTCATCGATATTGAATTACTCTGGCTATGGTGGTAAAAATTTCCCAGTAGATGTTCCTCTCAGGCAGCTGTACAATTGCTAGCATTATCCGTTGTGACATTTTAAAAGAAAGCAGTAACGATATTTTAGTCGAAGAGAAAAGGAGGATGTTCCAGGGGATTAAAGCATCTCAAGGATATTGTGACATTTAAAGTTTGGCTCGGCTCTAATTGCAGGTGCTCCAGCTCAAATTAACGATGAGGAAATAGCAGCAAATTGTCAAAAAATAATTTCATTCTTTAAAAAAATCATAATTGTTTTCATTGCCTTTTTTCTTTATATTTAAAAGCTGTGTTCTGGCCTAGTTCTACGTAATCCAATATACTAGATTTACATTCTTCTACATTTAAGCCTAAGGGCTACACACAGGTAATGAGGTCTGGCACCGTGCAGATAAAACAGAACAGTACATTATTTTTGATTTTGATGTATGACAACAATATTCAAATACAGGCATTATGATTAAGTGACTAAGATATTGAGATTGAAACTACAAGGATGTGAATTCAAATCCCTATGTAATGAGTCAGAGTAATCCTTAGTGAGTCACACAACTGCCTTGCTCTGGAGACGGGAGAGTCACTGGAAAGAAAGGGCTGTGCTGAAGTGTCAGTGTGAAAGGTGCAAATTACAGAATATATACAACACTAAGCACAAGTCTTATGCAACCTAGAAAACGTAAATAAACAAAAACGTTATTGGTGTGGTAAGTATATTTGCTTGTTTTAATTCTATTTAACATTAGAATAAACATAAATACGCACAGATTCACTAACTTGGGTGAGCTTAGACTATTGCACAGTACTGTACAAGCCACTTAAATCTGGTTTCCTAGAAAGTCAAGCATAATTTTATATTACTCCTTTCACAGTGGACACCATGACAAGGTAACACAAAAGAGCTTTGCAATCCAAGCAAGAATAAAATTCAAAGAAACAAGCTGAAATATGAGATTCAGCACAGGATAAACTAGAAGAGCCTACAGGAGTTTAGATTAATATTGACAGCAGAAGATGGATATAGAGCACAATCTGGATCATTATAGTTTATCTGGAAGACACTGGTTTAATCAACTAAAATGCAAAAGTGAAAAATTCGTTTTTGATACAATTTAAATGTGAACACTCACTGAGATTAAGGAACAAACTTAGGGTGATAGCTCCAGATATTAGAAGCCACAAAAGCTCAGGAATAAAAAGTACTTTATGATATGTGATTCATTTTCTCCTTTTGTGGATCTCCAGCTGCAAACATATATATATATATATATATATATATATATATATATATAT
>JANRMT010062857.1:401864-434308 GCA_026402145.1 Polypterus bichir lapradei
ATATATATATATATATATATATATATATATATATATATACGAGATGTGGCAGAAAAGTAATGAGACTGGCAACACTGCAAGCGATCTGGCAATGCTGCTCTGTTGTCCTTGATAGAGCACGTGTATCAGTACCCTCCCATAGCTCAGTGCGAGTTTCAACTCCTTCCGTTAACTGTGATTTTTGTGACTGCTATTAGCGAAATTGTGTTTTTGGTTGTGCGTCACGCAAAATGGAACAGTGGAATTTGGAGCAACGTTGTGCCATTAAATTTTGTGTTAAGCTTGGAGAATCGGTAAGTGTGACGTTTGAAAAGTTAAAACAGGCCTATGGGGAACATTCTTTATCCCGAGCTCAAGTTTTTCGCTGGCACAAATCATTTTTGGAAGGCAGAAAACACGTTGGAGATGAACACCGTTCAGGGAGGCCTTCAACTTCGAAAACCAATGAAAACATCGAACGTATGAACACTCTTGTGAGATCAGACCGTCGTTTAACATTAAGAATGTTGAGTGAACAATTAAATTTGAACAGATTTACCGTTCATCAAATTTTGACTGAACATTTGCACATGCGAAAGGTCTGTGCCAAAATGGTGCCGAAAAACCTCACAATTGAGCAAAAGGACAATCGAAAAAACAAGTGTCTTGATCTTCTTGACAGAATCGCTAATGAGCAAGATTTCTTTAGTCGTGTGATCACAGGTGATGAATCATGGATTTTTGAATACGATCCTGAGACCAAGAAACAAAGTCAGGAGTGGCACACTGCAAACTCTCCTCGACCAAAGAAAGCTCGAATGAGCAAATCGAAGATCAAATCAATGCTGATTTGTTTTTTTGACAAAAGGGGAATCGTCCACAAAGAATTTGTTCCTCCAGGACAAACTGTCAACCAAGTTTTTTATAAAGACGTCCTTGAAAGGCTCAGAAAAAGGGTCATTCGCGTGAGACAAATGGATGCTCCATCATGACAACGCCCCATGTCACACTGCCCTCTCCATAACAGAATTTTTGACCTCAAAAGGCATTCCTGTGGTTCCCCAGCCCCCTTATTCACCTGACCTCAGTCCGTGTGACTTTTTCCTTTTTCCTAAACTGAAAAATGTCCTCAAAGGACGTCATTTCGGGACTTTAGAAAACATCTAAAAGAGTGTAACGGACATGCTGAAGACCATACCGGTTGAAGACTTCCAGCGCTGCTACCAACAGTGGGAACAACGTCTCCATTGGTGTGTAGCTGCCCAAGGGAACTACTTTGAAGGGGATAACATTGATGTCTGAAAAAAATAAAAACTTTGGTAAATAAAAAATCAGTCTCATTACTTTTCTGCCACACCTCGTATACACATACATATACGATATATATATATATACATAATATATATACATTTAAAATGGCAGCAGCACCAGCATTGATCCCAGAGAGAAACCTATTTTAACATCACCTAATTTTGAATAAATTCCCCCTCACCATAATCCATTTCATCCTGTGTTCAGTGTCAGTAACTATGGGTGCATGCATGAGTGGGCACTGCAGTGCATGTGGCATCCTGTCCAGGGCGGTTTAATGCCGTGTCCTCAGTGTTTCTGGAACTGGCTCCATAACCTCATCCACCCCGATTACCCTAAGTTCAATTAAGCAAGTTTGAGAATGTTATGTTATCTACTGCTATTCACTCTCTCAAGACACAACCCTTTTCCGGGCAGCAGCAACTAGTTTAGGAAAATGAATCTTTGTTGCAAAAGGCACTTCACGTAGGAGTTACGAGAACACTCAACAGATAATTATAAGGGAGAAAGAGGTGGACACAGAAAATTCAGTAGTGATCTTCTCAAAAAACTGAAGCTTACTGCCATTAGAATGGAGTTAAAATATCAGCATTTACACAGTTTGACCAGCACCATGTTTAGAGAGGTGACAAAGTTAACAGCCTTGTTCAGAATGCCATGTTTCAGAGAGATTCAGCAGACAAAAGTCATAAGTAGTCATATTTCAAAAGAGAAGAGATTAAATGAGCATAGAGCACAGAAGGACAACTAATAATGATGATGTGAGACTGACTACATTAAAGGAAAGTCAATACTCTGCCAAATCTGTGTGACCATTAGCAGAACTACCAGCCCATTATGTTCAGCGAACTTGAATATTATGGGACAATTTCATACTCTAGATACAAGCTGATGAAAGTCCATGGACATGTCCTTCTCTGTTATGTAAAAAGCCTTAAGAAAGTATTCAGACCCCTTCACATTTTCACATTTTGCAATGTTGCAGCCTTATGTTAAAATCATTACCTCCTCGAACAACACTCAATACCCCAATGAAAGTGGAAACACACCTAAATGATCATATTGACACAAGTATTCAGACCCTTTAGCCAGTACTTAGTTGAAGCACTTTTATCAGCGATTCCATCCCAGAGTCCTCTTGGATCTGACATGACAAGTTTGATTCACCTGGATTTGGGAATTTTCTGCCATTCTTCTTTGCACATCTTCTCACATTGTGTCAGGTTGGATAAAGACCATGAATGGACAGTGTCACACATGTGTGCATGGGGAGCAGTCTAAGGGCTTAACTGGGAATAAGACGCAGAGCCAGGGCGTTTGATGAACGGAACTTTTTTTCCCTCTTCCACAGACCAACAGAAGGAAAACCCAGTTAAGCCTCCACCCATTTCCACTGCTCAATCACACCCTCCTGCAGACCTCATTTCCCCTTGAGATCCCACCCCTTCCTGTCCTCCACCTATATAGTCATGTTGGAAGGTGAATCTTCCGCCCATTCTGAGGTCCTGAGCACTCGGGAGAAGGATTTCATATCTCTCCACTTTGTTCCGTTCAGTTTTTTCTCAACCCTGACTTGTCTCCCAGTCCCTGCCACTGAAAAACAACCCAATGGTGTAAGGCAGCCACCAACAATGTACACCGCTGGAATGGTATTGCATAGATGACGAGCAGTGCCTGGTTCCCTCCAGATGTGATGCTTAGAACTGAGATCCAGCAGTTCAATCTTGATTTCTTCACGTCAGATAATCTTTTTTTCTCATAGTCTAAAATATTTAAATGCCTATTTTTCAGATTCTAAGCAGGCCTTCAAGTGCCAGCTGCCAGAAAGACCAGATTAGAGGTATGTTGTATTTGTGGTTGTCTTTCTGGAAGTTTCTTCCATTGTAACAATCAACTATCCCCAAGTTGAGTTACTAACACACCAAAGGTTGAATTCTAGAATGTTTAAACAACTATACCCCTTTAATTTACAGTGTGAAACATCCAAAATATATTTAGAATTCTAGAATGAATGCATCAATAACTGCAAACACTGGAACATACATATCTATGGATACAGAAGTACAAGGTTTAAATAAAATCAAGAAAAATGAATATTATTTTCTACTTTTCCACCAACCAAGAGAAGTGTCTTTGTTTTCATTACAAAATAGGACTGATCTCACCCATTCCTTGTGGACCTTCTTAACTCCATCCAATGATGGTTGTTTTTTTCCTTTGTCTAGAGTCAGGGAACATCCAGTTAGTGTAATCTGTTATATTAGTTATCTGGAAGCTTCTCCATTCCATCTAGAACTCCACAACAACTTTGTAATACTTTGTACTCCTTTGTAATCCTCAAGACTAGTTCTCGCAGTCTACTCTTCAGGCCTGTTCTTCCAAGATGGAGGATCTCCTCTCTTTCCTTTCTTTCCCAGTTTTTCTTTTTATTTCTCCCTTCTTCAGGATAATGATCTTCCTGTTATACTTTCTATCAACATAAAGTTCCTTCCTGTGTTCACCTTATCTCTGGTAGTCTTTTCAAAATAAAAGCTTAGAACAGAATTGGAATTTCAGTAATCCCCCAATCCTTTCCAAGTGTAAAATTTTGGCTCACTGTGCCTTTGTCTGATATCTCCACACAGATTCTCTGAAACTCAGTCAGAGTGACCATCACGTTTTTGGTTCATGGCACTCCTCCCCTGATTTCTCAGTTCAACCAGCAGTTAGCTCTAGGGAGAGTCATAGTTGTTCCAACCTTAATTTAAGAATTATGGAGACCACTGTGCCCTTAAGATCCTTAAATCCTGTCTCTAAGTTTTGCAGGTTGTTCCTTCAACTTCTGGCTTTGTTTTTGATCTGATTTACTGTACCTTGTCAACCGTGGGACCTTCAGCAGACAGGTGTGTGTCTTTTCTAATCATGTGCAATCAATAAGTGAACTCCAAAAAAGCTATAGAAACATCTCAGTGATGATCAAAAGAAAAAGATGCATCTGGGTAAAATTTTAAGTGTCATATAAAAGGTTTGGAATACTCATGTCAATGTGATATTTCGTTTTTTATTTTTAATACTAGCCATGTGCGCCCAACTACGTTGCGCGTGTTAAAGTTGTCTGTAAAGGGCTCCCTGTTTAAACACAGCTGCCAGTTGTGAACTGGGCCCTTTGTCGCACAGCATTATGATTTTTTATAAGGGAAACAAAATTACAAAAGAAAACCCTTGGATATTGATTCGATAGGAACGGCCTACTCGGAATAACTGTCCGAATCGTAATTATGTGGTGGTGTAGGAGCATATCTGCTTCTGTCCATTCACAGTCCATCTCCTTTTCACGACGCTGTCGTTTCCTCTCACGATCTCTTCTCAGCCTTTTTCCAATCTCGCAGGTTGCTTTGTGGCAATCCAAAGAGTAAGGCAATATACACGGAGCAATGGTTATAAAAGGGGGACACATAGGTATCCAGGCTTTTTAAAGCATAAATAGGGATCACTTCACTGACATGTGAGCAAGCCACGGTACAACTGTGAGACACGCAGCACTCGCCGGCTACAACGTAACAATAATAATTTCCGGAACGTGCTGTTACGTTGTCATTCATTTTACCCACGGTCTTTCTTTCTTTCATATGTTACGTAGGCATATACCTTTTATCTTCGGCAATCTCATTCTCTAACCAGGCCTCAGGAGCTAACCAGCGTAACACTGTCCACCCCTTTCGTTATTCCAGCACATTGTTGACATCCGTGAGTAACAACAACATACTAAACTGGAAGGTGGTCTACACATGCATGGAATTCGTGGACAAACAAAGATCAAGACTAAATGAAGTTCTCTTTAGTTAATTTAAAGCACAACAATTTGTTTAGTTTGAATGTCTGTGTTTTGAGGTGTGACTGGTGTACTACAGTCTGTCTGCAGTTTTAAAGGATCTCCATTCAGGTTAAGTTAACACTGACACGCTGAGCTTATGAACCGAATAATATTGGAAAAGAGCAGGCTAAAATCTGGCCTTGTGTTTCTGTAGCTGCTGGAAATCTCAGTTTCATGTGTACAGCAAAAAGAAGCAATATCTTGTGTGTGCATGCCTGCTTTACGCAGTGCTTCAAAACAGCATCCGTTAAAAAGCAGCAATTTGTGATATTAAAAAGACTTGTTCCAAAGTGACCAGCCTGTGAGATATGTGCAGAGACCGACGTTTACTGATTCATATTTTTATGTGCCACTTTCCATAAGGTATCTCTAATTGTAGTATCTTATATTATAATTACTCAGCTACCAGAATTAAAAGTAAAAAATATAACAAGTGTAATCATTTTCAAACCAATTCTTCCATCTTCTAAACCTACTTATCTAGGGTAGGATTACAGGAGCCTCAGGCTGAGGACAGGAACAATCCCTGGATAAGGTGCTGGTCCATTGCAGGGTCAATGCACACACACACACACACACGCACCCACACACACAATAAGGCCAAATCAGCATCGCCAATCCACCTAACCTGCATGTCTTTGGACTGTGAAAGGGAATCCACGCAGACACAATATGCAAACTCTGCACAGGGTGGACCTTGGATGTGAACCTGGTCTTTTTACTGCAAAGCTGCAATATCACCACTATCCACAATCACTTCATATGGTGCTAAATGTATTTTTGTTATTTCGATATTTTCTGTGATGGTCTGGTGAGCTGTCCAGGGAAGGCTCCTGTCTTCTGCTCAGTGCTGTCGATATAGGCACCAGCTCCCCATGATCCTGAATTACTGCAAAAGAAGGATAGATGGATGTTATGATTGTTATTAAATTTAACTTTAAAAACATGTTTACATTTACCAGGTTTGCCAAAGCGATGTAGCTATGATATGCAGATTACATTTCAATAAGCCTTCTAAGGTGTGATCATCAGTCATTATAAATAATGCAGTGCCGCCTTATTTTGCATTGCCAGCATTCAGATGCATTGATTACTAGAAAGTTCGAATGCTGGCAACAGATCAGATTATGGTGTATAAATACTGTGCTAAAAGACATTTGTGTAGTTCATGTAGCAGGGACATCAAAATGCGACTTGTGAAATTTTAAAGGGAACAAATCTGAAAAAAATCTAATTCTTTGTTCAAAAGCAATTGCAAATTCATTGCTAAGATCTTTTTCTCTCAGTTAATTCTTGAATGCTCTCACATTGTTAAGCTTTCATTTCTAGCAAGTGCTTTGCAAAGTTATTGCTAAAAAAAGGTGTTATACTGATTGACTGTGTAATTAATCTTGTTTCTAAGCCAGCCAACTGTAATAATCAGCATAGGAAATGCTAATAATAAACAGAGCTAGAAGGCTCCCAATTTTGGCTTATTTATGAATACTTTTATACTTTAGCCACTCTTATGATAATAACAAAATAACTTTTATCTTTGTGTCCAGAGAAAGTGAAAGGTGGCAGGTGTCAAAAAGAAATCATTCTAATTGGTCAGTCCAAGGAATTCAGGCATCTGTGCACAAAGACAATGAGCAAGACCCAAAAACGAGGCCAGTATGAGAATTCATTGTGCATATGGAATTTACACATTCTCTGTGTGCATATGCATTTTTCCTTTGGGTTTTCCTCACACAACCCTAAAGATAAGCATGTTAGATTAATTCTGAATGGGCCTAAGTGAGTATGGCTGTGTGTCTGTATTTAATCCTTTGATGGAAAAGTGTCAGGTCTGGGGTTGTCTCTTACCTAATGCTGCTGGGAAAGTCTATAGCCCAAATCCCCCCAGTAAGCTAGATTGGAGGTATGTCATTATAGTATGAAAAAGTTTGACGTAATATAGTAACATTGAAGACTCAACTTTCTCATACATTTCAAAGTCAGACAAGTAAAGAGAGCTACACGACTACAAAAGGAACATTAAGTATACACAAAAGATGACCAACTCTGACCTACAGGTACAAAACCTTTAAAAAGGTTAAAAAGTTTTACATCGATACATTGTTCACATTGTTTAGGTCATAGTTTCTTAAACTATGGGTGGGGTTGTGGGTTGCCGCCTTTTGGATCATGCAGGGTTGTGATTCACTGTTTTATTCAAGAGGAAAGGGTCACATATGGTTGGCGAAGTATCTCTCAATGTTGAAACAATCAGGGCTACTCCACTCTGACTGTCGGCGGTGATTCTCAAAGGTGGAGCATGCACACCACCATCCTACTCCTGATCTAATGGCTGTCATGGACTGGGTCTTGGAGACACTAAGGAGATTGGGTCGTGAGAAAAAAAAGTTTAATTAACACTGGTCTACTTGTTAAAAGGTCAAATGAAATGCAGGTTATATTAAAAACTGTTTAAGATGAGTCAAGAATGATAATGCTCAAACTGTTTAATGTGTTTGTGAGACTGCATCTGTAGTGCAGTTCTGGTCACCACACTACAAGGAAGGACATAACAGTATTAGAAGTTGAAGAATGAAAAATAGCCAAGAAAGGACGTAACAGTATTAGAAGGTGAGGAATGAAAAATAGACAAGGGCATTCTGGGACCTAGAGGGCCTGTCCTAGTCTGTTGGCATCTTTAGTCCTGTGCAGACAAGGCTGCATGAGAACCTACCTAGATCTTCAAAATTCTCAAAGTCAACAATAAAAGTTATGTATCAAAATACTTAAAGATAAAAAGGGAATCTCGTACTCAAGGACATTGTTAAAAATAAAGGGTATTTGCATTTAAGAGAGATGAAGGAAGCAAGGTCTCATACAAATGGTCATGTGTATCTGGAACAAATTACCAAGTTGTGTAGGTGAAGCAGAAGCCTTGAAATGGTTTAAAATAATCTAAATGAGATATCGGGACAGCTCAGCTCTTAGCTAAACAAGTAAGCTTAATGGACTCCTCTTGTTCATCAAATGTCTTGTATTCTTATTTTCATTTGGTTGAGTGTTGTTTCAAAATTTACTAGGATGTTTATGATAGTGTGTTTTCTTTCCTGTTTGAGTGTTTCATAATCTTCTGGTTTCAACCTGGTGTGACTTTTTCTTTGCACCTTGCCACTCTTCTTGTCCATATACTTGAAAAGGGTCAAAAAATAATTGATTGAATGGATAACGAGAACAGTGAGTATTACTGTTATCGAAATTATGGGGGATCCCTGAAATACATTTTTAAAAATATGTTGTGCTGCTATAAATTGCATTCTGCCCATCATTGTTACAGCAGCTCATCACAATTAGGTGGGAAGGCAGCTGTCTGTAAATGTCTCATAGGCTTGGAGTGGTTAATTGCTCAAGTGTTCTGGCCATCTGGCCAGAACATGCCTTAAGTGGATTTAAGAAAGATGGCAGAGACATTTAGAGCAAAAAATTAAACAGGAGCTGAATGCAGCTTTAAGAAGAGCTTGACAGTGGATAACAGAAAGTACCAGAGAATGCTGAAATTGCTTTATCGACAGTGTTCAAATAGTAAGGGAACCCCAGTGTTCCCCTGAAATGTCCTACTTCTGCTTTCTGTTGTCATCACTAACTCAAGCCACAGTGTTGGAGTATGACAGGGTCCACAGCATGTAAATACCTTAACTTGCATGAGAAGCAGCCATTTTAGCATTGCACACCTATCGTCCAAGTTCCTACATTACATGAAAATTGACTGTTTTGCATGATGCTGGCCAGAAGTGCAGGGTCTCTTGTATTCGCAGACTGCACATCTGTGAATGATATCATTTATCTGCTTAAGAACTACCGTATATACTCGCGTATAAGTCGGGTCTTGAAACCCGAAAAATCAATCATAAAATCAGACCCCAACTTATATGCCTGTTCAAAACTGTGACACCTAATTTTTTTGCATCTTCTTGCCTCCTCCAATCTCGTACCAGTTTCTCAGACACATCAAATTTTGTTACAGCAACACAGTTACCAATTTCTTTCGCCACTTCAACGACATTTAATTTTAAAACCAGCTTCATATTTTCTTCTGAGTGAATGCTCCATCGTAGATAAGGCATGCTCTTACGATTAAGGTGTATGAGGGTGTAAGATACAAAAAACACAAAACGGTGCAAACTTTGCTTCGGAATAGTTTGGGTATTACCGTGTGGTCATGTAGGCACAATACATAGAAAAAAAAGGCAGTGTGCTCTGTGGTTACTCTCTCAGGTGGGCGTTAGCGTAGCATAATCTCTTGGAGACCAATAGTGTGAGTTTTCCGCATTCGACTTATACGACCAACATTATAAAATACCGGAAATCATATGGTAAAATTAAGCCCCGACTTATGCGCGAGAGAAATTATCCGTGAATATATACGGTAAATATTTTAAATGACTGCATTGTACATAGCAACTTTAATGTCTATTCTACAGTGTCAGAGTTCAGTCAATACTAGAGCGTCTACAGAACCCACCGATTACCACATGGTATCTCACACACTGAACAGGAGCAATGGGTTTGATTTAATGACTCAAAGATATACATCACCTAAAAATTATATTGTTTAATATGTTGCTTACCCCATGTCATTTGTAGTGATAGCTGAGAAACTTTTTTTATCTCATGTTTTGGTGTGTTAGTGCACATAGAAGAAAAAAAAATAGGGACACAGTGAAGAAAAAATCTTGAAATTTCCATTTTAATTGTGTAGTTTATTTGTTATTATAGACAAAATGTCAACTTATTTTTGAAATTTCCACTTTAATCTCATAGTTTATTTCATCATTAAAGTAAAACATTGTAAACTACATTTTAAAATCGATATTGAATCTACTTGAGTTTCTCATACTCCATCATAGCTATAGTAGCATGTTAAATGCTTTGTATTCTAAGTGTTCCCTGAGCCAGTCGTTAATTGCTACGTGCTTCTTAAACTGACTTCCTCTTGCACTGAGAGGAGCTGCAGACAGTAATTGCCACACAGGATATATTAACTTTGTGATATTCCAGCTCTCTGAACATTTAGAATACTAAGATTTATACTTGATATAATTTTCTTGATGACGTGCCTTAAAGTATGTATATTACATTTTACAGATAAATGCTTAACTTCATTTAAATGTATACTGTTAATAGTTAAAAATGTGGGGGCATGGTATTGCAGCGTTAGCATTGCAGCCTCAGCTTAAGGGGTCATGCCCCAGGTGTTCCCTGTCTGGAGTTTGCATGTTTTCCTGGTGCAATGAGCTGGCACCCCATCCAGGGATTGTTCCTGCCTCGTCTTTTGTCACGACATCTCTCTATTATAATAAAAAAATCTTGGGTCGAGACGTGATTTTCTCAGAGACACTTTAACATCCCGTGAGACAAAAGGACAGCTGCTATACAGGTTTTTAAATGTTTGAAGTGCTGCGCGACATGCAAATTACGCAGCACGGCACAAGCAGCAGCAGCATGCCAGCTGGTCGAGCATATAGGAGGTAAAAAAAAAATTTATTTGTTTCCTATTGTATCACTGTTTAAGAGGGGGTTTCTGAGGAGCAACCACATTTCCTTAGCGTGCGTTCAGCCCCCCCTCTTCACAACGCAAGAGACAGAGATGTGAAGTGGGTGGCACGCAGTGCGCCCCGGGAGGAGGGGGAATAACTGATTCACTAAAGCTATATCACTGGAAAATATCAAGAAGTAAAAAAATGAATGAAAATGAATGAAATGAAAATAATAATCTCTTTAAATTGTATATCCGGTTAACCAAACCCGGGAGAGGGCGAGTGAAGTGAGCATGGGGTGGAGCCAACTAGTAAACTACAAAATCAAAGTCAAAATTTTGAATTTAATAACAAAACAGACATTTTTTTTTCTTCTCTGTGGCCCAAATACGGTTCCGTAGAAAACAGACATAAAGTTCCTAGGAAAAAGCATCCAATGTTGACCAACACTGGACAACAGCAAACAAAATTTAAAACATCGTACTTCTTCTTCTTCCTCTTCTTCATCTTCTTCATCTTTTCCCACTTCTATATCGGGGTCAAAGTACTTGATCAATATCCATTAAAATAGTGTAAATTTCATATTACTTGTGTCAAATTATCCACATGTCAAGTCATTTACTCGTATGCCCTCAGCATGTGAAACGCATGTATTTTTTGCGAACATTACATCCATAATTCTACAATAAGCCCCTGCACATGGGGTCACACCTTTTAATTGAAGACCAACCTCTCCCCTTCATTAGTCAAGAGTCCTGTCTTCAATCCTGTGTGAAGAGCCTTCCTGTTTGTGGGCTACTTTCATTTTTCCTTTGCAAAATGCATTCATTTTTTGTCTGTGGTGATTGTTTTACTTGTTTAAAATTTATTTTGTCTTTTCTTTATTTCACTGCCATTTTGTGTTGTTTGTTGATGGAAATGGTGACAACTCAAGACAAAAGGAAGTTGCAACGTATGCCGCCATCAGGCTGTTACTATTTAAAGATAGTGGCACGCTTAGATACTTTGTCCAAGTTTATGGATTGCTAAACAAATAATGTAGTAATTAGTGCTTTCAGATATCTTTAACAGTTGCGACTTTAGTAAATACTGCGTTTAGATGCCTTTGATAGTTACAACTTGTGTGACTCTAACTCCGATTTATAGTTAACATTTTGGGCTTTGTTTCTTAAGTATCATTTTGACTTTTCTGGCTTTGATCTCAGCCCACTTTCTTGACTTTTATTTTTGCTGTTGCCTCTTGGTCTTTATATCTACTAGTGTTGATCTTGTCATCTTCTCTTGATGTCAGCACAGTGGGTGAGCCACCCCACCTGAGAGCCAGTGATTAAACAATACATAGGCAGACCGAGTTGGGCTGTTACGGCGTTTTTTTCTGTTTGCTTGTATGACATTTTGTATTCCCCATTTGCTTCTACACTTTTTATATAAATTAGGACATTAGTGCAGTTTGGTTGGGATTTTTAATATGCTATTAAATATGCCATATCGTATGAACAACAACAATGAATCTTTATCATGTTAGTAACCTTTGGTAAAGACATCTGCCAAAGAACAGAAAATGTTTTCACATAGCATAGTTATAATATAGTTAAAGCAAAGCACTGATGAAGAATATAGAAATCATTTGTCACAAGTGGCAAGCATAGTAGAGTCCATTTGTTTCAGGGTCACACAGAGTTACAGCCTAACCTGGCAGCATTGGGCACAAGTCCAGCACTGATGTAAATATATGTAATTGCTTGGTAGAGAATTAGAAAAGTTTTTATTTTCTGTAAAACCAAACAGCTCCAGTAATACAGCTGAAGCATTTTTAGCAAGTCTACAAATAATCCTTTGTTCCAAGGGAAAAGACTTATTAGTGTTTTAGTCGTGAATTGCCTAGTAAATAGACCCTTGTGTCCAACAGGTCAACACTACGTGCCCAGCCTGCTGACACATCCATTAACACACTGTCAGCTCTAAGAGGTTTATTCCTCTCAGAAATCTCAATGGAGACTTTTGCTATTATTCTATAAGGTAACAGTTTTGCCTTGTATATTTTTGTATGATATGGTAATTGACTGTGCAAATAAAAGCAGTCTTCTGTTATGAAAAAAAGGAAAGAAGAATAAGACAGTGAAACTGGTAAATCAATGAAAGTTAAACATTAATTGAGACCAGCCTTTGTGCTAGATGTAAGAAATGATTTAAGTTACAGTAGATGCTCTTATTAAAATGAACATTAGTGTGAGCTACTGTCCATTTAGAGAGATTGGTTTGAACAAATTGTGGTGCAGATATTCTGTCAAATTAAATCTTTTCTGTTAGTATGGTTTGAGGTCATTACTGCAATCTCTTGTTTGGGTAATGCAATCAAAAGAAGGCAGCAGAGGATTTCCCACAGGTACAGTATCTTGAAGAGTCTTTTGTCTCATCCGACTATGTCATTCTCATTTTAATCCTGCCTGAAAGCTGATTATTAGGTCATTATGGCCAAGAATCAATAGTCTGGATAATACAGGTCAAAAATGAAAAGTTTGGCATTTAGACCAGTTGCGGGGTACAGATAAATCATAAAAAATTCATTGTAATATAAAGATACAATAAACTACATAAATCTCACATACATTAACACATTTAAAACTTTAAAAATGAATACTGTTAATGATTTAAATTACCAAAACCCTTTTTTTCAGTTTGTTTCTCTATTTAATGTAATTGTAGCAAAATAAGCAATTTTTTTTTTAAACAAGTTTCAAAATGTTCATGTGGCAAAACATTCAGGTGTTTTCTAGGATTGGGAAAGTTTGAGTATTTTATGTTTGTATTTACCTCATCAAAGACACATTTTTATTTAATCAATATTTTGTCATGGTGGTGTGTGTGTGTGACATGTTAGAGAGCTTCGCTTAGACTGCCACACCGCTGTTTGTACAGGCAGCACATATAGGCTTACGCCACCAGCAGGCACATGTGACTCTGCAGCCAGGATTGGTTTGCTAACAGGAGGGGTACGCTGACCTGTAAAAGAGGAAAATACTGCGTACAAAATCCACAAGCTGAAGTGTCCTTTCTCAAACTAAATTTGAAACAGTAAACTAATCTGTAATTGAATGTCTACAGAATGTTTTTCTGTTTATTTTAAGGATAAGAGACATGCAAGAGAGAGAGATGTGTAGGGTAGGATAAATTTACTTATCCTATTTACATTAGCTGTGGCTTTTCCTTTTAGAAAAGAAAGTACCCTTTATCGCAGATTTATTTTAGTAACATCGTGCATCCATTGAGTGAGGCCAAGCCTGCACAGCCTCCCCTTAAACTCCACCCATAATCAAAGGCATTATGATACAGTAATATTAATAATACTACACTTTATTTATATAGCACCCTTCACATAGTACTCAATCCAATGACCAAACTCTAATAACTTGTTCATGTCTGACAGCAAACAGCAAGTATACAAGTGACTGAGGAGGTATAACAGCCTTTTGAATTTTCTGATCTTACAGAAATGTGTTTTGATGAAAATACTTCATAAAAATTACACAGAACCTACAATGAAGTTGAAAAACAAGTTAAGTTAGTATGGTTGTGCATCTTTAGTTTATGTAATGTTGCACATTTTTTTCTTTATTTTGCCAGCACTGGGACTATCATGTTGGGTTAACTAACTACAGCTGGCATTCTATGTGGTGGCAGAATAACATATGATGCCAGCAAGCCAAAAAGACTTTAAATGTCTGCAGCATCAGTCATCCAAAAAAAGACCACATTCAGAAGTAAATCAATTCAAGTCATATTGTCATGTGTACCTAATACAATCAAACTCATCTGCATTCCTCCTCAGAACAGTTGACAAAAATATAATTTCTATATATATAAAATCCAACATCTGTATGTCTGTCTGCTTTTCACGAGAGAACTACTTAACGGATTTAGATTGGGTTTTTTTTCTATGACTTGAGATGTGTATCTTACATCTGCTTAGCTAGCGAACAACAGAACTATTAACAGATTTAGATTTGGCTTTTTTCTAAAATTTGCTTGAACATTCCGGCTGATTTTGTGACTTCTCTCATCACGCTATGAGTTATAGTTCGCTTACAGAAGCAATATAGTCACGCTAATCCAAGAAAGAGGCTGTTGGTTGAGGGGAGGGAGAAGTGTGATGTTAGGAGTGGGGAGCCAGGCAGGGCCCTCCTCACTGCCCTGTTTCACTTCTACGCGGGTGGAGCCATGGGGGACGGCTAGTAAATAAATAAAAATTCTACATAGCAAGTAACATACAGCCGCTTCACACTCAGCTGCGAACCGCTCCAGAGAGAGCTGAAGATCACGGCCTGATGAAGCAAACAGGACAACATCATCTGCAAAAAGCAGTGACCCAATCCTGAGTCCACCAAACCGGACCCCTTCAACACCCTGGCTGCGTCTAGAAATTCTGTCCATAAAAGTTATGAACAGAATCGGTGACAAAGGGCAGCCCTGGCGATGAGAATCAGCACCTCCAAATCCGAGACCATGGTCCTCAGCCGGAAAAGGGTGGAGTGCCCTCTCAGGGTTGGGGGCGAGATCCTGCCCCAAGTGGAGGAGTTTAAGTATCTCGGGGTCTTGTTCACGAGTGAGGGAAGAATGGATCGTGGGATCGACAGGCGGATCGGTGCGGCATCCGCAGTGATGCGGGCTCTGCATCGGTCTGTCGTGGTGAAAAAAGAGCTGAGCCGTAAGGCAAGGCTCTCAATTTACCAGTCGATCTACGTTCCTACCCTCACCTATGGTCATGAGCTATGGGTAGTGACCGAAAGAACGAGATCGCGAATACAAGCGGCTGAAATGAGTTTCCTCCGCAGGGTGTCTGGGCTTTCCCTTAAAGATAGGGTGAGGAGCTCAGTCATCCGGGAGGGGCTCAGAGTAGAGCCGCTGCTCCTCCGCATCGAAAGGAGTCAGATGAGGTGGCTCGGGCATCTGATCAGGATGCCTCCTGGACGCCTCCCTGGTGAGGTGTTCCGGGCACGTCCAACCGGGAGGAGGCCCCGGGGAAGACCCAGGACACGCTGGAGGGACTATGTCTCCCGGCTGGCCTGGGAACGCCTTGGGATTCTCCCGGAAGAGCTGGAAGAAGTGGCCGGGGAGAGGGAAGTCTGGGCTTCTCTCCTTAAGCTGCTACCCCCGCGACCCGACCTCGGATAAGCGGAAGAGGATGGATGGATGGATGGATGGATGGAAGTAACATACAGTATACTGTATCTACGCAATATCTGTTCTTATGATCCACTGTTCAGCAACACTATGATGTATATTTAAAGGTTACTCAGCTAACCTACATTCTGGTTTCGATATGTGGTGCCCCTTTGTCTTTGTCTTACCTCAGATTAATCATTCGGTACGACTGATTGGCTTCCAACCCACTTCTGTTTTGTAATTCCTGTAAGCAGTCTGCTTTTCTCCACCATTCATTAATCATAATTCTCGGATGTTCATGATGTCATTAAAATAATTACCAATTGAAACAAAATGTGAATAAATATTCCCTTAATCTACATGCAAACTGTTTCTATTTATTCTTTGTCCAGAAATGAACTTATAAAGAAAAGTCTGGATAGCAAATAGCAGTGTAAGGGCACCAGCTGTGCTATGATGAACAAACATAACACTAAACTGTTTTTATTCCAGCTCCTAAATTAAAATGTTCTTGGTTTACCAGGGTAAATGCTTTTAGCCATAAACAAGAGGCTTCCATGTTATAATTCCTGGCTAAAGGCTTAAGGCCTGCATAGATCCAATAGTGAGACGAAAGCTTTGAAGCCAATGAATCCACATAGTTAGAAAGGAAGAGCCTTAAATACCTCTGGCCCACAAAAATACAGTTCCTTTAAAGATTTAAATTAAAATAAGTCAGAAATCAGGCAATGAGAAGACAAGCAGGAGTTAAAAGAAAGGTTTTGACTTGGAAGCTAATCCAAATCCAAATCTAAATCCAAAATGCAATTCCTTCAAACACAAGCCAGAATTGAATAAAAACAGGGAATCCAGACACAAAATGTAAAATCGGGATCTTGTGGTAATGCGTTGTTTTGTCATATAGTGTCCTAGGTGATCCTGTTTTCCCCTTTATACTCTATTGTGTAAATCTTAAGAACATGTCTCAATCTCCATACTTTTGCCCTGGATATGTTACACTGTCTTTTATAGTTATGCTTCAGGTAACAAGAGAGTGCATTAGCACAAACAGGAGAGAGAGAGAGCTACACTTTTAATTATATATCGATCATAGATACTATGCCCAAATTATGAAGAAAGTAAAATGAGAGTGACAAGAACACTATTACTGCGTAAGCAGAGGTGCACCTTGAGTCCATAGGCTGCTGTCTGTCTTATCTTCTTTCTAGCTTGCTCTTTTCTACCACATGGTCTTTGAATGGAATATTGAAACAAACAGCATGCCTGTCTCAATATGGCTGCTAAGTTGTCTTCATCATGAAAAAATGGCAAGGGAGAGAGGTGATCTTCTCTTCATGGCAAGATAAAAGAGTGTTCAACTTATATAATTCCTATCACAATTCCTGGACCAATGGGTGTTGGCATCTCCCTTTGTTTATCCAATTCTGTTTTGGTATGACTGGACCAATGGGGTATGAAATGGGCAGTCGTAAACAGCCATATTTCAGTTCTCCAATCCTGCTTCGTATCAGCCAGGCAGTTTATGCCCTTCCTGCAGGGGATGGCTTATAGACTCAGGTAAGGTCTGAACACAGTCATCTTTGCCAAACTGTTTGGGTGCATGCTGCATCCCCCCAGCCATAAATTACACTTCCTAAAGCTTTCTTCCTGAAGGGGGAAGGCATGTATACTCGTTCAACTCATCCTGTCGCCCTTTCAGATCATGTTAAATGTGGCAGCTCTGAATGCCCTCACCACAAATGTTGCATCCTAAAGATTCAGGGGAGCTGGTTAGCTGAGCAGCAAAGAATGGCTATTCTTCTCAGTAAAATAAAACATACCTCCTTAAATGCTTTCTAACACCAATTTTAACCTACTTTTAAAAGGCATAGAGAGAGAGGTTAGGAGCACATACTGATACAGCGAATTGCCGCAGCCAGCCCATGACAAACCAACTTGGGATCCCAGATTAGGACCTGAGTGCAGCCATGTAACAGGTGACACCTCAGCTCCATGCTAGTTCAGATGGAATGGAACAGTGTCAGTTTTTTATGGTGGCTGGAGTGCCAATTCTGCCACCAACCCTCAAGATTTTCCCTGCAGGTTGGAGGGCTTACATGCAGGGCTGGTTGCAGATTAATGTCATACCCAGGATGGCGCAATTGCAGGTTAAGGGCCATGATCAAGGGCCCAATGGAGTAGAGTCGCCTTTGGCATTTTTCGGGACTTGAACCAGCAACCTTCCGATTACCAGTGCAGATCCCTACCTCAGAGCCAACACTATGCCTTTGAAAGGAATATTGCATTCAATTATAACAATGCTAAATATTACAAATACAAAAACAGCAAAAGAACATTAAAACAAGTACATTTTATGCAATCCTTACGTCACTTCATTTCTTCTTTGTATATGTTAATTTCTGAGAACTTTTAATCTCCATTACAGGCATGCTGGGCTTTGTGGCAGTGCAAGTTTTTAATAACAGCGAGGCAGCGCAGACCCTGTGAGTGTAAGTGTGTGAGAGAAAAGCTGTGTGGCTGCGGAGATTCTTGATGAGGAAATTTACTAATTGCATTTAATGTGCACACAAGCAGTTAATGCAGCTGTCCCTCATCAGAGCTCTGCAGGTTGTTTGGCACACCTGCACTCACTGGGGATGAAAGGGTCTGAGTGAGAGATAGAGGAGAACTGAAGGAAGAGAAACCGAGAGAGGGAGAGGGAGAGACAGAGAGAGAGAGAACAGGACCAGGAAATCAGACCAGTGCTGTGGTGAGAAGGCAGTGCAATCAGGGAAGCCCTGCGAAGGAGAGAGAGGAACGGCGCTCCAAGGGGAGATCAACCGTGCTGAGCAGTCCAAACACGGGAGATCATGGGCTCCTAGGTATACTGACTCAAGACAAGACAGTGTAAGATTTTAATAAAAAGGATCAGAAGATGAGATGTGGTCAAAAAAGCAAAACAACCAAACAGTTGTCAACTTTAAAACATTAAGTAAAAAATCAAAGTCTTTTAATGAGAAAAATATTAGTTTGTACATGAGAATAAACAAATCCAAATGGATATCAGATAATTCAGTGTAGAAAATGTCGGCTCTCTAAATGACATCACCCATCTCATACTCCCGGAGCTTCTCAGGAAACTCGTTGTAGCAACAGTCGTCATGTTAAAATATATAATGTGATGTCGCAATAAAACATTATCAAACGAAACTAAATGAAAGAAATAAATATAAAAATCATAGTTCTTGGAATCCAAAACCATACACTGTAATTCACATATGACATGTACTCAGACATCGAGGAAATGAACAAAAGTTAAAGAAAATAGCATATTATAGTATTAGGAATCCCGTGGACACTGATGAACGTGCGATGGATGCCAAAAAGTGGTGGTCAGAATGGGAGCCATAAAAAGCTTTCAACTGGTGGATGTCTTAGTCCAGTTGAATGGACCTGTGAGGGTGAGACAACTGAGGATGCACTGAGGTCTTAATGAAAGAAGATGCTCCTGTTCATGGTATTATTTCTGGTTTTAACGTTTTTGAAAGGATAATTTATTGCTAGTTTTATCTTCCATCCTTTGTTTAATTGGATTATTTACAGACTTATTTATTTATTTAAGAAGACTTTGCACCACACTTTCCTTATTGGACACTGTTTAAATAAATACACAAAGCACTTTGATGCACCATCTATCATTCACCCTTGGTCAGGGGTGGGCAGTGTCGGTCCTGGAGGGCTGCAGTGGCTGTAGGTCTTCATTCCAATCCAATTGCTTAATTAGAAACCAATCCTTGCCAATCTCAGACCTTACTTAATTTTATGGCCTGTTAGTCTGCAATTTAAGGTTCTTATATCATAGAATTATTCTTTTCCAAGGATATTATCCAAATGATTTGAAGCCTAAAACATATAATTTTCAGTCTGTCACATTTTTCTATTAAGTGTTTTATTAAATCAAACAGTGCATGATGAACACACACAGATGTAAACGGAGACAAGCTAGATGGAGAACTGCTGGCTGATTTGTCATTTACATCTTATTGCTAATAAGGAGCCATTAAAACACTGAATGCAGCTGTTTAAGACTGACATAAGCATTTAAGGGTGGGGGTACCTTAACAAGCAAGACAACTAACATGAAGCATGTAAATGTCACTTAAGCAATAAGTGCTTCATCAGCAAAAATTGACTTCTCATTAAGAAATTGGGTTGGAACAAAAACCTGCAGTCACGACGGATCTTCAGGGTCGCCATTGCCACCCCTGCCCTAGTTCATTCATCACAGTTCATGACTATCAATGACCTGTGTTTAAGGAAGAAATGCCAGCTGCAGGCAACCCTGTCATCGCAAAATCAAAGAACAGGAGATAATAGAATGTGGAAGCAGCCATTACTTAGTAGATTGCTTGCTCTTAAGTAGCACTGGCGGGTTATTCCCAGCTGTGCGTCAGGTGGCCCCAAACCCTTTGGCTCCACATAAAGAATACAACATAACTTAAATAACTTAGACATATCAAAGCTAATATTGTACATAAATACAAGATAATTAATGAAAAAAATATTTAGGAATAAAACATACAAAATAAGGGTGGCATGGTGGTGCAGTGGGTAGCGCTGCTGCCTCACAGTTAGGAGACCTGGGTTCACTTCCCAGGACCTCCCTGCGTGGAGTTTGCATGTTCTCCCCGTGTCTGTGTGGGTTTCCTCAGGGTGCTCCGCCTTCCTACCACAGTCCAAAGACATGCAGGTTAGGTGCATCGAAATTGTGCTTGGTGTGTGTGTGCCCTGTGATGGGCTGGTGCCCTGCCCAAGGTTTGTTTCTTGCTTTGCACCCTGTAATGGCTGGGATTGGCTCCAGCAGACCGTCGTGACCCTGTAGATAGGATGTAGCTGGTTGGATAATTGATGGATGGACATACAAAAGAAAAAAATGTTTACAAAATAATTAATAGAAAAATAATAAAACAACTAAATAAAAGGAAAACACATTTAAGCCAGGGGTGAAACCCTTGCTGTAGACTGACTATTCCATAACTTTGTGCTTATTATCTAAGCCGTGTGTCCTAATTTTCTAAAACTTTATTAAAAATGTTTTTGAGGTTCCATGCATATTCTATAGCATTATTAACCAACAGAAAAAACAACAGGCTGTGTGTGGCTGTGCTTCACAATCACTTTTTTAGCATTCCATAAGTGTAATATATTGACTGCACCTAGAAGTTTATACATTAAAGTTACCATGGAAACAAATTACCTAGCAACCAGCCATTACAACGGTTTCCACTTCATAATCGCTGTGCCATGCTGTTGTTTGTAGTTTGTATGAATTGCCCCAAAACTGGAGCCAGAAACTGTCAAAATCCCTGCCACAACAAAACTTAATTGAAATAATTGCAAAATTTATGGATTTCAATAAAAAATTCAAAACTGGAAATATAAAAATAAAAAAACACAAAAATATAACAAGTAACACTAAAATAAAGAAAAAAGCAATAGGAAAAGGCTAATAAAGTCAGTATTTAATAACTAAAGATAAAAATCCAAAAATACAGTGGTAACATCATAACACAAAGAACAAAGGATCTAAAGACAAAATTCAAGTTAAGCACATTGAGAGAAGAGAACACGGCTAGAAATTAAGTAATGCCACTGTGGAAGTAAAAAAATGTACATATTGCCCAGGTGCCAACCTTGAGTCTGACTAAAGTACTTGGGGTGTGTAATCTAATTAGGGGTTTCATTCTTCTTCCATCAAACACTTTACAACAGACCACAGCGACGGCAAGATTAAACAAACAAACATAGATAATTAACAATTAGAAAAAAGAAACAGAAATAAACTTAAAATACAACATCTTAATAAAAACAATAAAGCAAAATAAAAAAATGTCAAAAAACAAAACCTCAGGGCGAGACCTACAACAGGTCATGACAGCAATAGTTTTCATTGATTTTATCATTACAACTTAAATTCTGAAGTGAAATTTTGAATTTAATGTTAGACAGAACTTCTGCATTTGTTTTTGACTTACAAAATTGGTTTCAGTTCGTTACTTGTTTTTATCAGTACCTATTGTGGTCGGGTGCAGAAATGACAGCACGGGCAACATTGAAAAGCTGGTACTCTAACTGGGTCATCCCGTTTAATACAGTGAGTCCAACATAAAATTGCACCTTAAGGCAATAATGAAAATGGCGGCTCGGGCACAAAACAACAAAATAAACTCTTCTGCTTCACTAGACAAGGGTCGTTTCTTGTGAATTCCACCCGGCTGTTTGCTCTCAGGAGAGAATGACAGCTCCTTCTGGATAGCTAGGCTTCTTTATGGCACGTGCTGAATTCCGTGCTGTGTCCTGGTCCTATACATAAAATTCTGCAACAAGTGCAATTTCCTCCATTATCTCTTCTAGTACTAATGAGCGGGATGTCTTCCTGAGTAATGCACGACTGAATAATAATTACATTTATGAAGGCACCCACAATGTACTCAGCCATGACAGATTGTTTCTTCCTAACTGAATTCATTACTAAGCTCATGTTTTCTGAATGAATTTGGGAGACCCCAGATTCTTGAGGCATTGATAGCCATGCAACAAGACAAGCTAGACTTACTTTACAAAAGCCATAGCAGAGTTCATTAAACAAATGAGAATCTTCTTCTTCTTCTTCTTTCAGATACTCCCGTTAGGATTTGTTACAGCGGATCGTCTTCTTCCATATCTTTCTGTCCTCTGCATCTTGTTCTATTACACCCATCACCTACATGTTCTCTCTCACCACATCCATGAACCTTCCTCTTTTCCTCCTACCTGGCAGCTCTAACCTTAGCATCCTTTTCCCAATATGCTCAGCATCTCTCCTCTACACATGTCCAAACCAGCACAATCTCGCCTCTCTGACTTTGTCTCCTAACCTTCCAACCTGAGCCAACCCTTTAATGTACTCATTTCTAATCCTATCCATCCTCGTCACACCCAATGCAAATCTTAGCATCTTTAACTCTGTCACCTCCAGCTCTGTCTCCTGCTTTTTGGTCAGTGCCACCGTCTCTAAACCATATAACATAGCAGGCTTCACTACCGTCCTGTAGACCTTCCCTTTCACTCTTGCTGATATCCGTCTATCACAAATCACTCCTGACATTCTTCTCCACCCATTCCACCCTGTCTGTACTCTCTTCTTCACCTCTTTTCCACAATCCCCATTACTTTGTACTGTTGTTCCAAGTACAAGTATTTAAATTCATCCACCTTCGCCCACTCTACTCCCTGTATCCTTACTATTCCACTCACCTCCCTCACACAAAGTGCATTTTCTAACAAATTAGTCAATTAATAAATCTTCTTTAAATCTGTGCCATTAAAACCACACAGTGTCTTTCATCCAGCAATTACTATACTCCTCTCCTTTCTTGCAGCAATTACTTTTCTCTTTCTCTCTTTTCTCTTAGTCACCTCTCAGCTGGAGCCTCCTAATTACTTTGCTGCTCAGTAATCAACTAAAACTAGGGGGACACCCTCACATGCGCATCCTTCACCAGCATGTACTTCAAGAACAGGTTGTGCTAAAGTCTATCAAGATTTGGTAAACTAAACTATTAAAACACCCCCAGCCTTCATCTCACAACACACCCCACCCCACAGATTTCCAGTTCACATAGCCGGGATGATTCAAGAGCCTGACACGTGACAAATCCAGAAGCCAAGGGATGTGGCCATGGCACACTGCACATCAAAATTCTCTTACCTCCCCCTTAAAAACTGTTAAAACACAAACACTGGACAAATGAACAATATAGTGATTAAGCAGAGTTAAAATCTCTGTTTTTTCAGTTCTTTGTGTTTTCCTACGGTTTTCCTTCTGTTACGGAATGTCAATGCCTCGGATTAAACGAGATGACCATCGATGAGGTCTAAGGTGTCACAATATGGTGGCAGCATTGGGATGGACTAGTGGCAGTGAGGAATGATAGATAACATTGGACATAGAAATACTGGTTCAATATAAACTCATCACATTCAAGTCCAGCAGAATGGAAGGACAGTGGACTGTTAACGTCTACGTTTATTATTTTAGGAACTTTTTTTGAAAATTGATGTTTATTTTATTTCCCATGTGTCTTAGGGAAGGTTTGGGCAATTTGGTTAGTACGGGTGTGAGACATCTACACTATGGACTTTGGCTTCCAAAATTGCACAGGTCGAGCTGCTAGTATCCCTTTCATGGAAATTGGTTGTTTGTGGAGAATGTGTGTGAAACTGTGTGTCATGAAGCCATGGAAAAGATAGCAAGTGCAATTTTTACTGGAGCAGTGGTGACTCGAATCAGTAGTATAGGTGAGGCAAGGGCTTGAGGATGAGCTGGCACAGAGCAGTTAATAGGAGCATTAACTAATTAAGTACACATGTGTGATCGAGAGACCACTGCCGCCATCCCTCATTAACACAGCACAGCACCCACACTACCGTCTAAAAGATCTGAGACCAGGAAGAGAAAGGAGAATGAAGAAACAGAAAAGAAATGAAGACATATGTCTGAAAGCCAGCTGGAGAACCTGAGTGAGAGAGGTCCAGTCAGGTGGGAGTCTTCAGGGGAATTGAGCAAGGAGTGCCACTCCGGGGAGATGGAGCAAGCCCTGTTGACAACTGGAATGAGCCGAGGGAGACCGAGGACTCTGGGGTCACTGTGGACTCTGTCAGAGTGACTAGACTGGGCTCTGAGAAACTCTTAGCAGATGCTGGCATAGAAGGTTGGGAGGAAATCGAAAATACTGTAAGGCCCACTTGAATAGTACTGTCACCAGTAAGAAAGTGCTCAGGGCTCCACTCCTCTCCATGTTCCATGTTACATCTTCACATGGAGTGGTAGGCTGCAAAACTGTAGCCTCCCAATCAGTACACAGCAATCTATCTAGCTGAGCTAAAGGAACACAAAAGTGAGCAAGCAGGCTTCTGACTTCGACTGTATACTTCAATGATACCCTTATGATAGATACTAATACTGATTACAGTACATGGTGGGCTCTCCTTTTCAGCCTCTCTACGCAATTTATCTCAAGTCAAAGTCTCAACTCTCAATCACAGTGCGTAGGTCCACGCTTTCTAATTTCTTTGATGTGCAGCCATTGATGGATTACTAAGTAAATAGTATTACTGGCATTGTCCCCTCAACATAAACTCATTTGAACAGATCTCAGGTTGTCTTTAGTGGGGAGGATAACCACCATGTGGACTACAATATAAATTGGACAGAACTCTCTGCATACGCATCATCAGAACATCAGGCATCATGGCCATTTTACAATACAAAAATAAGTCATGGAGATCCTGTCACTGATCAGAGCACTGGTTATATGTGTACTGCCAGCAATGAAGAACAGAGCAGTTAGAAATTTTAAAAGATCTAGCAGATGAAATATCAGTCAATAATAAAGTAAAGATGAAAAACTGAAATTCTAATAATTTGCTTCTAAAACCAAAACATTAAACAAATTTGAGACAGAAATAGGGAATTGTTATTTTTTAAGTCACACATACACTAAAATTAAATGTTTACTATTACTATTAACTATTATCCAAAATCTCAGATGCTTTTAGCAGAGGTGGGTACAGTAGCCAAAAATTGTACTCAAGTAAGAGTAGTGTTACTTCAAAATGATATTACTCAAGTAGAAGTAAAAAGTAGTCATCCAAAAAAATTACTCAAGTAAGAATAAAAAAGTATTTGGTGAAAAGACTACTCAAGTACTGAGTAACTGTTTGAACATAATAAATGATTTATTTTTTAGAAATGTTGTAATAAGACAGACAAAAATATAAAATAATGTGCAAATTCTGCTATTTCCAAATCTATAATAATAAAAGGCAAAGCCCTCACTGACTGACTGACTGACTCACTCACTCATCACTAATTCTCCAACTTCCCATGTAGGTAGAAGGCTGAAATTTGGCAGGCTCATTCCTTACAGCTTACTTATAAAAGTTAGGCAGGTTTCATTTCGAAATTCTACGCATAACAGTCATAACTGGAACCTACTTTTGTACATATATACGGCGATATCCATAGCCTGCAGCTCGGTCACCGTGTGAGGCGGGGTTGCGTCCCACATCATCACACCTCCCACGTAATTGAGTGCGTCGGCAGCAATCCAATAAATACACTGCCGCTAAATATTTGCGGGTGAAGGACTCTGCTTATGCAAACGAAGATGAGATAGTCAGGGATAGATCGCACGAGATAGCACAAGCACAGCTGAGAACCTTCCCACATGAGAGTTCACGGCTCACGTGAACTGACTGTGAATGCAGTACGCAGAGAACAAGGAAGAGCTCCAAAGAGCGCTGAACAAAAAATGCATTACACAATTGAGAAGGCAGCAAAAGAATATGAAGCGACTGACGCATACAAGCATATTCATAAGTGCAGCTACTGCGGAAACAAATCACAGTGTAAACCTTAAGTTTAAATTAAGTTCATAGACAGGCTGCCACTGGCGTTTGTCATGCCTACGAGGAATACGATATTTGCGAGATACAAGTTTAATGCGAAGACGCAGGGTATAAACGAGACTTTGGATCACTTTGTAACATAGTTAAAATTGCTGTGACGGAGTTAAAATTGCTGGTGAAGGACTGTGCTTATGCAAACGAAGATGAGATGGTCAGTGATAGAATAGTGTTTGGCACAAACTCAGCAGAAGTGCGAAAGAAACTTTTAAGTGCCGGGTCTCAGCTAACATTAAATAAAGCCGTGGACATTGCAAGATCACACGAGGCAGCACAAGCACAGCTGAGAAGCTTCGATGCATGTACTCCAAGCAGCTCACGTGAACTGACTTTGCAGGACTGGGAAAGGCAAACCCGTGCATGCAGTGTGTGATGTCTCAGATAAAGAGGAAGATGAGCTGTTTATTGATGCAGTAAGAAAGGAACAACCCTCTGAAGCTAAACAAGCCTTTGTACACATATCAATAGGAAAACAAGGTGTAAAGCTTAAGTTTAAATTAAGTTCATAGACATGCTGGCGCTAAATATTCGCAGGCAAATCCACAACTTAATATCGGGAATGCCTGTTAAACATCTTAGATTCACGAGTACCGATTTGGGTAGTGAACACTTCGATGAATGAAACCTGTTATCTTTACAACGGTTGACAAACATGGAATATAACTTGAACACAACACATCCTCCAAATACGAACCTGATTGAAAGAAATAATGATAATCAAATCCTTGATGACAGCAACACTCATAACAGTGACAAAACAATTACATTGACAATCATGTTACGTTATTTTTAAAATGTTTTCTTTTCTTTTTCATAACTTCTTTAACACACTACTTCTCCTCTACGAAGCGCGGGTATTTTGCTAGTAATAAAATAAAAAAATGAGTAAAAATAATTGAAATCTTTACAAAATAAAGATGCACAAATAACACAAAGTTCTAAATCTCAGTTTTTCACAACTAAGCTTTTGAAGCCGATACCTACAGTAGGTAACATGTATGTTTGAACAGTGCAAACTACTTACAGTGCCAAGATATACTGTACACTGATAGTATAATACTGCATATTCACTTTGTGGTGTAGCAGGTCTGCGGCTTCAAAAAAAAAAAAAAAGGCTGGTTTCAGATCCATAAAGCCGTGTCACTCTCTGTGGGCGCAATTGCACGACCGCAGGGAGTTAATGAGGTAGTTGGAGCGAATGCACCTGCATGTGCGGGTGCGATTGTTCTCAATTGCTTCATTGGTTTCCTGTGGCGTGTGATTAAGGCCCACGGAGACGGGAGTGTATATATACGGGTCAGCACAAAAAAAAGAAGGGGAAATCAAAGAAAAGGAGAAAAGAAAAGAGCCAAGATGGAGGTCGGCTGAAAGGAGCTCGTGGCTGCTGAGTCTCCGCCAGCTATGCAAGCAATGAGTGAGCCAGGAAAATAAGAAGGAGGTGGGCTGAGATCAGGGGGAGATAGTCTGCATTTTAACCTCCGATTTTTAATGGATTTATTTATTGATTTTTTTTATCCTTACTTTTCACAATGATTTTTATGGATTTATATATGTACTATTTTTTAGAACACTGCACCATTGTCACTTTTGTTGATTTTACTTTTGTTTTGACTGGTTTTAATAAAAGCACTTGAGCACTTTTTCCACCATCTTCTGGCCTCAACAGTGAATTATCCTCATATGTCAGCTCATCTCAGTCATAACTATCGACAGTGTGGGTTCAGTAGACTCTCATGTGGGAAGAGGGAGTCTGTAGGGGACCGGCATCATCACACACTTGCCCTCCAAATAGAACAGCTGATAGAAAATAACATTAGAACAAGGCAGCTTGTGCACGTGCAAGAAGTCTCACTTTACCATGACTGTCTGTGCATGTGTGGTTAAAAAGTGCTTGTTCTTCACGTAGTGAAGTGACAGTTAAGCTTCAGCAGGAGTTGGCTGTCAAGGTTCTTGCAGTGAAGCTGTGACCGTTTAGCAGTGAACAGGATCCCCGCTTGACTAAAAAGTCTCTCACAGGTTGTAGACGCAGAAAGTTTGTGTGTGGTCATGTGACTGCATGGCTACATCTGATTGGTGAAACGGAGTCATGTGATTATTGTTGCTACATCTGATTGGTGAAACAGTCATGCAGTAGATCCACTGGCGACTTCGCTCTGGCAAAAATATAGTGTAAAGTATAAATGGAAAAAGGTAACGAGTCAAGTGTTGCCCAATGTAGCGGAGTAAGAGTAGCGTTTCTTCTTCACAAATGTACTCAAGTAAAAGTAAAAAGTATGGTGCAGTAAAACTACTCTTAGAAGTACAATTTTTTTCAAATTTACTCAAGTAAATGTAACGGAGTAAATGTAATTTAGAAATCGCCACACAGCTTGATCTCCAGGACCAAGCAACATGTTGAGAAAAAGCACTAAATTGTGGCACCAACAATCAAACAAAATGGCATCATGGTAGAAACAAACAAAAATTATAATAAAATATACACAACTCCACAAACCCAAAATGACAAAAATATATTGTCATATAAATGAGCCAGAGACATCAAAAAAGTTTGGGGCAGCCACTCATGTATTATAATAATAATAATACATTTGATTTATTTGTAGGCACCTTTCTAAACACTCAAGGACACTGAACAATAGACAAAACACAGATTATAAACAAAAGTAAAATACAAAAGTTAAAATCAGACAGAGCAGTTGTAATCAAAGAGAAAAAGCAGTCTTAAACAAATGAGTTTTAAGTTTAGATTTGAAAAGTGAAAATGATTCAATATTTCTAAGCTCAGATGGTAGTGAGTTCCAAAGCAACTGAATGCTCTGCTCCCCATAGTGGTAAGACGGACGAAGGGGACAGTCAAGTAGATGGAGGAAGAGGATCTGAGGGTGCGGAAGGGAATGACAACATGGAGGAGGTCAGACAGATATGGAGGGGCGAGGTTGTGGATAGCCTTAAAAGTTAGAAAAGTTAGAAATCAGTCTAGCTTTAAATGACTGAAAGATTAAACTGAACGAATAAATCTGCCCAAAATGAAAATGAAAACAGCTGCTTAGTCCATTAGATTGTAGATATTGCCCTGGCTACAAATGAGTAAATGGTTGAGTTGTTCAGAGATCAGAGTCCAAAACAGAACTGATTTTAGGATGACAATATGGCAGCTTTAAAGGCAGAGACGCCATCATTGGTGCTGGAACTGGACGTTGCATCATCAATAGCGCTGGTAAAGGAAGTGACTTCATCAATAGCACCGGCACTGGAAGTGACATCATCATATGCGCCGGGAGCGAGCAGGATTTCCCATGGATGGTATGCAGAGGATTGACAGAGAAAGTCAGTGCAGTTCGCCACCCTTTGGTCTGGCGTGGTATTACTATTATTCAGGGCCTTTAGCTGCCTCCCAATCGCACATGTGTGACAATATATACCAAAGTAGTCTATCATATTCCAAACCTCCAAAAAGCTAAAGAGTAACCTAGAAAGTGATTTTTGGGGACTGATACATTTTCAAGGATGTCTGAATTGTAACAATACGGCGTTTCACTGCTGGCCTGCCCTCGTACTTTTTTTTTCCAACAAGACAATACCCCACCAGTAAGGACAGTCATCACTTAGGGATATCATTGCAATATCAGCATGATTTCCTCTCCAGCTATGTTTCAAACCCTCCTCAACCTAAGCATCCATGGGGCACTCTGGGATGCCAGCTGCAGTCTCTTTCAATATTGACTTCATGGAGGAGCAGGTGTACAATTTTAGTTGAATTTCCCACAGGTCACCATGTGGACTCACCATGTGATCTGGATAAAATCTCATGCTGTAGACCAGTGGTTCTCAATCTTAGCCTTGAGGGGGGCAGGTTTTTGTTTCAAACAAGTTCTGTTTTTAATTGGACTCATAGCCTAATTAATTGTGCTTTTATTTCATGTTTTCTGCATTTTGTTACTAATGTAAAAATTACAAAACTAACTTTGGCAAATCTTTTATTACAACCCAGTTATTTACTGTATGTTACATGGACGTAATTTAGAGTTGTTTTTTTTTTTTTTTTTTTTTTTTTTTATTTTTTTTTAAAAAAAAGTTATTTGATTTTTTTTTTTTTTTTTTTTTTTGTTTTTTTAAGATTTTTGTCATCATCATGATTTTCATTCTTCTTTTTCAGATGTTCTGGTTATTTTATCCGTTATTTACTAATAAGCACATTAGTCGGTCTGATGCTGAAAGAGACGCAGCCTTTCAGCATATTCAGTGTCATTTGTCGGGTGTATGCTCTGCTTGTTGTTAATTGTCATTATTGGGATACAATTAAGGGGGCAAACTACACAGGAAAAGGCAACTGAATACTATAACCACAACAGAGAGAAGCATTTCAAGCAATAGATAAAAATAATATTGCTAAATGTCTTATAAAAGTAAAAATACACACACTGCTTCACTTTTCAGAATGCAGAATAAGAGATGAGACAAAAAGACCAATGAGTGAAATGAGCTCAAGGTGATGTAAAATGAGTCAGATTGTCAAAGCGACTGGAACAGAAACCTGCAGTCACAGGGTCTCCCCAGGCCTCAGTGTGAGGGCACCTGCTGGAGATAAAATGCTCTTTCTTATGAAACCAGACAGATCTACAGTACATCTGTCACACGTGCTGGCAGTTGATCTAACTCGGACATGTAGCCAAACAGCTTTTCCTGTTCGTGATGGATGCAGATCAGGTTAGGATAGGAACACAACTTTTGTGGTTAGGCAGGATTAATTGTGGAAGTATTTGATCAGTATCCAAACACAGATTAAGCTCACCTAATGAAAATTTCTATAACTATGCCAAAACAAACTGCAGCATCAATCAACCCTAATACGTTCATGTCAGTCAAAAAGGCGGCATAAGACACTCTTTAGGTGTGAAAATGCGCACCAGTCTTTTTGATTTTAACTAAGCATTCTGTTGTGTGAAGAGCCACTATTATGCCTCTTTCACAAGCTTTGAAATCATAAACGATATTATAATGTCATTAGTGGTTGATTTTATTTTCAATCCATCAGGGATTCATTTCAAATTCCAGGTATGCATTCTTAATAAGATCAGCTTTCAGCCATTCCTTACCACTTAATAATTTACTGTTGCATATTCGCACAAGTGTGGATTCTTCTCCTTTATCCATACAGGCATTGTATACCAGAAAAGGCTGCCATGTACTACACTGTATTTACTGAATATTGTAACTGGGGCAGTTAAAAAAATGACATCTTGTTTGAACCCTGGCATGTGGCACGTCTTGTGTGCAGGTAAAGGCTTGTCTAAAATGCAACAACAAAAAATTTCCCCCAAATCATGTTGTCACATGGTGGAGTTTGGGCTTTTTTCTTCTGCCAAGCTGCTCATTCTTGTGCTCAAAATGCCGCACCAAGAAGTACCTTGGCCATGCATGACTGGTTAAAAAAGTGTTTGGACACCAAAATGATAGGTTGTTTCCAGGGCTGGCTCTACCATTTAGGCAAACTAGGCAGTTGCCTAGCGTGGCAAAATTTGGTGGGGTGGCATTTTTTTTAAACAATACAGACTCAATGCAACTGTCCTATTCCCATTAATTGAATTATATTGTTTTCTATTATTTTTACATACTAACGAAGTTTGATCTTAACATCAGATCCTACATGTTCTTGTTACAAATCCTAGGATGCACCATACTCAGCTATCTTTAGACAAAACCTTCTCATTTATTTGTTTTCTTCAGGTGCAAATTCATATTTTTGTTTTTGGAGGTGGCAAAAAGCATAAGCTTCAAAATCAGTAATAATCCAACAATATCAAGAACAACTGCAATTATGACAATAACTCTCAAATTTGTGTAGCACAGGAACACAAAAATATGTGATGCCCGTGCCGGCAGCCAGTGAGCACATCAACTTTTAGAGCATCTAGTAGTTCATGAACCAAAATGAACCAGCAGCGAGTGAAGAGGCATTGACAGTTGCTTAGTGTTCAATCCACGAATATTTTAGTAAAGTGCAGCAGTACAGTGCAAATAAATAAGTCATATTAAAATCATAAATAAATAAATTCCCTTTAGATAAAAGCAGAAGAACAGTATCAGGGAGAGTCACCACCACCATTTAAACATTAGTCCATAGGACACTGCTTTTTTAT
>JANRMT010062857.1:444308-536251 GCA_026402145.1 Polypterus bichir lapradei
TGTTGGTGGTAGATAGTCTTCATTCAGACTACATTTCCTTCTAATGTTACCAACTTCTAATCCTTACATTATATTGGGCTTTCCTTGGCTCGAAAAACATTCACCTTCTATTGATTGTAAAAGAAGAGAATTGTTTTAGAAAGTATAGTCAATTTCCTAGTCATCCATCTGTTCAGATTTGTCAGATCTCCACCTTACCAGAAGTTTATTCTAAATTCTCCAATGTATTTTCTAAACAAAGGTAATTCCATCTTTCACCCACGCACCTATCACATTGTGCTATTGATGCAATATTTGGTGCCCCATTCCTCTGCCTCATGTAGATTCTAACACCAAGGATTAATATATTCATGAGAACTTAGCTACTGGATTTACTTGACTGCCTAACAGTTCCTTGGGGTCTTTTTTGTTGTCTCTGAAATTGATAATGTGTTGCATCCTGGTATTGACTACAGGAAGCTTAACAAGATTACCGCTAAGAATAATTACCTGCTCCCTCTCATTTCATCTCACCTGGATCAAGTTTCTGGTACCACCATTTTTACAAAGCTTATAATTTAGTGCATATTAAAGAGAGAGATCAGTGAAAGAAGGCTTTTCATGCCACCTCTGGACATGATACCTTGTGTTGCCATATGGTTTGGCTAATGCCCTGGCATTTATTTCTCGTCCTGTTTGGTTTTTATGTTCTAGTTCATTTTGACGACACTTTGATCTTTACTAAAGATACCACCTCACTTATTGGTCATTTTAAGGAAGTTTTTTCTTGTCTTTGTGCGAATAATTTGTACGCTGTGAAATCTAGAGGGCACTGTCGCTCCTCAAACCCAACAGACAGAAACTGAGGCACCCTTATTTTTCCTTCCTCTCCACACCTCCTAGCAAGCGTTGTCCACCTTCCACCCGAATCTGGCTCCCTTCTGTGAGGTCTTTTCAGTCCTTTTATATTGGCCAACCTGGAAGTACTTCTGGGCTACCAATCACGTGGCCTGCCAGCACTTCTGGGATGGGTGAAAACCTTGTCTCTTCTAAATTCACAGCACCCCCTGGCGGCACCCACAGCACCCAACAGAACTGACATACCGAACTCCAAGTCCGGGGCTCCGCTATACTCCAGGGAAGCTGCCATCTAGCATCTTTGGGGAGGCAGTGCCCTAAAAAAGCTGCCTTCGCCCATCTTTTCATATCCGGGGTGTCCCGGTCGTCTCTTACAAAGCTAAATTGGAGAAGTGTGATTTCCACCAAAATTCAGTGTTTTTGGGGTATCATATTATGCACTCTGTTATTCAAATGGATGCTGAGAAGGTCTCCTCCATTGTTAATATGAAACTGCCCTAATAGTACCAAAACAAGTACAGAATTTTGTGTAATCTGAAATTGTTTATTAACGAGGAATTTTTTCTCCTTAATTGATCCTATTACTTCTGTTACCAAAAGAGGGTGAAAGAAAATTTTGTTGGACTTCAGAGGCCCAGCAAACTTTTGATAATCGAAAGTTTAAATTCACATCTGCTCCATTTTACCTCATTGTGATGTGACTTTGCCCTTTTAGGTAGACATAGTCGCGTCGAGTTTCGTTGATGGGCTGTTTTATCACATTTTTGGACACTAACAAATTACACCCACTGGAACTTTATGCATCTGAGCAGAATTATTAGGTGGGTGACTGCATAATGTTGGCTGTAAAGCCTGTCCTCGAAGAGTGGAAACATTGGCTAGAAGGCGCTCTCCACAAGTTTATCATTTTTACTGACCCCCAAGAACTTAACTTATTTAAAGTCTGGTCACAGACCTTGGTCTTTGTTTTTTAATCACTTCAGTTTTTTAATTCCATTTAATCCTGTTGACCGTAAAGTCAAGGCTGACGTGCTTTCTCGGTTAAATGAACTGGATGAAATGGCGTTTGCACCTGAACCCATTATTTCATCTTGTACGTTAATGGCTACTGTAGTGGACTTACTAGAGTTTTTCATTCCCTTTAGTCTGCTTGGTCCACCTGTTTACCCCTGAAAGGAAACTGTTTATTTCTTAACAGGTTATTAGCAGTGTCTTAGAATGATGGGCTTTCTACTCCTTATTCAGACTATCCTACCATTGGCAATACTCTAGAATTTTTACAGAGATACTTTTGGTGGCCTAACATGTCTAGGAACAATAAAGATTTTGTGAATACTTATGAGACTTGTGCTGTCGCTCAAAATTTCAGTCTGGATTATGGCTGGATTGGCTGAAGCCCGTTGACCCTTCTACCCATACTTGGGAGAACATAATAGTAGATTATATTATCGACTTGTCTGTATAAAAAGGTCAAATGGTTATTTTGGTTAACGTGGATAGCTTTTCAAAGAATGCACATTTTGTTCCAATGGAATTCCTCCACTTCACTAAACAACTTATTGAAGTATTTATACATCATTATTTCAAACTACATGGTGTATCAAAATAGACAGCCGGAAGCATGTTTTATTTTTCTGCCAAGTTCCAGATAAAACTGTTGTTCTGTTTGGGTCGAGAGTGCAGGTTAAAGAAAGTGGAAAAAAGAACTAAGAAAAAATGAAGTAACGCAATAACCAGCATGCCTAAATAAATGACTTTGACAAGGATGGCTGATATCAATTATGAGAAATAATCAATAATGACTGCAGATGAGAGTTAAACATCTTTATCAATCAAGTAAACAGGAACACCTACAGGATTACCTAAAGAAATAAGTTTGGCAAATTTCCCTAAACATTTTCTATTGGTTTTCCAATTATAGCCAATCAGCACATGATAAGTTAAAGGCATACTTTTCAAATATGAGAAAAATTATAATATAATATTTTCATGAATCATCAATCATTATTTATGTTTTAGTGACCTCAACGTGATCTGTTCGAAAAGGAAAAAAGGGAAACACACAGCAGGACAAAGAAGGGATTGGAGTTTACTTGAACAGTCAAAAAAAGCACAATTATAAAAGCAAAACGAATGACTTTGAACTTGAACAGTTTACAATTATCTGTCAATCTCTTATTGTTATGACCCTGAGAGACACCATCAACTCCAGTTCCTCTTCCATAACCCACCTGACGTACCCAGCTCAACTCCTCCTGTCTCTGTCCCTCTCCATCTTCTTCGCTGTTCCTTGAACCATCTAGAAATCTCTTCCTGTATTCCCCACCCCTCCATTCAGGGTGCTGCCCCTTTTCTTCCCTTTATTGTCCATCATATCCCCAACATCCATCCTCCACCCTGTACTATGCCCTCCCTGCTCGACCCAGCAGTCACTTTTCCTCGGGGCTTCACACCAGCTGGGACACTATAGTATTTATTCACACAAGTTACAAGTAACTTATCAAATTCAAGTTTGCAGTAGCTGACTACATGCAGCATTGGGAGCAAAGAAGAAGCAGTCCTGGAATTGAACCCATGCCCACCTCAGGGCACAGTCAGCCACCCACCTACACTGATGCCTACTTGATTCACTAATGAACCTAACCTGCAAGTCTTTGGGATGTGAGAGAACCAGCTTGGGGTCCTAATTGTTTTAGAAAGTATATTCAGTTTCCTAGTCATCCATCTCTTCAGATTTGTCACCTCTCCACTTTACTGGAGGTTTATTCTGAATTTCCCAAATGTATTTTCTAAACAAAGGTCCTTCCATCTCTCGCCCATGCTCCTATCAAATTGTGCTATTGATGCAATATTTGGTGCCCCATTCCTCTGCCACATGTAGAGTCTAACACCAAGGATGAATATATTCATGAGAACTTAGCTTCTGGATTTACTCGACTGTCTAACAGTTCCTTGGGGTCTTTTTTGTTGTCTCTGAAATTGACAGTGTGTTACATCCTGGTATTGACTATAGGGAGCTTAACAAGATTACCGCTAAGAATAATTACCTGCTCCCTCTCATTTCTTCTCTCCTGGATGAAGTGACAGGTCCCGCCATTTTAACAAAGCTTATATTTTAGTGCGTATTAAAGAGAGAGATGAATGGAAGAAGGCTTTTCACGCCACCTTTGGACATGATACCTTGTGCTGCCATATGGTTTGGCAAATGCCCGAACCTGCAAGTCTTTGGGATGTGAGTGAATAAGCCGACTACCCAAATAAAAACCTGCAGACATGAGGAAAACATTTAGACTGGCAGGGGTTTGAAGTGTGCCACTCTACTGCCTAAACTTTTTTTTTAGTTGTACATTTACTGCCTGTGTTTACTGGTATTGCGTTATCCATTCATATCTTTATTGTGAAGTCCACTTAGTCTAATGTATGGTTGGAGGAGCTACATCTTGCAGTAAGCAGGAAGCAACCCAAGACTGAGCATCAGAGTCTTCTCAGACACATGCCTGCTCTTCCTGACATGCAACAGTTAAATCAGACGAGGTGAAAACCTCTGCAGACATGAAGAAAGAAGGAGAACTCCACACAAAAAAATGCTTAGTTCAGAGTTCAGCACTACCTACTGTGCCAATGCACCAATTTTACAGCATTCGAAAAAATGTTAACATCTAAAAATACCATCTGACTTAAAAACGCATCCCTCACATATTCAGTTTAACTTCTCATCTCAGCATGTAATTGTAGACACACGTAATATCATAATAGTGTAACATTAAAAGTGTCTGTCTGCTGCTGTCTGACCAAAGTCACCTGAGCACACCGCAGCTCCCAAGTGTTGCACGTCGGCTGCAGCCACAATTCTATTCAAGATATTCTGAATGAAAGTGACCTTTGCGATGTACTAGAACCTGCTATTTGTGAGGAGCTCCACTTCCTCTTTTCATGGTCTGTTTCCATGGCAGCACAGGTTTCATTAGGAAATGTATTTAAAGTTTCTCTTTCTGGAAGAGAGTCATGGCGGACTTCGGTATTTTACTGATAATCTTTCATACGGCTTATGAGTCAACAGTAGAAAGGAGCTGCCTATCTCCAGTAACACAACGTGCAATTACATTTTGTGGCTGCTGCTTCGTGATTGTCAGTACTGATTTCATTTTGGCTGCAGTCTTGCGAGGGCTAAAGTCAAGTTTTCACTTTAGAAATCTCTTACTATTTACCGGCTTCATTTTCAAATTTAAATCCATGCAGTCTGATGTTTCATCCACTTTGTGTGATGTGTGCTTTCCTAATGAAGATGGCCAGGCTGTACCATGTGGCTATAGTTTAGGCTCATAGTGGGCCAGGGTCTATCAAGGCTTTCTGGCTCAGTTTGTTGAGAAAACAGTTTGGTCTGTGACCCCTTTTGTTTTCTGTCATTATGGTCCCATCTTCCCTTTCCTAGTGGGATGTTTGGAGTCATCTTTCAGTACATTTTGTTGTTCACTTGACCTTTATCTGATTTCCGATATTTATTAACCCTTTCTGCTATTTCTTTAAGATGAATGCTCTTTTATCCTAATACTATTCTTCCACACACCTTGGGGGGCATAGCCAGAGGTACGCAACCATTTACTGCTGGTATTCAGCTGCTAAAATGGAGTAAAGTCGGCCCACTTCAATTCTGGTTATATCACTTGGTTTTGTGATTACTTTGCTGTAAACAGTCAACCGCAGGTCACTTTTCTGTCCTATATGGAGGTAAAATAAAGTTTGATAATCACTAAACACAATACTTACACTTGAGAATGAATTCTGAATCCATCTTCCCATTAGAGTGTTCTCCATTATGTCATTGGCGTCTGTGACTTGCTTGATGCTCAGCAGATGTCACTGGTCACCACTTCATTTGCTGTTCACTTTGGTGTAATAAACCCACGAGAACTGATCATAATTCACAGGTTTCTATGATTTATATTATGTATGGCCCTGTATGGACTTCCCAGTAATAATCCTGTACATAAGCCAATAACTTGCAGACTTCATCTAAACTGGCTTTGAGCTCACACAGCTGTGTGTGCCATGAACTAAAGTGGGGTCATTTTCAGCAAAGAGTCCCACCTCTCCCTGCAGATTTGTATCAGGTAGACTAAACGTGTGCTTTGTAGTCTCAGGTTGATTTTCTTATTGAAGTTATCACATAGTTTCACTCCGGTTTTGTGTTTAAGCAAAGAGCTGATCTTGGCAGCAGAATATCCTCTTTAACCAGGATGTCTTTTCTTTTTTTGTGACAAGGTGGTCCAGGCTCTGGAAAGGGCACACAGTGTGAGAAGATAGCAGAGAAGTACGGCTTCACTCACCTGTCATGTGGTGACATCATTCGCAATGAGCTGCTGTCCGACAGTGAAAGAGGCAACCTTATCAAGGACTTTATGGAGCGGGGAGAACATGTCCCAATGGTAAAATGAATGCAACTCTCTTATTACATCATTTTGAACTTGGTACCTTTACAAAGACAGATTGGTATCCCATAATAAATGTTTAATAATGTGGAACATAGTGGGTGCTCTTGGGCTATGCTCAAACCAGAATGAACTCCAAAGAGGCCAAAATAAATGTCTTATTTCCCGTAGCATTATTGGTATAAATATTTTAGTGGGGTTCAGTGTCTGCAGCCTGTCAGTAGGGGCAGGCAGAGTCATCCTGAGAAGCTGGACATAAAAGGAGTCATGCAGGATTTATGAGTGTGTGTGTGTGTGTGTGTGTGAGAGAATGTGACCAAGTATTTAAAGGGCAGTAATTACGACTCTAACAAGATCCACATTTCTGCTTACGTCCATTGGCCTGCTCTGTGGCCACTGTCGGGTCTCAGGAAGCCTCCTGGTTTGGATCAACTCGCAAAGTTAGAGAAAGAGGGAGCAGGTGTTGCCTTTGACCCCAAGTAAGCGGAGTGAGGACAAACGAGAGGCATGAATGTATAAGCAAAGGACATACAGATGGACGGACGGACAGACAGACAGACAGACAGAAAGAGATGTATTTGTGCCTAGATGCTCTTTAAATAAATACATGCATAAATAGGTAAATAAATAAATAAATATACACACACTTTTGTCTGAACACCCACCAGAATGACTTAAAAGGAAGAAAATTAAAAAGAAAGAAAACTTCTGTCTTGTCTGTCACTTTGAGTCTGTGAGTCATTATACAGGCCAGTATACCCCCAGTAGCATTTCCTGACACACTTCTGATGAACAATTTGTTGGCTGAAAGTCCTCAGTGTCAGAGTGTCAGAGAGAGGATGTGCAGCACTGGTCATAATGGCACTCAGTTTTGCTTCTTTCCTTCGCTGCACCCATCAGGGTGTCTAGCATGTGTCTGTTAATTGGACCTGCCTTTTGATTAGTTTGTTGATTCACTGGGTTGACCTCTCTTGAGCTTCATGAAAGGAGCTATGGAAGATCAGAGTGCAGTCGTATGCCGGCCAGTCCTGGAGACAGTCCCAGTAAACCCTGCATGAGGAAGAGAGGAAAAGGCACTGCAAATTAGGCTTCCTTCCAGGAAATGGCACACTTCACAGCTAATACATATAGTGAATATAAAAATATTCACTCTTTCAATCAGTAGCGTTCACGTTGTATTTAATTTGGCTTTTTTTGACACTGATCAACTGATAAAGACTCTTTAATGTCAAAGTGAAAACAGATCTCTGCAGAGGGGTTAAAATTAATTATAACATATAAAACACCCCTTAATATGATGTTACTGGTGCAGCTGACTGGTTTTAGAAGTCACAGAAATAGGACAATGGAGATTTACTGTCTGGGTTTCCATTGATTGTTGTATAAATACACCTTATATGAGAAGAGTCTTTATTGTGGCCTAACCTATGCAATGAAGACAAAAAAACATTCCAGGCATCTCAGTGAAAAAGTGATTGAAAAGCACAAGTCAGTCCAAGTCACTGATTATCCTTTGGCATCCAGTTAAATCAGTCGTAAAGAAATGGAAAGAGTCTGGCACAGCTGGAAATCTGGTAGAGCAAGCCATCCACAAAAACTGAGTGATCATGTAAGACAGGGGTGTCCAACTCCAGTCCTGGTGGGCCGCAGTGAATGCAGGTTTTCATTCTAGCCCTTTTCCTAATCAGTGACCAGTTTTCACTGCTAATTAACTCCTTTTCCCTTCATTTTAAGGTCCTGAATTAATTTAAGGATTCAGTCCTCTGAATCGATTTGTTTCTTCATTAAATGGGAGCCAAACAGAAATGAGATGTGAAACGAGCCAACAAATGACCAGCTAAATTGGAACGTCAAACTCCAGCCAATTTCAAACCAATCAGTTTCTTAATGAGAAGCCGATTCTTGCTGTTAATTAAAGCCGTTATTGAATATCATGACTTGTTGCTGTTTTCACTCTGCCACAGCAGACTGTTGATTTTCTATTTTTTCTAAGACCACCGTCAAGATGTTTTGGTGACCTGAGTAGACCAACATGACCTAGACCTTCACATTTCTTTATTTTCAGGTTAGCTGATCTTCTGGCGGCTTGTTTTGTGTCTCATTATTGTTTGGCTGCTCATTGAGGAAAAAGAAACAACTAAGGGGTCTGAGTCACATCAGTTAAAACAAAGGCAAAACAAGTTAATCAGCAGCAAAAACTAATTAAGAAGTTTATCAGAATGAAAACCTGCAGCCACTGTGGCCTACCAGGACCGGAGTTTGACACCCCTAATATAAGATTAGAGACCCATGAGAGATCTGAAGAACTTATAAGCTACAGTGGTTGAAGTTCTTGAGACTGTGCAGATAACAATTGTTGCCCGGGTAGTTCACCAGTAATAGCTTTATGGAGAAGTGGCAAAGAGAAAGCAGCTATGCACATGACATCTCATCTAGAATTCCCCAGAAGGCACTTGGGTGACTCTGAAATCAGCTAGAAGAAGGCTCTATGGTTTGATGAAACCAAAACTGAGTTTTTTGACTATCAGACTAAGCTAAACATGGTACATTATTAGGGCAGCACGGTGGCGCAGTGGTAATGCTGCTGCCTCGCAGTTAGGAGACCCGCGTTCGCTTCCTGGGTCCTCCCTGCATGGAGTTTGCATGTTCTCCCCGTGTCTGCGTGGGTTTCCTCTGGGCACTCCAGTTTCCTCCCACAGTCCAAAGACATGCAGGTTAGGTGGATTGGCGATTCTAAATTGGCCTTTGTGTGTTTGTGTGTGTCCTGTGGTGGGTTGGCACCCTGCCCAGGATTGGTTCCTGCCTTGTGCCCTGGGATTGGCTCCAGTAGACCCCTGTGTTTGGATTCAGCGGGTTGGAAAATGGATGGATGGATGGGTACATTATTAAAAACACACCACATCCCCATACACCACGAGTGCAAAGGTTAAAATGAGTACAGTAAAAAACAGGGAAATCCTGGTGGAAAACTGAATGCAGTCTAAAAGAAATTTTGGGGGAAGATTTGTTTTCCAGCAAGACACCAAGTCAATGTTAATGTCCTGGAGAGGCAGAGTCAAAGTCCAGACCTCAGTCCAATTGGGAATGTGCGGCTGGACTTGATAAAGGCCATTCATTCGTGATCCCCATGGACCCTGACAAAGCAGTTTTATAAAAATGAACGAGGAACAATGGCAGTGTCCAGATGTGCAGAGCCGACTAAGAATCAAGACTGTCATGGCTACCAAAGGTACATCTACTAAATACTATCTGAATACCTGAATACGATTAATGTCTGTTTTCACTTTGACATAAAAGAGTCTTCTTCTGTTGATCAATGTCAAAATATCCAAATTAAAACCGTTTTGATTCAGTGTCATATGACAGTAAACTGTGAAAACATCCAAGGGGGGGGATATAACATTTATCACATTCACAATTTCAGTCCAAAAGTGATGAATATAATTCTTAAGGCCAGTGTGGTTCTAAACATTTGATGCACAGTTTTTTGTTCAATGAGCAAAGTGCTAAATGGTTTTGTACTTAAATAATCAATGTGATTGGTGATAAGGTTGAGGACAGCTATTCCAGTGTAGTGAGACGTACAAGTTCACGCAGTCTTTAAATTATGTCACAGAAAATTCAAATGATGGTCATTTAAAAAGGCTCCACATTTCAAGTCACAAGTTGAAACTGAAAACTTCAGGCTGCGCTTGTGGACAGACAGAAAGGTGTGCTAAAATACAGCGGGGTCAAAGGCCTGCCTAAGTAACTCAGGAGACCGGCCTGGTGGTGCCTGACACAAAGACAGTTTCTAAAACTCCAAAAGGAAATGTTCTTCTTAATAGGAGAGTGCATTGGGCATATTGTGTTAACTGGGAAAAAATGGTTTTCACAAGAAAGCTGAGCTTCCTAGTGAACATTTTAACAGTTCATTAAAATATTACAAAGAATTGGGACCTGAGTACTGCTGTGCAGTGGGTGACACCTCAGCACCATGTCAGTTCTGATCCCTGACAGGACTGACCCCATTGGCTCCCCGACGGTTTTGAGGTTGTGGGGTCCAGCGGCTGTGCGGTATCTGCGGGCAAAGAAACATTCACGGATCTTGATTTTCCTGACGATGCCGTGATCTTCGTGGAGTCAATGGAGGCTCTGATTGGGCCCCTCGAGAGATGGAGCGAGGAGTCTGAGTGTCTGGGCTTGAGAGTGTCCATGATAAAAAATCAAGATCAGGCCTTTAATGACTTCTTGGGTACAGCCATCAGCAGTGTGTCTGTCTGCAGAGAGAGTGTCCACTGCGTCAAGAGGTTTACTTACCTTGGCAGTGACATTCATGTCTCTGGTGACTCTTCCTATGAAGTCAGTAGACAGATAGGGAGAGCATGGGGGGTCATGAGGTTGCTGGAAAGGGCTGTGTGGCGCTCCTGATATCTATGCAAAAGGAACAAGGTCCAAGTCTTTAGAGTCCTGGTGCTTCCTGTCTTGCTATATGGTTGCGAGACACGGACGCTATCCAGTGACCTGAGATGAAGACTGGACTCCTTCGGTACTGTGTCTTTTCTGAGAATCCTTTGGTACCGCTGGTTTGATTTTGTGTAGAATTAGCAGTTGCTCAAGGAGTCCTGAACATTACCTGCATTGTGAGGGAGCGTCAGTTACGGCACTATGGCCATGTGGCGCGATTCCCTGAGGATGATCCGGCTCGCAGGGTCTCGAGTGGCTGGACCAGGCCAAGGGGATGTCCATGTAACACCTGGCTGCAGAAGATAGATGGTCATTTACGGAGGTTGGGACTGAACCGTGTGTCTGCCTGGGGGGTTGCCAACTGGGATCGCAAGCTGTTTCGTTGTGTGATGGGTACAGAAACGTGCTGTACCAGTGTATGTTCCCCAGCCTGACCTCACTGATTAAAATACTGAGATGAGTTTACTTCTTTTTTAATTTTTACAAATAGTGTGCACTGTAGGAAATGGGGAGCAGTAACCCATTTGTCCGTAACGTAGAGACGCCATTGCTTATTGTATATACTGTATGGAAATGAATGATGTATGCCTCCTGCTCACATAAGGTTAGAATTATAATATAAACTTTGTTATCTGAACGGCATTAACAATCATGCCATGCTTTGTGCTAGTTCTTGCTTGTAGTTTCACTTCTTTTTCAAAGACAGTGTGGCACAGTACTTAAGGCACTGAATTATAAATCACAAACTTGGTTCAATAACCACCACAGGGGGATTTGGAAGCCTGCACTTCACTAATAGAATAAGATACTTTTTTTAATTAATTCTTCATATCACCTTAAGCTTTCCACATTAAATTGTCCCCAGAGGTGATTTTGAATAATCAGGTATTCACCTGTCATAATGAAGAAATAATTGGAAAATAAATCTTACAAGGTTATTAGGGAAGGTCGACAAAAAGAAGACAAAACAAGAACATTAACACAATCCAAGAAGAAAGATAAAACAAGGGTAAAAACATTCCAAAGCTAGTAATGGTGGCATAGAAGGAGTGTCACACAAGGAGTATAAGAAAAGTGTTCAAGTCAGAGTGCCTTGCCTCATTTTCCTCAGAGTGATTGGCAGTCATAACTAACCTCCCCTCTTTCAACACCCAGTCCCAGCAACAAAATTTGCCCATTCAAAGGGATAAAAAAAATACCAAACCCAAAACCCAAGAAGGCCCTGCATCTTGGTCAGCAGGCCCCACTGGGGTAAAAGTAAGAACAAGGGATAGGCTGACAGCCATCACTGTGCACCGGGCCTTGTATATGTTGGACTAGAGCATGTCATTCTGTAATATGTGAACCAGATGAGCTCTCAATGATTGAAAAGTTGGTCTTGCCAAGAAGAAAAATGTGGACGTGAGTGTCAGCAGGCTTTGTGCCCTAGGAGCCAAGTTACCAGATCTATCCTATAACATTTCAATAATTATTTACCGTTCTGATGCTGAGCTTTCTGATCATAAAATAGGTCATTATGACAGCAATTGATAAGAAGAATTCATAATTAATTGCAGAATTACGGTATTTGAGGGTTCCTATAGAGTGCCTCTTTCTCTTGTACGATTTGGTTCAAAAACTAATCAGCACATCATCATCACAGGCATAAGTTTCGAGTTTGGTATTTTTCCGTCTAGCCATTTTAGCTCTAGACCGTCCTCAAGAAACTGTGACATGCAGACACAGACAGACACAATCCCATCATCAAGATGTCAATGTTTTCGGCATCAGGGCACCCTAAAACATTGTGATGTGTCTACATTTTTGATGAATCTAAAGTTTTGCTCCTCCCCCATAGACAATGGGTTATGATGGGAAAGAGCGCAAAGCAAAAAGAGAGAAAGAGAGACATCAGATTCCCAGTGAGAGGCTAGAGGCATCTTTGGATCTACTGTGTAAACACAATACAGTCTTTCCCGGGTGGAAGGTAGGTAGTAAACAAAGTCAAATATCCATCCATCCAATATCCAACCCGTTATATCTTAACTACAGGGTCACAGGGGTCTGCTGGAGCCAATCCCAGCCAACACAGGGTGCAAGGCAGGAAGCAAACCCCTGGCCGGGCGCCAGCCCACCGCAATGAAAGATAGTGTAGATAAAATTAGCAATAAACATGCAGAAAACTGAGACTGGGGAGCGCTCCCAAAATACATGCCAAAAAATCCATGGGATGCTCACTTGGCAGAAGGTACAAGAGGGATCAACGGGCAGATCCATGGCTAAATGCTTTCATGCAGTAAAAGAAGTCCAGTAAACAATCCTAAATTGACTGTTCTGGAGATGTCCTAGAGGTCTTAGATAAATGTGAAGGACAGGTGAAAATAGATTTGTCTGGAGAGGAAAGGTCTCGCTAACAAACAGAGACAACTGATAGAGAGCAAAAGGAAGACTTGCAAAGACAAGCATTATGGAGATGCTACTGGTCTAGAGATAAGAGATGGAGGAAAGAGATGAAAGTTTTAAGAGTGGATCTTAGTTATAAGGAAAAGGAAGAGAATGCAAATGCAAATTTAGACCCCAAGGAATGGAATTTTTGTAGCCCAGCATTGTTAAAAACATCATCAAAAAAGAATCAGTATGCCTTAAGTGGCCCAGTAGAAACCCAAAATGGGACAACCACCTGTACATAAAGCAGGGCTGTGGAAGATGCAATAACTTTAGACTTTTTCAGCTGGCACCATTAAAATGAAAATGTAGAAGATTAAAGGTCCTAAGATGGTAGAATGAGAGCAGATCACTCAAAGAGAAATGTACCAACTAGCCTCTTGGGTTCTTTTCTTAACGGAGGATTGCAGAAACACCATTGCGCAACCGTGGAGCTGAGAGGCAGACAATTCAGCACATATTAGATGATTTGATGGTGGATTAAACGTCCTCCATCTACTTCCATCCATTGCAAAAGACTACCTGCAAATATTAATTTGTAAATATGTACCAGTCGTGTTTAAAAGTCATACAAATATATGTTTATGGTGGATAGGAAGAAATGTCAGAATCAGCTCCTCTTATCTGTCTCCCTCTCCGCATTATAAACAGCGTATTCAATCCTAGGGACCTCTAATGGCAGGCTACTTGCTGACTGGGACTGTCTTTACTTCAGCCCAGTTTTATAACCAATCAATAAAGTGAATCTCAAAGGTGTCTCCTTGAGACCTTAAGAGACCATAGCTAGACAAGGAATGGACATTTGACCCCCAGACTGTGACAATTAGACAAAGGCATTATCTTTTAAGTTTTAACTAGTAAATTATCTTTATTTGCATCCAAACCAATAACAGCGTATATAAGACGATACACAGAATCATACAACCTGGATGCTTCAAATCTTCTTTCAGTCCAAGCAGAAGTAATAAGATGCTGATGATCACTCGACTCCCAGGCATCTTCTTTCCTTGCAGTACAAAACAAGGCTATTGCGAGCGAGAGATAGAGATGTCTTTGGCAGTTCATAAAACAGCAGCAGGGGTGGGCTCTCTGGAGTCACCCCTTCATCATCAGTTCTGCCCTTCTCCTTCTCTCACACAAACACACACCAGTAGCAGAGCATGTTGACTTTATCTTTTGCAGTTTCTCATCACACAAGAAAATGCTTCTCACACCGTAAGGCACACATCAGAAGGCTCAAGGTCAATTTTATAAGTAGGCAATTGCATAAAATAAAGGAAAAGTGTAAAGTCCAGCTTAGTGTTCCAACTTCCCCAGCATACACTGCACTTCTGTTCACTGACAAGACTTCAAGCTAATAATTCAGAAGCTTGAACAGTTTAAAATATCTCCAGTACAGGGTGATGTGGCAATTATGATCTTAATTCGATTGAGCATATTAACTTTTGGAATGGTTATCAATTATGAACACTTGACTAAGAGCAGCATGCATACAGTAAGTTATTAATGCACAGTCACTTGTTTTCAGGTTAGAATAATTCTTTATTTGAGTTTTTCTTAGCTAACTGAAATGAGTGGATGTCAGAAGTTTAGTTAACTTGGCCCAATGTGAGTTGGGTGTGTTCTTCATTTCAAAACATCAGAAATAAATAAGAGTGAGCTAAGATGAGGAACTAAGTAGGATTCATTCTTCCCAGTTTGCAAAACATTTTCTTTGTTTTAACTGAAAAGTAAAATATACTGCACTAGACATTTTTCATGTTGCACATAATATTGAAAATCAGCCTCTTCCATTACCGTACAGAACAGGCTTTTATTTAAGACAACTAAAAACAGGAACTGATTCTGAAATTCTTCATTCTTCATTCTTTGCATTCTGAGATCCTCAGTCTAATCAGAAATGAGCCTGGAAATGAATTGTTTGTGGATTAACCAGTTATTGCATACTGGAAAGATACTGGAGATGCTTAGATGGTACTGGGAGGTCAACATTGTGCTGACCACTCTGCCAGATGGATTGGAGCAAGAGCGTCTGTGTAGTCAGGCTGAGGAGGCAAACAGGCTTTTGTCTTTCTTCTGCATTTCCTTTGTTATTTTGTGTTTTTCTTTTGATTGAATCTTCTCTTGAGGCTGAATAAATGCTTAATTTTGAGGGTATCTGTCTTTCTGCCGGTTATTATTATTGGTGTAGAGAAGTAACATAAATGTCCTCTCACTTTTGCAGTTTATCTAATATTTCATTAGTACTTCTAACCTTATATAGGGTCGAGTGGTAGTTCTGAGGTTAGGAATCTGTGGCAGCAATCAGAAGCAGAGCCGTTAACCTGCAATTGCTCCATCTTGGGTATGACGTTAATCTGCGTCCAGCCCTGCAAGTAGGTCCTTCAACTTACAGGGAACACTTGGGGGTTGCTGGTGGGATTGGTGCTCCTGTTCAGTCTGGTGTTGGGGTGTCACCCAGGTGGCTCATTGTGTTGTGTGTGTGGCAACTTGCTAACAGCATAGGCTCCCAACCTCCTCTCCTCTAACTTTATGCTTTCTGATTATAGAATATAATAATATATATATATTATTATTATTATATATATAATTGAATCCTACTTACATACACATATACGTCCATAGCCTGCACCTCGGTCGCCGTGTAAGGCGTAGTTGCATCCCCCATCCCCACGCCTCCCATGTAGTTGGCTGCCTGTCCATATAAGGCCGTCCGTCGCTCCAGTCTCTTCATTCCCTTCCTTGCTTCGCCAAGGTATTCATGTCTCCTTGCTGATAACTGCAGCCTTTTTATTTAATCCACGGCTTCTCCGCTGTTTTATTGTTCATTTATTACGCTTATAGTTATTGTGTAGGTATTTTAGACCTAGTTTACATTGTTCAGGTACCCATTTCTTTTACCGTTCCAACTGTACCCCCATTACCATGTCTATCGAGGTGATCACCATCGATCAAAGAACTGTCACTTACCGAGTGGTTTCCATGCCCGGAGATGGCACCTGCCTTTTCCATTCTCTGTGTTACATATTTCACGGCCATTTCAGGCTCACTCTTGATATCTGGAGGAACATTGTGTCTTATGTATTGAATGACTGGGACAGGTTCAAGGTGTGGACTGATGACGGTACAGGAGATAATTATACTACACAGGAGCACTAGAAGAGTGAAATGCTTTCTATGGTTCTGCATGTGAGTTGATGGCTGCCGCTGAATTTTTTGGTTGTCGCTTTCAAGTGTACCGAAATGGCCAAATATTTTACACCTTTGGAGAACCGCCAACGCCTCTTAAACATCTTAGATTCACAGGTGACGATTTCAGTAGTGGACACTTTGATGTTTATGAATGTTTCAAGTCTCAAAAGCTGGATGTGAAGTTATCGATGAAGCCGGTTATGTGCTTACAACACTTGACAGATGCCAAATGTCACTTCAACACAAGTCCTGCAAATACTAATGTAATTGAAACAAACCATGAAACTCAAACCGATTATGACAGCAGCAATCCAAGCTGTGAGAAAACAGTAAAAAGGAGGCGTGTCAGACGTCGTGGTACATTTTCTGATGCAGCTAGATGGAAACAACTTTGTGACACTGCCGCCAAATACTCGCAGAAAAATCCACAAGTTAATAGACACGCTGTCGCTAAATACTCACAGGCAATTCCACAAGTTCATAGATACGCTGCCACTAAATATTGGCAGGCAAATCCACAAGTTAATACCGGGAATGCCTGTTAAACATCTTAGATTCACGAGTAGCAATTTGGGTAGTGAACACTTCGATGAATGAAACCTGTTATCTTTACAACGGTTGACAAACACGGAATGTAACTTGAACACAACACATCCTCCAAATACGAACCTGATTGAAAGAAATAATGATAATCAAATCTTTGACGACAGCAACACTCATAACAGTGACAAAACAATTACATTGACAATCATGTTATGTTATTTTTAAAATGTTTCCTTTTCTTTTTCATAACTTCTTTAACACACTACTTCTCCACTGCGAAGCGCGGGTATTTTGCTAGTTATCTATAATATGAATACATTTGTGATGTTTCCTCTTGCCTGTTATGATATTCTATCTAATTGCCAGGAATTAGAACATTAGAACATTAGAACACTCTAGACGAGAACAGGCCATTCAGCCCAACAAAGCTCGGCAGTCCTATCCACTTGTTTCCTCCAAGAAAACATCAAGTCGAGTTTTGAAAGTCCCTAACGTTTTACTGTCTACCACACTACTTAGCTTATTCCAAGTGTCTATACTTCTCTGTGTAAAGAAAAACTTCCTAATGTTTGTGCGAAATTTACCCTTAACAAGTTTTCAACTGTGTCCCCATGTTCTTGATGAACTCATTTTAAAGTAACAGTCTCGATCCACTGTACTGATTCTCTTCATAATTTTTAACACTTTAATCATAACACCTCTTAATCTTATTTTTCTTAAACTGTATAGGCTCAGCTCTTTTAATTTTTCCTCATAATTCATCCCCTGTAGCCCTGGAATCAGCCTAGTCGCTCTTCTCTTGACCTTTTCTAGCGCTGGTATGTCCTTTTTTGTAGCCTGGAAACCAAAACTTCACACAGTACTCCAGATGAGGCCTCACCAGTGCATTATACAGGTTGAGCAGAACCTCCTTGGACTTGTACTCCAAAGATCGTGTTATATAACCTAACATTCTGTTAGCCTTCTTAATGGCTTCTGAACTCTGTCGGGAAGTTGATAGCTTAGAGTCCACTATGACTCCTAAATCCTTCATATAAGGTGTACTCTCGATTTTCCGACCGCCCATTGTGTATTCAAACCTAACATTTTTACTCCCTATTTGTAATACTTTACATTTACTGACATTAAATTTCATCTGCCACAAATCTGCCCAATTCTTTATGCTATCCAAGTCTTAATGTAATGATATAATGGATTCCAAATTATCTGCTAATCCACCTATCTTGGTATCATCTGCAAACTTAACCAGCTTGCTACTTATATTCATATCTAAATCATTTATATATATTAAAAATAGCAGCAGCCCTAACACTGACCCCTGTGGAGCACTACTCTTAACATCGGCCAGTTCTGATGAGGATCCACACACCATCACCCTAAGCTTCCTGTGTCTGAGCCAATTCTGCACCCATCTAAAAAAATCACCCTGAACTCCCACTTTTTTAATTTGATGCCCAACCTCTCATGTAACACCTTATCAAATGCTTTCTGAAAATCAAGATAAATAATATCATAAGCTCCACTTTGATCATATCCTTTTGTTGCCTCCTCATAGAATTCCAGCATGTTAGTAAAACATGACCTCCCTCTTCTGAAACCATGCTGACTGTTCAGAATAACTCTTGTCCTTGCCACGTGTTGCTCAATCTTATTCCTAATAATTCCTTCCCTTAATTTTCCTGTGATGCATGTTAAGCTTACTGGCCTATAGTTGCTTGGATCTGCCCTGTCACTCTTTTTATATAATGGGATGATATTTGCCATTTTCCAGTCCTTTAGAATCTCTCCAGTGCGCAGTGACTTCCTAAAAATATGTGTCAATGGTTTATATATGTACTCGCTAGCCTCCAGGAAAAATATTATCTGGTCCTGGTGATTTGTTTGATTTCAGCTTATTTAATCTGAGCAGCACTTCTCCCTCTACAATTTCCAAATCCCTCAGTACCTCCTTAGTGGTCTCGTTTACCTCTGGGAGGTTATCCACTCGCTTACTTGTAAACACCTCAGAAAAATGTAAGTTTAGGGCATCCGCTATTTCATTGTCTGTATCTTTTAATTCCCCTTTACTATTCCTGATGCACTTCACCTCCTCCTTGACTGTTCTTTTACTACTAAAATACTGAAAGAATCTCTTGGGGTCTTCTTTCACCTTATCTGCTATATTCCTCTCCAACTGTCTATTAGCCTCCCTGATATCCTTCTTAATGGTTGCCCTCATGTTCTCATACGCTCTACGTTTCACTTTGCAGTCATTAGTCTTATATGCCTTATAAAACAGTTTTTTCCTTTGCAACTTCTTTTTTAAATCTTTATTAATTCACAATGGAGTTTTTTTTAGTTTCCTATTAATTCCAAATTTAGGTATGTATCTGTCCTGCATTGCATGTAAAACATTTTTAAACCTGTTCCACTGCTCCTCGACTGTCTCCACACTTAAAAGCTTATCCCTGTCTATCCTACCAAAGTTCAACTTAACAATTTTAGTCTTTGCATCTGTACTCTAACAAAATACTGAGAATTGTATTATATTATGGTCACTTGACCCTAATGGTTCAATCACCTCTACACCCTCATTTCTATCCTGATTATTACAAAATACTAAATCCAGACAGGCTTCACCCCGTGTTGCTGCTTTAACATACTGTGTTAAAAAACAGTCACTGATTACTTCTAAAAACTCCAGCTCTTGTGATTCTCCATCAGCAAGGTTATCCCAGTTAATATTTGGATATTTAATGTCCCCCATGACTATAATATCTCACTGTAAATTTACCTTTTTGATAATACTAAAAAGATGTGTGTTCAGAGTTGTAGATGTAAATGAAAGGGAGAGAATTTTTAACTACAGTAACCAGGCTAGTCAGAATAACCATACAGTACCAAGGCTACCAGTAGGATGTGAGGCATTTGTTAAGGTCTCAATAATAAAGAGTATAGAGGGTGAATAGGGTCATCCTAGGACCCTACCATAACAAAACAGGCATTCAAACAGGCAAAGCACTAAATCACCCTGACACCTATGAAAAACAAATAAGGCCCAGAAAAGGTGAAGGTATTTACAAAAAAGAGAAATGGAGAGAGTTGATAAACATTTCTTCTTGTGCCCCTTCACCAGACTTAAGAGGTTTCATTTCTTCTCCTCCTACGGTGTGAAGTCACCCTACCGCAGTCCCCCAAAACATTTCTTAAGATGGACCGTGCAGTTGTTGGAGATCCAGAGATGCTCAACATTACTTTTTATCCCAAGTCTCTTTGCTTTTAGCCACCGTGAGGTTCATCTAAGAATCTGTCGCTACTTTAGCAGTGCCTTATGTTTAGTAAATTGAATGAGCCAAGTCATCCTGGCAAGAAACTTCCTATGGGTCACTTTTGCATTTCAGCAATTTCTCCAAATTGCCTTGTGTCTCCAACAAAAGATTTAATTTAAATTAATTGGTACACAGAGGGTTTGATCTTGGCATTCTATTCTTGCTTTGCTATATCACGTGGGAAGCTGTAAACACCAGATCAGCTTGGCTGCCAGTCTCATACTTATGCAGACAATACGCTTTATTGGGAACACATTAGAATCGCGTCCATTAGGGCATAATGTAGTGCATCTGTTAGTCACTTATTGCTCCAAAATGCAAACAAAGCCTTTATTAGGGTCTTACTGTACAGCAGTAAATGACTAACTGATGCACTTCAGGTAGCCCTATTCTACAGTAAAGCTTCGTCATCAGTGTGTTGTAAGTCTTACTAAGGGTCTTGTTACACTGCAGTAACTAACAAACATTCCCCTAGGTAAGCCCCCATTATAAAGTGCTACACTTGTATTTACTGTGCTTGAAAATGTATTTGCCCTGTTTCTGATTTCATCTTTTGTTGGAAATTTTGACACTGAATGCTTCAGGTCTTTGACCAAAATGTAATGCTAGATTAAAGGGTGTCTGAATGAACAAATACAACATTTTGAACTTATTTCATTGATCTAATGAACTATATAACTATCACTGTGTGGAAAACCGATTGTCCCCTAGTTAAGTCAACCTGATTAAAGGGATAATTGGGGTCAACTGGTTGAAGTGCCAGGTTGGATAACAGCCAGCCCTGCTCAATGTTAACTTGGCTTATTTTGATTCTCACCCTCAGCTTGCCAACATAAATATACATCAAGCACGTGAGCACACAATCAATTAAAAACACAATCCTTAAAAGATTAGAAAGAAAGTTGTTGATGTCTGTTAGTCTTCAAAGCCACTTCTAAGGGCTCTGGGGCTTCCCAACCTCCAAATAGAAAACACTTGGAACAGCCATGAAGTGGTTACCCTACAAATGGCAACCTGGGATAAAACAGAATTATTCAGAAAGTTAGAAAGAATTCTAAAAAGAATTCATTCAAAACACATGCAGGTGTTTTCTGTCTCCGCAAATTCCATATTCGTGTTTCTCAGTTAGTTCACCGAGCAAAAATGGGCTTCAGTGGAAAGTAGTTAAGCAGAAACCACTGCTAGTCATGAAGTGTCAGGAATGTAACATTTGAAAGAATGTTCTATGGACAAAAGAAAAGACACTATTATTACTTATTACTAGGCCGATGCCTTTGTCCAAGATGGCTTTGAGTTATAATTGGTTGCATTCCTTTCATTTTCCCAATTGGCGCACAAGCAGGTGCAGTGACTTGTTCATGGTCACACAGTGTCAATAGCAGGATTTCAACCCACAACCTCAGGGTTTGAAGTCCAAAGTCATAATCACAATGCCACACTGCCTCCTTGACGACGTGGACGCCATTATATCCAGTGTAAAGTAAACACCATCGAACCAGTAGTCAAACATGGAGGCAGTAGACTGACTTTGAAGGAGCCATGAGTTCTGCTCTGTGTCAGAAAACTCTTAAGGTCCAGTCATGAGATGAAGAGTAGCTGGGTCACACAGCAAGACAATGATCTAAAACACAAAAGCAAGTCCACACAAGAATGGCCGATTAGAAGCAAAATTCACACTTTGACCAGGCCTAGACACAGTTTAGACCTAAACCCAATAGCGTTCCTAAAATGAGTTGTTCAGGCTGAAAAAGCTACTAGTGTGTCTCTGAATTAAAGTTGTTCTGCAAGAAAGAGTGGGCCAAAATTCTGCCACAGCTATGAGAGAGACTGAAAGTGAATAAAAGGGAGCATTTGGTTTCAGTCCATACAGCTAAAGGTGGCACAATCAGCTATCATGAGTAAGGGTGCAAATACTTTTTCACACAGTACCAAATGGTACTTTGTTAAATTCAAGAAATTACATGTGTAAAACAATACATTATTCTATTCTCTTTATCTAGTATTAGATTTGGTTTGAAGACCTGACAATATTCATCAATCAAGTTTGACGTAGTAGTGGCCACTGCATATACTGTAACTCCTTTCTGAAAGCCAAGGTCACTTCACATTACAAAGCATACACAAAATATGTAAGAATTTAAAATGCAAAGACCAAAGAAAGAAATCAAGGAGGCATTGAAATTGTAAATGGTGACACAGGTGCAAATGGAGGAGAATGATTTGTGAAGATGTGTTTGATTTACAAGATGTTGGCGGAGTCATAGATTTGTTGTAGTGTAACACTCCAGTTAGCAGAGGAAGGCTGCATCGCCAAGAACAATAAAAACATTAAACTAATTTGTGGAAATTGGAAACCTTCTCCAGCATGTGATCTCAGCAATAGCCACAATTATTAAAATGTAATATTTACAAACTCAACATGTCTAGCAAGTGTACACTGGGCTTTGCTTTCATTTAAATGCACAAACCCACTGAAGCTCTCTAACACTGGCAAGTGGAACATTCCAGATGGTTGGCAGGCAATAAAGCCAAAGGCTGTGCCTCCTGCCTGCGACATTAGTTTAATTTACTTTCAGAATCTGAAGAAGATTTTTATCTCCTGATCTGGTGATCACAAGGTACGCTTGGAGTATTCATAATAATAAGGGCTTTAAACTATTAATAAATGTACAGTATATGTCAAAAGGAGGATTTTAAAATTAGTCCATTGTACTTGTTTGTAAACTGGTCTTTCTTATAATTAATTTAATGGCTTAAGCTCAGGGTTCAAAGAATGTTAAATAAATCTTAAAGTACTTTAGTCATTTAGATGCATTTCTCCTTCTCTCAGCAGGTAAAGCCAATTCAGGTGAAAGATTTGTAAAGGCCACTAAGAATGACACTAACAATGCATTTTCAGTTTTAACATCTGACATCAAAACCTCAAATGATGTAATGTCACCGGGGTTCAGATTCTTATACTCCATCATTAGAAGTCCACCATCGTGGCATATCGTGTGCAATTTAGTAACCAGTTTTTGATGCTAATTAACTTCTTTAGCCTTAGCTTTAATTAGCTTGACTCGGGCCCCTTAGTTGTTTTTTCCTTAATTAGCAGCCGGACAGTAATGAGACACAAAACAAGCAGGACACGACCAGCTCACCTGTACCCATCAAACAAAATCTGAAAATAAAGATGAAGGTCTCAGTAAGGTTGATCCCTCAGGTTACCAAAACATTTTAGGAGTTCTTAAAAAAAACAGAATATCAACAGTTCTGGAAATGTCTGCTGTGGCAGAAAAAGAGCAGCAACAAACCATGGAATTGAATAACGGGTTTAATTAACAGCAAGAATCAGCTTCTCATTAAGGAACTGGTTGGAGTTTGAAGCCTCAATTTAGCTGGTTATCTGTTGGCTCATTTCATGTCCCATTTCTGTCTGGCTGTCATTTAATGAAGAAAAGAATTCAGAAAACTTAATCCTTAAAAACAGTGCTATTAAAATAGAGGGAAAAAGTTAATTAGCAGTGAAAACTGGACACTGATTAGGAAAAGGGTGAGAAAGAAAACCTGCACCCACTGCGGCCCACCAGGCCTGGAGTTTGACAACTGTGTCCTACAAAATAATAAAATGGGGGAAGAAATCAAAGCCATAATCATTTAAACAAATGAGCTACTCACCAATTTATTAATCAGGGTTGTCAAAATGTCAAAGATAATAAAAACACCATTCAGTAAATAACAACTGGGCCTGGGAAAGTTAACGCATTAATTCTTGGCCGCATTAACGCATTAAAAGATATTGTCACATCCAGGGCCGACGGAGCAGTGCTTCAGTTTTTTATGTCATATTTATTTTTACATTACAAAACAATAATACAAAAAAGTTCATTGTGAACCTAAACAATTACATACACATCCAGTACTGTGCTTATATTCTACCTTTAACAATTTTGAGAAATTAAATTTTGTTTCAGAGTTTCAAATTACACGTTTCACACCGCCTTGCCACATGCCAGTTTATGGTACTGGTGCTCATTTCCTTGATTTAAACATAGCGACATAGGTGCAGGGGTGGGGGAGGAAGGGGGGTTTATGGTAGTCCTGGAGCAATACTAAAAAAAAGTAGCAAAGGTAAAAATTACACTTTTTTCATTTCACGTTTCTGTAGGAAGATCGAATCAGTTTCATATCACATACTGTAAGTGCAAAATACGTTTTCTCTGAGTGGCACTAAAACGAAAATAAGTCTCTAGTACCTCTCTATTTAACTCGCCGGTCTGCCAGGTAGCTTACAAAACAGAAATGTGATGATTATCCCTTTCGATGATTCAAGGTTGCAGTATTTTTGTTGACTTATGCAAAGAACGCAACATAACCATCCAGGTAATGCACGGTGTCAGTTTTTAAGCAAGATAGCAGCTACAGAGAACTTTTTAAGTCTGCCAGGAGCAAAGCTGCAGAGCATTATTTTCCAGCCTTTTTTCTTTGGTGGTACATTTTTTGTAACCCAACAAATGCCAAGGCACACCACAATTCCACCAACCACAAAAGCATTAAATCTATACACGTGCTAAACTATCCGAAGGGACAAGACTATCATAGATGTTGGCAAACAAAAAAAGCAGCTCAGAGATTGGCGTTCGAAGACACAACACTTAGTGAGCACTTTGGACGCATTTTCTCACCTGCTTTGTCCCTTTTCCTGCTCATACAGGCGGCCCTCTCTCTGCCTAACTCCACTGACCTGGTGTCAGAGGCAACTCGTATGAACAGTGGCCTTTGGCTCTGTAAGAGTCGCTGGCAAACACGTACCCAGGCAGATGGACCCCCAACTCATCTCCTGGCTGCTAAAGTTCTCTTTCTGTCTACAAAATGGCAATCACAGAGCTGCTTTTATGTCGGCTTCGCCAGGAAGCCCCATCATCCTCAGACAGGTCTCGACCACCTGAGCGGCGTGTCTCTCTCAGGTCAGGACCCTGGGGCACTACACTGTTATTTTTCATGGCACACTTGGGTAGCTCTCCTGGCGCACCAGTTGAAATACACTTGCGTAGCGTATAATTATAAAGTCATTGATAGTGATGAACGTTTGAGGATAATATTTACAGAGTTTTAACACAAGTTTTAATGCATGCCCATTTAAGAGATGTATTCAAAGTCAACGGTCATTTTGATTGTTTAACCCTTAAACCGCCACAACCAGCTATAGTTGGTTCCCAATACAATTTGGCAGCACGCTGGAGCTGATCAGTCAGTGCTGTACATCCGTTGAGCAGCCAGCTCATGACTCTGCTGCCCCCTAGCGAATCAGCATCACTGTCTCTGGGATTGAGCCACTACACTAGACTTTCCTGCTAGCGTCAGCGCTGGCCTCTGTGTTTGTGTGCAGCCAGTTCAAGCGCAGTTGGCTCGGTGATTTACTGAATTTCATCAACAGTGTCAGTTGCACCTTGTACATTCAATTGTTGCAGCAGTTTTTTTTTTAATTAGTTTTTACGGTTCATTTGCAGTGTGTAAAATGATCAGTGCTGCAGTAATTGTGATGCTCTTTGCATAAAAAAAATATGTGTTCCACTAAAATTTCAGTTTTTCTAGGTGAATTGTGACGTTTCCTTAAAAAGTGCAGCAAAAAAGCATTTGGCATCTGGGGGTGCATTGACCCCCCCAAGTATGTGGCGGATTAAGGGTTAATTTTAACTTTAACATGTCTGTGTCTCATATGCTGTGCCAATCTGAGAAGGAATACATTGGTCTCGTTTTCTTATTGCCTTCTTTTCAACTTGCTTTTTAGGAAGGCATTCAAATTCAGGTTGTTCTTGCTCAAGCAGTAGTTTGTTAAAAGGTCGGGTTTCAGATCATCGTTTAAGTTTAACTGTGCCCTTACATTTTTAAAGATTCCTTTTTGTTGATTCTACATGAATCTTGTGATTCAGTGTATGTTTGTGTCATGATTTATGTATTTATTTTATGATTACATGTTTTAATGTTAGATGTGATTAATAACGATGAATTCCATTCAATTATGTGATTAATTAGTTCATTTTTTTAAATCGATTCCCAACCCTAATAACAACAAATGCTTTTGTTGGGCAACCATTTTGTCCCTGTGATAAGCAACAAATACTCCCTAGCAAAACGGGGATCTTCATAATGTTTAAAATGCTAAGGCACAACACCATTTACTTCTCGTGCTGTTTAATCCAGTGCTAATAATTCATTATATTACAATTTTATTATAAGGTATGCTTAAGACCTTTAATCAGAATCACCTCACTGAAATGAACAAGCCATTTCTGTACTGTGAACTTCATACTAAATAATTACAGCTTTGCTAGTTTAGAGTCATGAGTCACTGAGAATGTTTCACTTATGCTTCAGCATGCTTTTGTGAAATCTAAAATCCTCACTTTTTTCAAATATTTCACACTGTATACTAGTTGGCAGGCACATCTCTGCTCAACTCCACTGTCACTAGGTTGGAACTGTAGTGGGTAGAAACTCAAGGATCGATTACTTCTTTATAGACAATAACTTCTTGCCTAAGATTAAATCTTGCAAATACGATGCTATTGTTATTTCTGACCATGCACCTATGATCTTGGAGCTAAAATTACTAAGCCCCATGCACTCACCCCGCAGATGGCGCCTCAACCCGCTTCTATTAGCTGATGAGAATTGTACTGAATTTATATCCAAACAAATCAAATTCTTTCTAGAGACAAATACATCCCCCGAGATCTCTGCAGGGATACTCTGGGAAACTCTTAAGGCCTTCTTAAGAGGACAGATTATCTCATATCTTTCCCACAGAAATAAATCCGAGGCCAAGAAAGTAGCAGATATAAAAAGCGAAATTACAAAAATAGATGAAGAACATGCCAGACTACCAAGCGAGACTCTACATAGGAGAAGGCAGGCTCTACATTCAGAATTAAACCTCTTGACAACTAAAGAAACTGAACAACTAATTTACAAATCCAGACATCATTACTATGAACATGGGGAGAAAGCGAATAAGCTTTTAGCTCAACAAATTCACAAGCAAGAAGTGCGCAACGCAATCTCGGTAATCACTAGTACGAACGGAGATAAAATCGTCGAACACCAAAATATAATGCACACTTTCAGAGACTACTATAAATCCCTATATACTACTGAGTTTAAGGAAGACAATACACAATCTAATGCATTTCTGGATACATTACAGATACCACAAATAGACGCTTTTAGTGCGGAGGAACTTGATAAACCTCTGATGTTATCAGAATTACTAGATGCTATAAAATCACTCCAAGGCGGGAAAGCAGCAGGCCCTGATGGTTACCCTGCAGAATTTTACAAGAAATTCTCCGCTCAGCTAGCCCCCCTCTTATTAGCAACATTCACAGAAGCCAGAGATAACCAATCTCTTCCACAAACCTTTCGCCAAGCACTAATCACTGTCTTTCCAAAACAAAATAAGGACTTATTACAATGTGCATCATACAGACCAATTTCACTTCTGAATAACGACGTTAAAATACTCTCTAAAATCTTAGCCAGAAGGGTGGAGAAAGTGCTCCCCTCGGTAATATCACAAGACCAAACTGGATTTATTAGGGGCCGGCACTTATCTTCCAATCTTCGACGCCTGTTTAATGTAATATACTCACCAACTAAATCAAACACCCCAGAAATATTATTATCATTAGATGCAGAAAAAGCATTCGACATGATTGAATGGAAATACCTTTTTACTATATTGGAGAAGTTTGGGTTTGGTCCAAACATCTGTGCATGGATTAAATTACTGTATACTAACCCAGAAGCTTCAGTTTGCATCAACAACATTTGCTCAGACTACTTTAAACTAGAACGTGGCACTAGACAAGGATGCCCCTTGTCACCGCTGCTGTTTGCGATTGCCATTGAACCACTGGCAATACATTGTCGAAATACTGATCAGATAAAGGGGATTAGCAGAGAAGGACTGGAACAGAAAATCTCATTATATGCAGATGACATGGTACTGTATATATCAGACCCAGAAAATTCTGTACCTGCAGTCTTGGCAGCACTCACAGAATTTCAAAAGATCTCTGGTCTCAGAATTAATCTGAATAAAAGTGTACTCTTTCCAGTGAACTCTCAAGCATATAATATTAGATTAGATACCCTACCTTTTATCATTGCAGAACAGTTTAAATACCTAGGGGTAAACATCACAAGTAAACATAAAGCTCTATATCAACAAAATTTCGCCGTTTGCATGGAAAAAATTAAACAAGACTTGCATAGATGGTCAACCCTTCATCTCACACTAGCTGGAAGAATTAACACTGTTAAGATGAATATTCTTCCTAAGCTCCTTTTTTTATTTCAAAACATCCCAATATACATTAATAAATCATTTTTTAGGCAATTAGATTCGACAATAACCTCATTTATTTGGAATTCAAAACATCCACGCATCAAAAGAGCGACCCTACAAAGACAAAAGGCAGAAGGCGGCATGGCTCTACCTAACTTCCAGTTTTATTACTGGGCAGCAAATATACAGGCGATAAGAACCTGGACACAAATAGAAGAACATACACAGGCTTGGTCCGCAATAGAATTAAATTCCTGCAGTACTTCTTTGTATTCCTTGCTCTGTGCTCCAATAAACACACGTTATCGGCAATACACTAATAATCCAATTGTGCTCCACTCACTTAGAATCTGGAACCAATGTAGAAAGTATTTTAAGATGGAGAAGCTTCTATCTGTGGCACCCCTGCAAGAGAACCACCTCTTTCAACCCTCACAAACATATGCAGTTTTTAATATTTGGAAAAAATTTGGAATTAACTTGCTTAGAGATCTTTATATAGACAACGTCTTTGCATCCTATGAGCAATTACATTCCAAATTTAACATTCCAGCTACACATTTCTTTCACTATCTTCAAATCAGAAACTTTGTTAAACAAAACCTTCCAGATTTTCCTCATCTTGCACCCTCATCCATGCTGGAAAAAATATTGCTCAATCTCAAGGATTTAGACTCCATCTCTACAATATATAAAATCATTTTACAATCCCTCCCTTTTAAAGATCCAAGAGGACACTGGGAAAAAGATCTTTCAATTAATATATCAGAAAAGGAGTGGAAAGTAGCAATGCAGAGAATTCACTCGAGCTCCATATGCGCAAAGCATACAATTATACAACTCAAAATTATATATCGAGCACATCTGTCTCGACTAAAACTCTCCAAAATGTTTCCAGGGCATGATCCAACCTGCGAACGTTGTAACCAAGTCCCAGCCTCACTAGGTCACATGTTCTGGTCCTGCACCAAATTAACATTATTCTGGACAAACATTTTTAATTACCTTTCAGATAGCCTTGGACTTACAATCCCTCTAAACCCATTAACAGCTGTGTTTGGGGTTCTTCCAGATGGGTTTAAAGCGGAGGAAGACAAACAAATTGTGATTGCATTCACTACACTTTTGGCACGTAGACTTATTCTCATAAACTGGAAGAACCCAAACTCTCCTCTTTTAAGTCAGTGGGAAACCGATGTGTTATATTATTTGAAGTTGGAAAAAATCAAATACTCAGTTAAAGGATCCGTACAGACTTTTTTCAAAACATGGCAGGATCTAATCAGTAATATTTTAAAATAAGTTCAAAAGGCACAGAGAATTTATTAATTTAGGTATGTCTCCAAGCCTTAAATTTAACGCCGTTTGGCTTGCTCTCTCTCTCAGGGGTGGGGATCGATCTGTTCTTAATTTTTCTCTTTGTAAAAACTTGATTGCTTTGTATGGATTGTAATAAAATTAATAAAAAAAAAAAAATTAAAAAAAAAAAAAAAAAATGTAGTGGGTAGAAACAAATTAACGTCTAGCGCACACATCTTTAACTTGTGAGAAAAAAATCAGGGTCCCTGCAGAAAAAAAGAAACCCTCATGAACTTGAAGGGAAGGAGTAACTTTTCCACAGACAAGACTAGAATTCAAATCTGGTCTTGCGGAGCTACGAGGCATCAGCATTAAACTCCAAACTAATGCCACTCACTAGTTTTTCCTAATTTACATTTCTTAATTTTTATGTATGTGTAAACTATTTTGTGTTTCAGCAATGGACTGGTCGGGGCGCTCGAGAGACTGAACGAGGAGTTTGAGTGTCTGGGCTTGTGAGTGTCCTGATAAAAACCAAGATCCAGGCCTTTAATGACCTCTTGGGCACAGTCGTCAGCAGTGTGTCTGTCTGCGCAGTGAGTGTCGACCACGTCGAGAGGTTTACTTACCTCAGCAGCAACTTTAATGTCTCTGGTGACTCTTCCTATGAAGTCAGTCGATGGATTGGGAGAGCATGGGGGGTCATGAGGTCCCTGGAAAGGAGTGAAGAGTCCTGGTGCTTCCTATGTGGTGGCAAGACATGGACACTATACATTGAAGTGAGGTGATGACTGGACTCCTTTGGTACTGTGTCTCTTTGGAGAATCCTTGGGTACCACTGGTTTGATTTTGTGTCGAATAACTGGGTGCTCAAGGAGTCCCGAATGAGGCACATTACCTGCATTGTGAGGGAGCGCCAGTTACGGCACTACGGCCAAGTGGCTCGATTCCCCGAGGGTAATCTGGTCTGCAGGACCCTCATTACTGAGAACCTGAGTGGCAGGAACGGGCCGAGGGCTTGCCCACATAACACTTGCCTATGGCAGGTAAATGGTCATTTCTGAAGGTTGGAGCTGGACTGCGTGTCTGCCTGGGGGGTTGCCAACCAGGATCCTGAGCTGTTTTGTTGTGTGGCGGTTGCAGCAACATGTTGTACTAGTGCATGCTGGCCAACCTGACCTGACCTGAATGGACTGGCATCCTGTCCATTGTTGATTCCTTCTTTGCACCCAGTGCTGCGAGGATAAGGTTCAGCCACCAGAATCCTTAATCAGAAGTAGCAGGCTTGAGAATGTGTAGTTTAAGAAAAAAAATTGGTAATATCTATTATGATAAATATTTTTGTAGATTATCCTCATTAAATTTGTTTGAGCCACGCTTTTTTTGTTGTTCTAATTTTAAAATGTTTAACCCTGGCAGGGAAGTTAATGTCTAACAATATCTAATGTTCAAATACGAAGACATTGATAAGCCAGTTGTAGCTTTGGCACATTTCCGTTCCCACTAGAATCAGATAGGAGCCCGTGTTAAGTGCAAGACTGAGGGAATGAAGGCTTTGTATTGATCTGGTTGTAACCGACTGGCCCGCTAGCTTAGGGGAGTACAGGTGGCTGAGATGAAAGGACTTGGACAGGCTGCAGCTGGGTTGGGCTGGAATGGGGCCTGAGTCTGCCTGAGCTGAGTGTTTGGGAACTACACACTCACTGCTTCAAGAGGTGTGTCAAGAAGTCATGGGATTCAGTTAAATTAAGGCTGATACAGAGGTGTAGTCTGTCTGCCATTTTCCATCCTGAGGAGAACATCTCTCTCTTAGCTGCCATGTTCAGACAGGGCATACCACCTGTTTTTGCCACCCCATTCAAAGGCCATGCAGTGGTAAAGTCCAAGCCAGACCAGACACCAACCAACATACTAAGACAGAGAGCCTCCTGGTAGCCTATTACCAGGTTGTACTATTTTGTAAACACTCATTGTTCACCTGCTATTTTGGACATATTTTCTATAAAGCCTGAGTAAATGTGTCACTTCTGATTGCCTGTTCTGGCACTCTGTCTATTTGCCAGTAGTTACAGATGTGAAAGGAAAGGGGAAATATTGAGCTACAGTAGAAGTCAACCCTGTCAGCACGGTAGAAGTCTGGGGCTTGGAGTCAGGGCCAGCGTCACCATTAAGGCGAATTAACCAATAGCCTAGGGCGCAGATCATAATGGGGGGAACCCAGCCACACGGGTTAGCTACCAAATAGTCAGTTGGTGTACTGATAAGCTTGGCCTAGGGTGCAAAATAACCTAGCAACGGCACTGCTTTGGGGTATTCTGTTATGGTCTTCATAATAAAGAGTATAAATGTGAATAAGGTCACCCTAGGAATCTCCACATCAAAACAGAATCCATCCATCACCCAACCCACTATATCCTAACTACAGGGTCACAGGGGTCTGCTGGAGCCAATCCCAGCCAACACAGGGCGTAAGGCAGGAAACAAACCCCAGGCAGGGTGCCAGCCCATCGCAGGGCACACACACACCCACACACCAAGCACACACACAGGACAATTTAGAAACGCCAATGCACCTAACCTGCATGTCTTTGGACTGTGGAAAGAAACCCATGCAGACACGGGGAGAACATGCAAACTCCATGTAGGGAGGACCCGGGAAGCGAATCCGGGTCTTCTAACTGCGAGGCAGCAGCGCTACCACTGCACCACCCTTAAAACAGAATGTTATGTTATTTTCTGTTTTTTATTTTTTTTTAATTTTAGCTTATTCTTAAGACCTCAAAAAAGAAATCAATTTCCTTTCTGTTGTCCATTGGGTATCCCATAGGTTAGGAAGTTGCTAGGCTACCTGAGTACTAGTACCCACATATGAGAAACCATGGAAGAGATCAAAATTAGGGTTCATTGCTGTCTAAGGAGCAGGAGCTGCTTATCTTTAACATCAGATAAATCCTTATTACATGAAAACTGGCAATGACTTATTTGAATATTTTTAATTTTAGGTAGATGCAAGTATTATCAATAATCTATTTGAAAATAAAGAAATATTTAACTTATAAAGGAAAATCTTTAAAAGCTGCTCTGTGCAGAGCTGTTACTTTGCACCCAATGATTGATGGGGTAAGGCTTGGCACTTGCGACTCTCCACCAGATTAGGCAGCTTTGGTAATGGATGAATAAAATAATTGAAATGATTTCCAGAAATAAGTTTAGTAAATACCACCATAGTGCAGGGACTTCACTGTCCTGCCAGTCTAAAGTCATCTTATAAAGCAGGGGTTGTCAAACTCGGTCCGGGGGACCCCCTTGTAGCTGCAGGTTTTTGTTCCAACCAGCTTCTGTTTTTAATTGGACTCCTGGGCTAATTACGTGAACTGTTATTGTCCAGATTCTGTGTTCAGGGAACAATACAGAAATTAGAAAACTAAGTCTGGTTAAAAAAAGAGTTTTATTAAAATGTACTAAGCAGTTATATGGGAATAATGTATTTTTTCTTTTTAACAACATCTTCATCTTGATTTTTCATTCTACTTTTCCAGGTGCTCTAATAGCTTAATTATTTCATTATTTACTAATTTGTGAGTCAGTGGTATTTGCCTGGGTGCCTTCTCTGCTCGTTTTAGAATGGCATCACTTTGCAGAGATGGTCACTGCCATGCCCATACATAAGCATATAATAAGTGAAGCAAAATGGAGGGTCAGTCAGAGTTTGGGTACTTCAACAACCAGAGAAAGATCTTTTACTTTTTTATGCCATGGTGTACCGAGCTGGTAGCATCACTTCAAGAGAAGCCCACCAAATCAATATGATAATTAAAAGGGCAGGCTCAGTTATGGGATGCACTCTGGACCACTGGAGGTCGTAGCGAAGAAGGGAATTAAAACAAAACTGAATGTTATTATTAGCAATGCTGCACATCCAGTTTCTGACACACTAACACTGAGGACTTTCAGCCTGCGAGACATTCAGCAGTAGTGTGTCAAGAAACAGTATGATGGCTCATTTCTAACAACAGCAATATGTCCGCATAACACCTCACTTAGGTGACTGTGATAGCCATATCAGACGTTTTCTTTCTTTTTAATTCTCTTGCTTTACTTACTTTTGTACCTATTAATGTATTCATTTATTAAAGAGCTTTTGTAAAAAGACAGATTATCCCATGGAGACAAATAAAGTTCTATCTATCTATCTATCTATCTATCTATCTATCTATCTATCTGGCCTAGGATAAATAAGGATGGCCCTGAAAATTCCACTTTTCTATCACTTTGATACCCTTTGTTATATTTGAAATGCCCAAGCTAGCTACGCCCTAATGCCACACACATACCACACACTCACCTGTCAATGCACATACAAAGATGTTTATATCACATACAGTACAGGCCAAAAGTTTGGACACACCTCCTCATTCAATGTGTTTTCTTTATTTTCATGACCATTTACAGCACTCCATCACTCTCCTTCTTGGTCAAATAGCCCTTACACAGCCTGGAGGTGTGTTTGGGGTCATTGCCCTGTTGAAAAATAAATGATCGTCCAACTAACCTGACTTCTGCACAACACAACTGCTGGTCCCAACCCCATTGATAAAGCAAGAAATTCCACTAAATAACCCTGATAAGGCACACCTGTGAAGTGAAAACCATTTCAGGTGACTACCTGTTGAAGCTCATCGAGAGAATGCCAAGAGTGTGCAAAGCAGTAATCGGAGCAAAGGGTGGCTATTTTGAAGAAACTAGAATATAAAACATGTTTTCAGTTATTTCACCTTTTTTTGTTAAGTACATAACTCCACATGTGTTCATTCATAGTTTTGATGCCTTCAGTCATGAAAATAAAGAAAACACATTGAATGAGGAGGTGTGTCCAAATGTTTGGCCTGTACTGTATGTTCAGAGCGGTGGTCTACTATCCAATACTTAGATATATAACGTTAAAGACTACTATTGTTGCTTGCCTGATCCCAAGGTGGCTGGAGTGAGTGTGTTGGTATAAACATAGAGGTTCTGTGTAATGTGAAGGTATAAAAGGTAGAGACCACCATAATGGGCAAAGAGGGTTGAAACCACAATGAAAACACTACTGCCAAGGAGGGTTTATGAAATATATATTTATAGGATGTGTCCCAAATGTAATAACTCCAAGAGTGCAGAACTATAGTAGCTATACAGAACAATGGGGGATGAAGGTGGATGTTTTAGAAGCCTACCAGTCCACCATATGGCAGTAGTAGAAAGGCCTGTTACAAAATACGTGGTCCCCTGCTTTGTTTTCTAGTGGACAGGTTACTTTGAGGCTACCTGCTCCTATACATGAGATTTTTAGTTCAAAATTGTAGGGAAGCCTGGAGCTGCTAACTGGAGTGCTATGTGGACGTGCCCAGCCGTTTCAGAGAGCATTCTGGACCCCAGGCATTGTTTCAGAAATTAACCCAGGCAGTAATACCTTGTTAGCACTTAAATGTTTGTTCCTAATTTGACAATATTGGACTTGGAGTTATTGGTGTGTTGGACAAGAGTTCAACTGGCTGGAGAAAGATAGGCCAGGGTAAGCGTTTTAGAAGATTCAGTATGTTTAAAAGATTGGCACCATGGTCGACAGAAGTGAGTGCAAATGCGATGTTTAGTTTAGCGCAGAGGGGCAGATAGTACTTCTAAAGGATAGAACATCTGAAACATTTTGACAAGAATAAGCTATTTAGCCCAAGAAAGCTTGTCAATAGTATGCATCTAATTCCTCCAAAATAATCAAGTTGCATTTTTAATATTCCTAAAGTCCTACTCTCAGCCACACTACTTGGTAACTTATACTTCTGTGTTTGAAGGGTTTTTTTGTCGCTTTCTCCTCTTTGTATTTATTCATTCCATACTGTGTTGTTATGTTACAGAATGTTTGCTCGGTTTTCCACAGGAGACAGTGCTGGAGCTGATGAGAGAAGCCATGGTTACAAATCTTGAGAGCACAAAAGGATTCTTGATTGACGGCTATCCACGGGACCTGAGACAGGGAGAAGGCTTTGAAATGAAGGTAGGCTCTCATTATTTGCAGAAATAAATCAAAGAGGGAGCTCAAATGAGCACACACACATACCCTGGATGAGACACCCACTCCCTACATCTCCCTACACTCCCTATTATCGCTGAATTGGACTCTAAACTTGTCAGACTCTGATTTTGATACAAGTAATAGAAAAGGACCCAGATGACTGATCCCCATCTGATTGATCCTCACCTGATTGTTCCCCAGCTGATTGTGGTGCTGAACAGGTCCTTATAGCTGATGTGCCACCTCATTGTTCGCCTTGGAGTACCTCCTCTTACAACGACAAGATCTACAAACCAGATTGTGATGCTCTGCGATTGTGACCAATGCTGCCACCCCCACCACGCAAAGACAGCCTGGCAGACACACCATGCAGCGACAGCAGATTTATGTTGATTTCTGTGTGAAACCATTTCTTTGTGTGCTTTTATTTTGAGAAAAATATTCAGCTCTCAAAGAGTTAAAGTGACCATTAGGTCACATCCCTGACCAAGGCTCTTCTTGCCCAGTTACTCACTTTGACTGGACGGCCATCACTGGGAAGAGTCCTAGTGCTTCCACACTTCTTCTCTTTACAATTTATGAGGCCGCTGTGCTCCTGAGAACATTCAGATCTTTAGAAGTGTTTTTTCACTCTTGCCCTGATCCATGTCTCACCCTAATTTGATTATGGAGGTCTACAGGGACTTCTTTGACCTTCATGGCTTTGTTTTTGTCCTGACACAAACTGTGAATTGTGGGACCTCATACACGCAGGTGTGTACCTTTCTAAATGATGTCTAATCAGTTTAGTTTGCCACGGGTGAACTCCAGTCATGTTCTAGACACCTCTTGAGAGGAATTAAAGCAAACGAGATACACCTCACCAGAATTTGGAGTGCCGTAGCAAAGGGTCTGAATCCTCAGAGGAGGAAAGAGAGATTTCAGTGTTTGATAAAAATATGTTTTCACTTTGTCATTATTGGTTATTGAGTGTAGAGTGACAGGCAAAAATGGCAGATGTATCCATTTTAAATTAAATCTACAACAATAAAGTGTGCAGAAAGTGAAGGGGTCAGAGTACTTGCTAAATCCACTTTATGCATGAGGAGCTGTTAATAGATTTCTCTGTTACTTACGGACTCACCATAGAGAATAATTTGAAAGATTAGGTTACTTATAAGTGTAATGGGTGCCAGAGCACCGTAGGCCAAAGAATGATGATCAGCCCTGTGTTGCTGTCATCTGAGGTCATTATGACCCCATAGCCTCACTGGGACGCTAATACAGTATAGTACAGACAGATACTGGGGCAAGAACCACAATGAGCAATATGCCAGCAAGTTTACAAAGGGGAAGGGGGGGTGAATTTACTTTGACAAGGTTTTTGGACTTAACATCAGGTTGTTTCTTTCATTTTTTTTTCATATGTTCCGCCATTTGTTTCGGGTACAAGCCTTGCACGTAATATTCCACATTTGCTTTAAAGGTGGCGCCGACGCTAAACGCAGTCACGGGTGCCTGGGAAGGTTAAAAGACAGCTATAGGGGGAGTCCATGTTGGAATAGTAGTGTAGGTGTACCGTAATGTTTCCGTTTGTATCTTAGTAAACTCGAGGTTAGGTACAGATGTTTTTGGTGCTTTGTTATCCATCCACCCATTATCTAACCGCTTTGTTATTCAGTGTTTTATTATGTGTATGTGGTTGTCAGATATTTTTTTTATTTTTTACTTGAAGTGTATGATTTCGCCGGCAGGCCCGAAATGCTATCTCCCTATTTTTAGGCACCTTGTAACAATTCATCCCGCCATGCTGACACGAGACGATCGCTACTGCCAACCTGTCCTAAGTGGCGGCAGATGATAAAAGGATAGGCCAATATCACACCTCAATAAATCCCCCATACACCCTTTACTCTACAAGGTTCAGTCACCCCAGATGCCGGCACATTTATAGTCCATAAAAAAAACTAATGGTCAATCACATAAGGAATATATTACATAAAAAAAAAACAAGAAAACAATCCCTTTCATATGCCCCCCCAACCCTAAATAATCCTTATATGTGGGGCTACAAATATATATACATATATATTGTGGAAAGCGTACCCCCATACACAGACAGACCGACACCAGGACGTCCAAAACACACTCCTTTATTGAATTTTTAAGCACCACAATGTCTACCAGCACCAACTCTCTTTTCCTTTGTCTTTGTCGTCGTCTTCTTCTTTCTCTCTCTCTCTCCTCCTCACAAGCTTCGTCTCCTTCCTCCCAACTCTGACTCGTCTACTGGAAGGAGGCGTCCCCTTTTATTATGACCCGGATGAGCCCCAGGTGCTCCCCTTGACGTCACTTCCTGGTGTGGCGGAAGTGTCAGGAAAGCACCTGGAAGCACTCCGGTTCTTCTTGGAATTACTTTCGGCAGCACTTCCTGGTGTGGCGGAAGTGCTGCCATCCAGGATTCCCCAACTGTCCGGGCGCCCCCTGGCGGTGGCCACGTCCTCTCACGGGCATCCCAGCTCCGTCCTTGCGGCCCCCAAATAGACCCGGGCGGCTGCCCTCTCGTGGCCGAGGAGAAGTATTATCCAACTTGGGGACTGTCCAGGCAGTGTCCCCGCTCATTTGTGACAATATACAATAAGAATATTCCTTCCCTGAGTTCCCCTTCCAGAGCTTATAAATAAGTCCACAGTTCTGACTCCTGATTTAACTTTGTTTGACTGTTTTTAAATAAAACCAGCTTTGCACCTTTATGCACCATCCCCTTGCTTCATTGTGTCTTCACTGATCAGCTCATCCGGAGACATTACAGACGGTGTCGGGTTCAAGCGCTCCCAAAACAGAGATGGGAGCAGGAAGTGGAACCCGCATCGTCACATGCACACTTAAACAAAAAAGACTAAAGGTGGTACAAAGTCCACAGATTAGAAAGACTCAAAAGTACTCACATTTGGTATTTGGCTCTTATTCGGATGCTCTAAAAATATACGTTTTTAAAAAGTAGTAGGAAATAGGGTGCTTTAATATGGAAATAATGAAAAATATGAAAGCAATTTTATTCTCATCATGAAGATTAAAGTATATGAGCCTAAATGGAAGCTTTTCATGACTCTTGCTTAAAAATATCTTGGGTGATTCAGAGAAATGGAAAACTGGTTACTCTAAAAACCACCAGCATTGTGCAGAGACGCTGACTAGAGGATTAGGTGAATCAGAATGAGCGACAGAAGCTTCTTGAACTGCACATTGTTTCTCAAATGTTGGTTTCCAAACACAAGTGAGTGTCGTCCTGTTCAGCGTCAGCTCCCGCCTCGTTCAAATGCTGAATGTGATGCCTGAAGTGAAAGAAATGGCACACCAAAAGACAGACGTGCAGGACAGGGAGATGAAAAGAAGACAAAAACACACAGGGGTCTAAATGAAATATTGCAGACCACCATTAGAGGATCTGAGGTTATGACTTGGAGTGTAGAGGGACAGGCATTCCGAAAAATAGGAAGGGGCAAAATTATTTAAGGCTTAATAAACAATTAGTAGTACCTTAAAATCAGTTCTAAAGGACACGGGAAAGCAAAGTAATGAGGCCAAAGCTGGTGAGATGTGCGCTGATTTTCTTTTTCTAGTTAAGATTCCTGTTGCTGCCCTCTGAATTAACTGCAACTGATTCTTTTCTTCCTTGGGTTGACCAGTTAGGAGTTCATTACAGTAATCAAGCTGACTAAAAGTAAAAGTGTAAATTAATTTCTTGGCATTTTACAAAGCATTCTCTGCACAAAATACTCTGGAAATTGTGTTCTTTTTATCCAGAAACTTGGATGCCCGTTGCACCGTTTTAAATGGCGTATGATGTCAGCACATCACCTGCAGCCACATGGTAGTAGTGGGCACAGACTCCAATAATCAATCGTGGCTGTGTCCTCAAGAACGCACACAATTCAGCAACATCTGGGATACATTTTTGATCCAAAATGGTAGCATAAAATTACATTACTGTCACTGCGATTAAAAGCAAATATGAAAAACATATTAAACTAGCCATGTGCGCCCAACTACGTTGCACGTGTTAAAGTTGTCTGTGAAGGACTCCCTGTTTAAACGCGGCTGCCAGTCGTGAACTGGGCCTTTCGTCACACAGCATTATGATTTTTTGTAAGGGAAACAAAATTACAAAAGAAAACCCTTGGACATTGATTCGATAGGAGCGGCCTATTCAGAATCACTGTCCGAATTGTAATTATGTGGTGGTGTAGGAACATTTCTGCTTCTGTCCGTTCACAGTCCGTCTCGTTTTCACGACGCTGTCGTTTCTTCTCACGATCTCTTCTCAACCTTTCTCTAATCTCGCAGGTTGCTTTGTGGCAATCCAAAGAGTAAGGCAATATACACGGAGCAATGGTTATAAAAGGGGGACACATAGGTATCCAGGCTCTTTAAAGCATAAATAGGGATCACTTCACTGACATGTGAGCAAGCCACGGTACAACTGTGAGACGCGCAGCACTCGCCGGCCACAACGTAACAATAATAATTTCCAGAACGTGCTGTTACGTTGTCATTCATTTTATCCACTGTCTTTCTTTCATTAATATGTTACGTAGGCACATACCTTTTATCTTCGGCAATCTCATTCTCTAACCAGGCCTCAGGAGCTAACCAGTGTAACACTGTCCACCACCCCTTTCGTTATTCAGGTACATTGTTGACATCCGTGAGTAACAACAACGTACTAAACTGGAAGGTGGTCTACGCATGCGTGGAATTCGCGGACAAACAAAGATCAAGATCTAAATGAAGATCTCTTTAGTTAATTTAATGCACAACAATTTGTTTAGTTTGAACGTCTGTGTTTTGAGGTGTGACTGGAGTACTACAGTCTTCAGTAGTATAAGCCTGGAGGAGATCATTAATGCAATGCCTATGTTTTAGCTGTCTCTCTACTGCCATCTAGTGCTTCTTCTTCTAATTCATTCGCGGACAAACAAAGATCAAGATCCAAATGAAGATTATATATAGAGATATATTAAACCCATACAAAATGCAGTCAATCAAAATCAAATGTCAGCGGAGTTTCTTAGCAGCCTTTGTCAATTTTCATAAAGTGATCAACTCAGTTGATTGAGCTGCCCTGTGGGACATCCTGAGGGTTCACGGGATCCCCTCGAGGTTGCTGGATATCATGGCTGGCCTGTACACTGGTACTGTGAGTGCTGTGCAGAGTGGAGGCAGGACCTCTGTGTTTTTCCCAGTTGATTTTGGGGTTCATCAGGGATGTGTTCTGCTTTCTACTCTGTTCAATGCTTGTACGGACTGGGTGTTAAGCAAGGTCATGGGGTCCGGCGGTTGTGGGGCATCTGTTGGTGAAGAAAGATTCACAGATCTTGACTTTGCTGACAATGCTGTGATCTTCGCAAAGTCAATGGAGGCTCTGATCGGGGCATTTGACAGACTGAGCGAGGAGTCTGAGTGTCTGGGCTTGTGAGTGTCCTGGATAAAAATAAAGGTACAAGTCTTTAGGGTCCTGGTGCTTCTAGGTTTGCTATATGGTTGCGAGACATGGACCCCTTTGGTTCTGTGTCTGATCATAAAATCCTTGTATCGCTAGTTTGACTTTGTGTCACAGAGTCCCGTATAAGGCACATTACCTGCATTGTGAGGGAGCATCACACATCACTGGCGCAATCCCTGAGTGTGATCGAGCTCACAGAATCCTCATTGTGGCTGAACAGGGCCAAGTGGTTCAAATCCATCCATCCATTATCCAACCTGCTATATGCTAACTATAGGGTCACAGGGGTCTGCTGGAGCCAATCCCAGCCAACACAGGGTGCAAGGCAGGAAACAAACCCTGGGCAGGGTGCCAGCCCAGCACAGGGCACACACACCAGGGACAATTTAGGATTGCCAATGCACCTAACCTGCATGTCTTTGGACTGTGTGAGGAAACCGGAGCACCTGGAGGAAACCCACGGAGACACGAGGAGAACATGCAAACTCCACGCACTCAGGTCTCCTTAACTGCAAGGCAGCAACGCTACCCACTGCGCCACCGTGCCATCCATGGTCCAAATCATGACACTAAATTAAGCAGGTTTGAGAGTTGTGATAGATAGATAGACTCTTGAGTTTTCTTCCCACATCCCCAAAACTTTGCATGTTAGGTTTATTGAAGATTATTTGATAATTGGCCCAGTGTGGGGGGTGTCTGCCTTGCACCTGATGCTGCTGCCTGGTGGGCTTTGGCCTTCCTATAATCCTGAAATGGATTAAGCAGGATAGAGAATATCAGTTTCTGATGTGGTGCAGTGATTAGGATGAGCACTGCTGAATTCCACCATCAGGATGTTTGTGACGCCAATGGATTTATTTTTTCAGGTGGTCCACTTTAATTCCATGTTATCTTAGCCCAGTAGATGTTAGAGCTGGCGTACGGACACTAACTGTGTGCTCAGTTATGCTGCACAGGGGACCAGAGCCGCCTTGCCCTGGGTTTGTTCCTGCCTTATACTCAGACGCTGCCACATTAGGCTTTGGTTTATCACAACCCAGAACTGGAGAAATGAACGATAGATTGATGCTGCCAAATGTATTTTATGTTGCTATTGTGTTAAATAAACCTAAACACTTTTATATTTAATACTAATGCACATTCTATTGCTTTTTAAGTTCCCTTTTTATTACATGGTTATTTGACACACTGCCCACAGCACAGCAACTTGAACTAAATTGTAACACGATGTCATATGACCTTGCTCCATATTATTTCATCCTTATTCTAAAACTGCTAATAATTTTAATTTTTGTTTAAACGTCCAAGAGTACACATCAAGAATTCATTTTACAGTATATTTTACTTTGTTAGCAAATCAACCAACAATGCCATACTGTATATACGGTAATGCACTGACACATTAAAAGGTTCCTTCCTGTCCTTAGTATCGTGTTCAAACAGCTCCACCCAAGTGTAGACTGGAATGCATGAGATGCTCACCAACTGCAGATTACTTTTAATTAGTTAAGGAAAACAAATCAAAGCGCTCAGAATCTTGGGTAGGTGGACTCAAAGGAAGAGAACAATATAGAGGCTGAGTAAATACTCGTGAACTCAATCTGCCTGACACTCTCAGAGAAGTACGGCCAACACGCTTGGTCATTTCTGGGAATGACCTGAGACCTGAGATTAAGTCAAATGTTCAGCAGGAGTTGGCGTCCACGGGTTGCAGAAAGTACTGACAAAAAGTACATTGTAGGCCGACAAGAACTGAGCCTGCAAATGCAGCCTTGGGTAATCTTACAATCGTCGGCGTTTGTTTCGTCGTGGCTTGCGATGCTTTCAGCAGTGTTACTCTTTGAAATTCTATTGGTTCCTGTGTTTTCATCTTTTTATTGAAATGCCATAGTTTCTAGCTTTATTTGAGTTAATTTAAAAATATGAATCATCAATCACTGTTCCATTTTCATCTACTGTAAGTGTTAAGTCAGAGCTAACCAGAGCAGATTTAAAAATTAAACCCAACAACTGAGTGCGGGAGACAAGAGAGTAGAGGAGCTGTCAACAAGCAAAAGCACTTACAGAACATGGAGGACTATAGGAACGTATAACACGTTTTCCAGTAGACAAAGTAACAAAAAGATAAGTAGTCTGAAGGCGTCCTGTTAGGTGCTGCGTTATCAAGAGGCTTCTGAGGGTCCGTAAATTGTTGCGATGTTGATGGTCACTCGTTGCACAGCTTGGAATCAAAGTGAGGATGCGCAAGGCTTCTTTTATTATGTCTGAAGACCAACAGACTAAGTAAGTGGGCAGATTTCTTTGTAGAGCAATCAGAAACTGGAAGTAATCATCTTCAATCAGACGAAGAGCGTTTAACTAACTCATAAAAGTAATGAAAAGGCCGTGGAGCGAACAAGGCAGGCGAGTGCCAGTGTACATTTTTTTCAGGTACAATCAAAAACGTAGCATTAGAACCTGGAATCACCTCAGCAGAAACACGGGTGTCAATAAGACTTGCTCTTCCAGTAGATTTGGCTCGACTCAAGTTCTGCAATGTCATGCTGTTGGACCAAGCACATCACCATCCTGTCATGCTTCACAATTTTATGTTTTCCCATACAAGTTAAGGTTTTGGCAAAGTTGTTGAGGATGCTGTGTGCGGCCAATGGCTGGCACCATCACGCCATGATATGAATTAATATAAAAAAATGTATGCAAGTTTAACTAATCAGAAAACTGTTAGCCGTACCAGAACTTTTATTTCATCTCATTAAATGGTCAGATTTGTGTTCAGTGGTGGGTGTGTCTGTGAATATGTAGGCCTTCAGTCGAGGAGATATTGGCTGACTGAAGAAAGTCTTCTAAGAACATAGAGCAGCATGGCGGGTGATGATGTGTCCTGGCCTTCATGGATGCCTTCATTGATCTCCTGCAGATAGCTGAACCCTCTCTGGTGTTGTACCTGGACTGCTCTGCTGAGACCATGACCAAGCGAATACAGAAAAGGATCCAGGGTATGCCATGTTATGATGACAGCCAGGACACAATCCGAAAAAGAGTGGACGCCTTCTACCAAACCATCGAGGTTATTACAGCTGGTTATGAAAGGAGGAAACTGTTAAAAACGGTGAGTCTATCGAAATCTGCTATGCGCTGCTTGTCACCTGAGTCAGGTCTCATGTCATTTGTGGACCTGCTGAACACTAGAAGATTGTTAGTAATGTCCCATTTGTAAAATCATAGAATTTAAAGAGGGGGGTTTACTTCAAGTCAGGTCAAGTGGGTTTTGTTGTGTAATATTTAGACAATACAGTACCCTCCGTAATGTTTGGGCCAAAAACACAGAGCTTTACCCCTCTGCTCTACAATTTTAAATTACAAATAATTCAGACGTGATTAAGGTGCACATTGCAAACTTTCATTTGAGGGTATCTGCATACATTTCAGTCCCACCATGTAGAAATGACAACACTTTTTCTACATGGTCCCATAACTCAGGGCTCAATAATGTTTGGGACAGATGGCGTCACAGATACCCAGGCTTGCTTCTGTAGTTGCCATTGTTGAACATGAGGACAAGAGCTGTGCCAATGAAAGTCAAATAAGCCATTATGAGGCTGAAAAACAAAATAAAACCATTAGAGACATCGGTAAAAATTTAGGATGACCTAAATCAACTGTCTGGAATATCATTAAGAAGAATGAATGCACTAGTGAGCTCAGTAACAACAAAGGGACTGGTAGGCCAAGGAAGACCTCCACTGCTGATGACAGAAGAATCCACCTTATGGTAAAGAAAAAGTCCCCATTGTCTGTCTGACTGATCAGAGACAGTCTTCAGAAGGCAGATGTGTGCAGAAGACTTCATGACCTGAAATACAGAGGCCAGACTGCAAGATGCAAACCACTAGTTAGCCACAAAGACCAGATGACCAGATTAGAGATTGAGAAAAAAATACTTAAAAGAACCTGCAGAATTCTGGGTTAAGGTCTCTTGGACAGCTGAAACCAAGATCAACCTGTATTAGAGTGAGGGCAAGAGCAAAGCGTGGAGACGAAAAGGAACTTCCCAAGATCCAAAGCATACCACCTCATCTGTTAAACATGGTGCTGGGCGTGTTAGGCCTTGTGCATATATGGCTGCCAGTACACTGGCACACTTATTGATGATAGAACTCTTCATGGCAGTGACACAATGAATTCTGAAGTGTATAGAAACATCTGCTCAGGTTCCAGTAAATGCCTCCAAAATCATTAGACGACACTTCATCCTCCAACAAGATAAAAACCCCAAACATACTGCTAAGGCAAAACGCAGATTTTCAAAGCTAAAAAATGGAAATTTCTTGAATAGCAACCCGATTTTAATCCAGTTGATCATGCCTTCCATATGCTGCAGAGAAAGCATAACTGGACGAGCCCTCGAAACAAGCAGGAGCTGAAGATGGCTGCATTAGAGGCTTGGCAGAGCGTCACCAGAGAAGATACTCCACACCTGTAGACTTTGAGCAGTCATTGCATGCAAGGGATATGCAACAAAGTACTAAATATGACTGCTTTAATATACCTGTCATTGATATGTCCCAAACATTATGGTGCCCTGAAATGGGGGGACCACGTAGACAAAGTGTTGTCATTTCTTCATGGTGTGACTGAAATGTATACAAAGATCCTTAAATTAAAGTCTGCACTGTGCACTTTAATCACGTCTGGATTGTTTGATTTGTAATTTTAAACAGTGGAGCAGAGGGGTAAATCAAGGAACATCATATCTTTGTCCCAAACATTATGGAGGGTACTGTAAATATGGCAATAGAAAAATACAGAAGGTTGGGAAATTTCATATAAGGAAACATAGAGCAAGGGACAAGGCACCATACTGACAAACAGCAGGGATATACAATGGACAAGGAATTCAGAACAGAGCAGTAATTAGATATGAGCCTATGATTAGCAGGCACACCCAGGGACGGGGAGGTAACATTATGTTCAGGACTACTTGTGGGAAGAAGCTGTTACTGAATGTGGTGGTGTTGGTCCACCTGCTCTGATACCTTCTGCTGAATAGAAGCAGGGAAAGTATATGATGAGAAGGGGTGCAGAGATCCAAACATTTCTGGAGCCCTTGCAGAGTCAGTGCTTTTGTGGAAGGGAGAGAAGTTCTGATGATGGTGTCCATAGTGTACATTATCTGTTGCATGGACTTTTGACCAGACGCATTACAGCTCCCATACCAGATAGTGATGTAACTGGTGCCCCTATAGAGTGTGATGAGGATATGGCAAGGAAGGCTTGTCTTCTTCAGCCATTGCTGCTGTGCTTTCCTGGTCAATGAGGAGATATTGATAGACCACATCAGGTCATCCGCTAGAAGCACACCAAGGAATTTGGTGCATTTCACTTTCTCTGCCATGGAACTCTTGATGTAAAGTGGAGTGTGGACAGGGTGGGTCCTCCTGAAGCCTACGATCATGTGTTTAGTGTTGTCAACATTGAGAGACAGATGGTTGCACTTACACTTATTCACCTGCTCCTCAGTTTAACAAGTTCTGTCTGATGCAAATAGTCCCAAGATAAAAGTCTCCCTGAGATGAAGCCAAGCATCTATTGGGTTGGCGGCCAGCTGGGGGAACCCACTTCAAAACGCATGACTAACCAGTGGTCTTTTTTTACTTCAACAGATCAATGTAGAGACAGGTCCGGATGAAGTGTTCCTCCAAGTGTGTTCAGCCATCGATGCTCTCTTCTAAAGATGCTCCAGGAAAGTGGGCTCCGATCGAGCGTGTTCTATACCCGGACCAGGTGTACTATATACAGCCCCTCTGGACACAGCTAATGTTCTCAGCAGCCTTGCTTCAGTAAAACCAACTTTCTTGGAAGTACTGCATGTGGAATTTACTTCATGGGAAGCTTTCATGTATGTTCTAATATGCGAGCAGATAGATGCTGCACTGATTGTTGTTCCCTCTCCTGCGCATCACTTCCCCTCAGCTGACCAAAATATATATAAAGATTTGATCCTATGCTGTCTCAATGTAAATAATTACACATTCAGGTAGAGATACTGAAAGATTTTTTATGAAATTTGGATTGTAAATATAAATCGCTGTTGACGTACAGTAAACCTTATTATTGGTTCAGCCTCAGTCACCTCACCACAGAATCGCTTAATAAACACAAACCTTTGGATGATTGAGTAGCCGGCTAAGTGCATCTCCATGTAGGCTGTCCCACCTAGACTGTTGAGGGTCTCGATCTCACAGGAATGGTTTACAATTGTGAATAATGGGCAATGGCCGCTGTGTTAGTGTACAGTTACGGTTATTTTTCCAGTTCTTATAAAAGTGACCATTTGAAAGCTGAGACTGGTCTGTCGTAGAAGACAAATAGTAGATGTCTAATGGATTTTGGTCCCGAGGTGAAATCCCAGCCTCTCCCCTGTCTCTGCAGAATGTTCAGATTCATGCGGCGTCTACTTGGGTTTTTCTTTAGGTACTCCAGTTTTTTCTTTCTCAGTCTTCCTTTGTTTTCTGCCATGTTAATTGGAAATCTGAAATTGTTAGAATATGAGTGAGTTTGGGTGTTAACGTGTCTGTGAAGGAGAGGAAAGGCCTCAGCCATCACAGTCCAGCTCATTCAACAATACATTGATGTCAGTATCCACAGTGGTAAGAATGGAGTGGTCTGCAAATGGAAACCATTTTGAATAAGCCACTCACAAAGGTAATGTGAAGGCACTTCACATTTTCATTTTGTTTTACTTCAGTGACAGTAGATCCATTTATAAGAGAGCACTATTGAGTAAATATTGTGTGAGAGGTTTTAATGTGACCACCTAAGCCATTTTCTTTACAACTGAAAGACTTGCAGATTTGCTGAACAGGTAATACATCATAAGGCATAATGGCCCACCGATTATTAGCTCTGTGTCACGGCTCCTGGTCACAAGCTGTAAGCTCTTTAGTTGGTCTCCCTTAGCCACTGTGACATTATTTTCCACCTTCCGCCATTCAAAGACCTTTAAACGGACCTGCAGTGAATGAGGTTGGGAGTGTGTGTCCCATGATGGAGTGCCGCTTCATCCAGGAAGGCGTGCCGTGCACCCAGTGATGCTCAGACGTGCTGCAGCCTCTACAGTGAAATCTGTCAAATGACGAGACATGGAGGGCGATGGTCTGAAAATGAATTCAGATGGAGCAGGATTAGTTTCACAATCACGTTCAGAGAACGTCTCATATCCATTAGTGTGTTATAATTGCATACAACAGTGTGCAGCGCTCGCTGGAGAAATTCTGAATAAATTATCACAAAGCCTCAGCTCTTTTGTAGAGTAACCAGTGGAGGAGATAGGTTTTATTTAGGATATTAAAAACATGAAATTAATTTTCACTTCGAGAATGAAAATCAGACTTTTCAAGAACTTGCATTAGCAAAATAAAAAAAAATAATGATGCCAAAACTACACTGTTCAAACACTCACAAAGTATACAGGGAGCGGGCGTCAAGGAATAACAATATGGAAGACATCCCATCAAACACTTTTAAAGCCATTTAATCCAATCATCCAGATAATCCACAATAGCTCCGGGCATAGGGCAGGAGCCACCCGCAGGGCACAGTGGCAGACACACACACACAGACACACACAGACGGCCAGTTTAGAGCCACTAGTTAACCTAAACCGGACAGCTTTGGGTTGGTGGGGTGGTGCTGGAGGGGTTGGGGAGGATGAATCCAAATGGACGCAGAGAGACCATGCAAATTCAGCACAGAGCGTGGCCAGTGTCCTGGAGCTGGGAGCTGCCGCCTACGTTTCTGTTCGGTTTACACTTAATCTGTTCCAAATTAAAAATGTTCTTTATAGTTTCAGACAGAAAAGTACGAAACTGTGCAATATTGACATTCAGTGCCTAGAACAAGAATTCACCCCGTGGAAGTTGTTACATTTTATTTTTATACATCAATGAACCACAGTGTGTTTATTTTGGCTTTTTGACATTGATCAACAGAAAAATGTAAAAGTGAAAACAGATCTCTGCAAAGTGGTCTAAATTAGTGAAACATAATTAAACATAAAATAGTTGTTTTCACCCCCTTTGAATCACTACTTAAATCTCCCATTCTCCTTTGCAAATCTGCTGCAGCTCTGTCAGGTTATATGTTGATCACGAGTGAAGAGCCTTTCACAAGTCGAGCTACAAATTCTCAACTTGATTGAGGTCTCGACTCTGACTCGGCCTCTCCAGGGTATTAACTTTGTTGTTTTCAAGTCACTCTTTTGTAGTTTTGGCTTTATGCTTGAGGTCGTTGTCTTACTGGAGAACAAATCTTCATCCATAGCGCAGGTTTCTTGCAGATGGCTTTGGTTTTCCTTCTGGGATTTTCCCGTATTTTGCAGAATTCACTTCACCCTCACAAGCCTTCCAGGGCCTGCTGCAGAGAAGTATCCCCAAAGCCCGATGTTGCCACCACCAAACTTCACAGTGGGGGTGAAGTGCAGTGTTCAAATACACCATTTAGTCTGAAGGCCAAAAAAACTCAATTTTGGTCTCATCAGACCACAGAATATTCTTCCAGCTGACTTCAGAGCCTCCTGTGTGTGCCTGTGGCCCTGATGTCAGGTGCATTTCTTTCTCTTTGCTACTTCCCAAGATGATCTCCACTGTACTAATTCTATGACTTCTAAAACCAAATGACTACACCAGTGATCATTTAGGGGGTCAACATTTATGAGGTCAATTATTCAGTGTTTGTGTTTTATGGACCACTTTGCAGAGACCTTTTTTTACTCTGACATTAATTTTTCAATCTGTTGTGATTCAATGTTGCATACCAGTAAATATGAACGCTTGCAGGCATAGATAGGCACCATATATGCAAACGGCAACTGAAATGAGTACTTACGTGCAGAAAGATCCATAGACGCAGACCGAAACTGAACAGAATTCAAGCTGGCAGGAACTGTGATCAGTTGGCCAGAGCTGAAGCTCTTCTTCTAACTGGCACCAGCACAATCCCAGTGACATCGTCTACAAGTCTCATCGTGAGGATTCTCACCACATTCAGACCGACCACGTTAGTGAGTTCAGTTTATGGATTTTGTGTTACTGTATCAAGAAATAAGTGCTTTCCAAAGTCAGAAATAAAAGCATTTGGATCAAATAATCCAACCTCTGATGAAGAATGTAGAATATTTTTTAATTAAAAAAGGTAATTTAACGCAACCCCATTGCATAACACAGATTTTGTAAGTTACCTTAAAACATGAAGTCTGTTAGAGCTCCTCCAGTTAGTCAATGGTGTTGCTTATTCAGGTTATTGCTCAGCCAAATGTGAAAGATGGGCTCAATCATCACCTCCTCCTGTGAAGTTAAAAACTCATCACAATTCCAGATCTTTCCATGTCAGTCCTTCCTCTTTCTAGTCTTTGTCCCTGTGGAATGGATCTGAACACTAGAGACCAGCAGCTCAAAAACTTACGACATTTCTACCTTATCATTTGGGTAACATTAAATTGAATTTCAACAATGGCCAAGTATGTTCGTATGCATTCCAATCGCTTTGTGAATTCCAGTTAGGGCTGAGGTTGAAGGGGAGGTGTGACAGTTAAGATGGCCCCAACCTATTGTAATGACAGGTGAAGCCTCGGTTCACCATCACCATCATACCCCAGAATTAAAACTGTGTATCCAAGGCAACTCCTTCAGTCTCTTCCTGAGTACATTGGGGGAAAAAGATCTGTCACTCCACATTTCCGAAAAGGAGTGGAAGGCAGACATGCACAGAATACACAATATCTATCTATCTATCTATCTATCACTCGAGCTCTACATGTGCAAAGAATTCAGTCATTCAACTTAAAAAAACTTTTATTGAGCACATTTATCGCTCACATTTAAAATTGTGTAAAATGTTTCCAGGGCAAAAATCAACCTGTGAACATTGCAATCAGGCTCCAGCCTCACTGGGCCACGTGTTCTGGGCGTACACCAAATTAACAAAATCTTTGCATGCCTTTCAGACAGCCTTGGTGTCACAATCCCTCCTCATCCACTAATAGTTGTGTTTGGTGGACTCCCAGACGGCCTTAAAGTGGAGAAGGACAAACAAACTGTAATTGCCTTTACTACACTACTGGCACGCAGACTTATCTTGCTCAAGTGGAAGAATCCAAACTCTCCACTCTTAAGTCAGTCGGTAACCGATGCGCTATACTTGAAATTGGAAAAAATCAAATTCTCACTCAGAGCATCTATTCAGCTGCCACCTGCTTGGGACCAGAAAAGGAGTTTTGTTTCCAAAAGCCATAGCACAACATTCTTACAAATGTGCTCCCCAATAGACCTTGTAGGTTGGCAAGTCAAGAAGTTCTGCTCTTTCACAATAACAGAAGTACAAGAAGAACTGAAACATTAAGACAGAAGGTCCTTGAGCACCCTGTGCTGAGGTGACGATCTGTGATTCGAACGGGACACCAGGAATTTGAATGGAAAAGTCTGCCAGTAAGGCAGAAAAAGATAATCAGGCATTCACACAAACATTCCATCAATAGATTGGAAAATGATTTAAAAATACAGTTAAGAGCGCCACTAACTAATATTGCTTAACAGCTTCAGTGATTACTAATTTTAGCATATTTTCAGAAGGCTTTGTATTACTACTTTTTTAAAGTGCTGTTATATTTTATTATGGATCAGTCAGTCTTATTCTGGTTATGTTTCTCCAGTTAATTTAATTGGGTTAATCAACAAGGTAAAGTTACATGCTATCTGTATGGTGGACATAATGCTCTACTTGTGTGTGTGAATATATATTTATATATATTGTGACCAGACGGTGGCGCTCCAACCTGACACCAGGACACAAATTCAGCACAGCACACGTTTTTATTGACGCGGGGCCGCGCTTTCTCTTGTTCCCTACAGCAGCACAGAGCAGTCAAGCACCAACACACAGTTCCAAAGCACTTTCTTGGCTTTCTTCTTCTCTCTCTCTCTATCTTCTTCTCCACTCCTGCTTCGGCAAGCTTTGTCCACCTGCCCCCCAACTCTGGCTCCCAGAGTAGCATCAGCTGGCTCTTTTTATTCACATACCCAGGAGGACTTCCAGTGTGCAAATAGCGTGGTCCGGAAGCACTTCTGGGTAAGGCAGAAGCCCAGTGAACTAGGGCTCAACGGCCTCCCTGCAGAACCCCCTGGCGGCACTGCTAGAACCAAACAGAGCTGTCCTGGACTCCAACTCCCATGAAGCCCTGCGGGAATCTGTGGCACCGCAGCAACCCAGGAGGGCTGCCATCTAGCGATCCGGGGGATATAATGCCCTGACCACTCTCTCTCCCTCGGTCCTTCCGCAACATCAGCGTTCCAGCCAGGCAGGACCCCTGGTTCTCTGTGACAAAATATATATATATATATATATATATATATATATATATATACACACACACACACACAGACAGACACACAGCTTAGAGTGTTTACAATTATATATACATGTACTTACACTTTGGGATATCTTTGTTTGATGTGCTGGTTGCCAAAATGCTGTAAGATGACCATCACATCCCATAGTTTTGGGTTCAATCCTCCTCTTTATCTGTTTGTATAACCCCAGCAGCTGAATGCTAGACAGGCCCCCTCCATTTTGTGGTGTCCGCCTATCATCCCTGGTCGCAGTGTGTGAAGGTAAAGAAGCCTCTCCAGTTCAGCATTGCTAACCGACCCGTGCAGCGTGCTGTGCAAACATTTTAAAAGCAAATCGCATTGTTGGCAAAGATGGGCAACGGTGTTAAAGAAGGAAAACTTTGCATTACAATAATGGGACTCCCATGTAAGAGAGAGACCACTGGCTTCCAAACTAGAAAGTGGGTCGCTTTTTTTTTTATTTTTATTTTTTCTCCCAGGTTATGCAGGCAGCGCCTCCAACATGGCAGTAAATTGTGTGGTGCAGCATTGTCTCCTGGATCAGCTCCTACGCCCCACTGGCTTTGCTTTCCGGCTGATATTGAACCTGTACGAGTCTCTTCTCTTCTTTTGTACTTGTGTGCATGCAATGCTGTTTTCATGCAGAAGGATGCACTGTAATTTTGCCTTTGTTGTTAAATAAAATGCATTTCATACATTATATATATATATATATATATATATATAATAATGTTGTTGCAGTTTTGAAATAAAGGTTATTTACTTAAACAATCAAGTGCTTCTTGTCAAAGATGTAAGTTAGATGCTGAATGTCTGTGTTTTTTTGTCTTTTTTTTAACCTTTGATCCGTGTTTGCAGTGTAGGGTGGCATGGCGGCTCAGTGCTGCTGCCTCATAACTCCAGGGACGCTGGGGTCATCTGTCAGGTGGTTCACAGTATGCGTGGAGTTCCTTAGCTACTCTGATGTCCTCCAATGTCCCAAATGCATTCAGTTTAAATTATCTGGGGAGCAAGTGAGTGAGAGCGCTCATCATCTTGTTTCTGTCGTTCATCCAATGCTTTTTATATAGGATTTTCAACTCCAGCCCCTTGAAGAGAAGATTTGGGTATGAAAAGATGAACTAAAGGGTGGATGGATGTCTGCAGTCTGTGACAATGATGAGGCTCACCTGTCCTACGTGTTAACAAGTGCGTCACTCTCCCACGAGACGTGGACCAGTAAGGAGCCCGTGGAGACACCTTGTCGCAGTGTGCTGGAGGGAGAGCTGGTGCTGCTCCTGAAGGATTCAGATGTGCACTCCAGGCAATTCCTCCTTTTTGTCGTACTTTCTCTTCAAATTCCGAGCCCTAAACAAGCCTAGAATGTGTCTGCATAAACAAGTCTGAAACGAAGCCAAAAAGCCAACGTGGAAGAAACAAGCAAACATTCTAACTACCGAGTGCTTTCTTCTGAAGTTATCCACAAACATGGATGCTCTTAGCAGTGCATCGACACCTTAAATGAAGCTCAGATGATGAGTGAACTTTTGGAAAGTGATGTAATAGCAATGAATTGCATTGCCAACAAGAAGTACCCATCAAATTCACAAAAGCAGAATGGTGTCATGACAGAACAAAACACAAGTCCATCCATCCATTATCTAACCCGCTTTATCCTAACTACAGGGTCACGGGGGTCGGCTGGAGCCAATCCCAGCCAACACAGGGCACAAGGCAGGAAACAAACCCCAGGCAGGGTGCCAGCTCACTGCAGGGCGCACACACACGGGACAATTTAGAATCGCCAATGCACCTTAGGGACCTAATACGTGCCGTGCCACTCTCATGAAGTACTCTAGAGGGACGTGTTCAAGCAGGCCATTTCACAATAGCATCAAGAATAATGCCATAATGAGCACAGAGCCACACACCAAATGAGAGTGAAGCCTGATAACGTGTACGTTTATGTAGCAATGAACGGCTCACAGACATACCATCTCACTGTTCTGACCACAAGAAATGCCTCCTAAAATACCAGTTTTTGAAACTATTCTGCCGCTGTTTCTCAAATGGCGCTCACTCTTCTGCTGTTCCAAGTCGTCTTTTAGAGTTGCATGTTGTGCAGAAGTTCAGGTCCTTCATATGTGGTTCAGTAAGACAGAGCAGCTTGATGGTGCCAGCACCGTAACAATCCGTGTGAATGGATGTGTCTGCTGATGAAGCCAAGATTTGATGGCAGCATCCTCTGGCGAGGGTCTGATTTTGCACCCCTGTGAAATTTGATGGGGCATGTAAGAGACACCAAAAGTGAAAGGATTATTTAAGTCAGGGGATCTTAACTTGAGGGGTCACGTTGCAGTTTGCAGGGTGAGGGGATGTAAAAGTTCCTCTGTGACAAATATGTACAGCTAAGTAGCCGAATTTATTATGAAGAAAAACAAACAGGGTGACACTTCTCAAAGAATAAAGAAGCCCTGATTTCAGTGCACATGCACTGCTGAGTATGCTTAGTAAGGTGAGAGTGGAACACACTAGGGGTACTCGATGTCAAGTGGTCGAAGCAGAATAAAAAGATGAGAAACTGAGGGGCTGTTCTCAGGTGTCTAGTAGTTGGAGTGCCACTGGTTTACTGCTAGCGGGCAGGGCTGTCTTACCAGCGTCATAGGCCCCCCGGGCAAAGCAGTGCACCGATGACAAAACAGAACCCTACATAGGCATATGAAACATTATGGGCACCCGGCCAGTGCCCATGCCTTAAGGTGGCCCTGCCATGGCCGCAGCGACCAGGAGACAGGATGGCAGCAGAGATTTTGCCAATAAGGGCAGCTGCAACGGATTTGCACAAAGGTCTGTAAAGTCTGTTCACGTCCCCGAAATCTCACTTTGTCATTTTCTGGGTTTTCTGGAACTTTGGCATGTTACAGTCGACACAAAAAGCTACAGTCCTCGAGGTGATCTAGGATGATGGCAAGACTACTTTTTATCGTTTCTGTTTTTTGATAAGAAGATGAATTCAAATTATGCACCGCTGTCCAATATAATATGAGTTACGTGGGCATTGCTGGCCTAATTCAGGAGTGTTTTACTGGTTTCTTTGGTGTTTCAGGACAGTGAGATACGAAAACTGAGGAAAAGCTCTGATATGGGGACAGAATTAAGAAAGTATTTGTTCACATGAAGGAGTGAAGTACAGAGTAGACGCAGATGAGCTTTGCTATTACTTGTTATGTATATTCTTTCTATTAATGACAGCCACACACACAGGGCTTGGACGTGGACGGAGTTGTAGAAAAATTCGCTAAAGTTTATAGTCACAGAGGAATCATGATGTTATAATTGTATAATGTTCTGGCAAGTGTGGCTACACAAACGGGTAACTAGTTAATAAAATTATACAATAATGACATTCCATAACATCGCATTTATTCTTCCATTAAGTTAAAATCATGCAGCATAGAATAAAAGTTAATTATGCACAGCACGTAAGTTATGGTGAGGTGCTGTGATGTGAAGTCCTGCTGTTAAAGCACTTTGGTATTTCATGAAACTAGATTGGAATTCTTTTATTTGCTCTTTTGTCTTGCTAAGATGTGTTACATTAGGAAAATAAAGTAGACGGGCGTATTTTTAGCAAGTTTGTTTTTATTACAATGACACTGAAGTTGCGTCGAAATTCAAACACAGAAGTAAGACCCGGCGCTAGTTTGTATCCAGCATTAAAATGTAACCAATGCCATCTTCTGTGTTGCCCCTTTTCCTGTTTGCAAGCCACTGCCCACTGAAAGCTTTGCGCATCTGCACAGTGAGCTCAGCCCAGGTGCGTCACGTTTAGTTTAGTATCCAAGTGGACTTGGGGGCTACTGAATGTCCGACGCACACAAAGTTGAAATGGAACTCCAAACATCTCTTACAGGAGAACAAAGCACGTCATCTTTAAGTCACACCATCCTCCTTACTAACGATAGGAGAAATAGTGCAGTTTGGTTTTGTACAAGTTTCACTAAATTGCCCCTAAAATTTGCTTTGCATGTAATTTCTCAATTGCTAAACTTATTTTTTTAGTTCTTTCTTGTTATTTTTAAATTTGTTTGGGGTGGGGGCGGCACAGTGGCGCAGTGGTAGCACTGCTGCCTCACAGTTAGGAGACCTGAGTTCGCTTCCCAGGTCCTCCCTACGTGGAGTTTGCATGTTCTCCCCGTGTCTGCGTGGGTTTCCTCCCACAGTCCAAAGACATGCAGGTTAGGTGCATTGGCGATCCTAAATTGTCCCTAGTGTGTGCCCTGCGGTGGGCTGGCGCCCTGTCCAGGGTTTGTATCCTGTGTTGGCTGGGATTGGCTCCAGCAGACCCCCGTGACACTGTAGTTAGGATATAACGGGTTGGATGGATGGCTTGATTCAGACCACTGAGCCATAACGTTTGTCAGTCTCCTCTTGGCATCACAGGTGACTTGTGCATGGCATCATTCTTGCTAGGTGCCCTTACTGCAATATAAGTGCTCTGATTATGTTAGAACAACTGGACACAGCTGCAAATTTCCTTTTAAGTTGGCGTGTACAACCAAACCACACTGAAACTGCTGGATAACGACTTCAAGCACAGTGGGCCTGATGGGCTTGGCTGAGATATTCCCGACCTGTTGGCCAATTTTATGTCATGGAGAAAACGTCTTCAGAAAAAAAACAAGCTGAGTCTTCAGATAGGCAGTCAGAATTAGACATTATTGCAGAGCACAAAAAGCCGTCTCAGCTCAATTGAAATGAGCCCAGTGGATTGGGCATGGCTCATTTTTATTTCGGTTCTCATCACAAGATCATCTCCGGTTTGTACATTTTTCTTGTCATCCACTTTATATGTTATCTTCATAATAACAACCTCGTGCTGTACCTGTACTCCTAACAATTGCTTCACCTTGTAAACATCTTTCCCCTAATAATCTTCAATCTTTTTATAACAACCATTAGGACTCAAAGGTCGCACTTGCCGTCTGGCCTTGAGATGATCATCACCTATCACCTTTTATGTTCCTCACATTCTCACATTTCTAATCTTGAGCTCATAAAAATTGGTGGCCTTCTAATTAATCGATCCTCATCATTAAGTTAGAACTGGGATGACCCAACCATGACAAACTGAACTGCTCAATCAATAACTACTTGTTGCACCAGCAGCCCGTAAGGCTAAAATCATATGCAGTTGTGCAGGTAACCGCATTATGTAGCTTCATTGATAAGGGCCAAGCTGTCGGAGCTGGAAGAAGGCAGGCAGGTGCCCATTGCCAGATGTTTACACCTGCATATGAACAGGTGGAGCCTAACTAGGGTTTACCTTTCTATTGCTGGGCCAAACAAATAATCCTTTACTGTATGTAAGAGCCATTTTCCTAGTTCTAATAGATTTATGAATATTTTACTAGCACAGGGGTTCTCAACGTCGGTCCTGGGGACCCCCTGTCGCTGCAGGTTTTTGTTCCAACCAGCTTCTGTTTTTAATTGAACTCCTGGGCTAATTAAGTGAACTGATATTTTCCAAGTTCTGTGTTTAAGGAACAATATATTAATTAGAAAACTAAGTTTGCTAAAAAAAAAAAAAAAAAAAAATGTTAAAATGTACCAAGCAGTTATACAGGAATAATGTTGTTGTTTTTTTCTTTTTAACAGTATTTTCATCTTGATTTTCATTCTACTTTTCTAGGTGTCCTAATTGTTTAATTAATCCATTATTTACTAATTAGTGGGTCTGACTCTAAAGTAGCTACAGCCTTTGATTATTCAGTGTTTGCCTGGGTGTCTGCTCTGCTCGTTTTAAGTTGTCATTATTAAGATACAATGAAGGGGGAAACACTGCACAGAGAAACAGCAAAGTATAACGAAATCAACAACAGAGTTAAGCATTTAAATCTACCTGTATAGCAAAAGCAGAAATATTTATAAATGTCTTATAAATGTAAAAATCATGCTGCTATGCTTGTCTGAATGTCGAATAAAAGAAAAAAAATACCAGCTAATGAGATCAGTGCTATAAGGTGTTGTCGCTGATTAGGAACAAAAACCTGCAGCCACAGGGGGTCCCCAGGACCGATGTTGAGAACCCCTGTACTAGATGACAATGCATAATCTATGGGAGGTTCCTATACCCCCATAAATAGAATTGTATTGGTATATTCTTGCCATTTCTAACAGCTTTGAGTAAACATCATTCTTCAGTTAGTGACAGCCTTGCCATGAGTAAGGTGTGGAAGGCATAAGGTTTTAAACCGTGCCAACCGGCCTGCGGGTCTTTTGAGTGTGTGAAGTAAATAACTAAGAAAACAGCACTTAATTTATTTGCTGTGCTGTACGTTTAAAGTGTACAGAAGAAGAAGCTAAGAATCTTTAAGTAAAGAAGAAGAAAAGAACTTTTAAGTATAGAAATAACTAAAGCTAAGATTATAAAAGATACATTTTTTCTTTTTTTTTGCCTTTTATTCTACGTGTGTGACTATTTTTTCATGTGTGGATTATTTGCTTTTAACTTTCACTAAATATTTTTAAAACAAACTTTTGGACTGAAAGATTTCTTTCGGCACGCGTTTTGCCCGTGCTTGACCTTGCCTTACACTTTGGCGCCTACACTTTATATTATTTAGACTCATTCATTAAAGAAAGATTAAAATAATTCAAATTAAGTACTGAATATTAAATGAAACAAAAAGGCAGTCCAGTAACCAAATAAGTCCACAAAAAGCAGAAAAGAAGTCAAAGAAGAAAGCAAAAATTCAAAAGTTGTAAGAGTAAAAACAAAAATGGTCAAAAGATACAGGAATGACTAAAGCAGGTAAAGCTAATGCATCAGGCCCAAAGCGAGGCCAACACGGGGTGTAAAGAGAGCTTCTTAAGTCACACCTGTTAGATTAAGTATGGGGAAAAAATTAAGAAAAAGTTAAACATTTACAAAAAAAAAAAAAAAAAGCAAAACAAAATAGACAAAACCAAGGCACAATCTTAATAATTCTTATCTGATCCAATGTGAAGATGATACGGCTAGGAGGACCGTGGCTCTTGCATGGTGAGACGTGTTTTATTTGGTGCTCAACACGATAATGGGCTCAGGGAAGGCGTGCCAATTTCTGCCCCTCTTATTATTAAATGTCAGCTCACAAAGGTGAAGGATAGGAGTGTGTATCTTGGCCGCAAGTTACAGCAAACAAGTTTGAGATTCTAATGGATCATGCCCTCTTTTGCATTACGTTATATTATAAATCTGCTACTGAAGGATAGACTGGTGTCCTGCCCTGGGTCATTTCCTGCTTTGGACTCCATGCTGCCAGGCTCAGTGTCATGGAAAGTTACTTTAAAAAAAATGTAGTCACTTTACTCATTATTATATAAAAAAAGACTGTAACACACAAACAATGTGTTATTTTTGGATTACTTTCTTCTTTGGTATAAAAAAACAAATGCATGTGTTACTGGGCAGCATTTATTAAATCCTGCTGCTGAAGGATGGGCGGTCATTCTGCTCAGGGTTGGTTCCTGCCTTGTGTGCAATGCTGACCCCACGACCCTGAATTAGAATTATCAGATTTGAGAATGTTACTGCAGGCATCTTCACATTTGCATTGTGGGTAGACATGAGTACATAGCAGAATATTATAATGAAAACAGCACCAGACATCAGTAAAGCACTGTGGGTCAGACAGTAATTTGCACTAACTGAGTTCTTAGTAGTTATTAATGTACCATCAGACCCCTAGACATGCTTTGTATAAGGAGTTTGCATTGCTTCCATTTAGAAGATCGTATCAGGGAGAGAGCAAAGCCACCACAACAGCCATATTAAAGCACATCAGTTCATAGACAGCACAGATGGGCAGGCGGCTCCATTGTCTCCTTTAATTCCTGATCACTCGTTCTGCAAGCCAAGTGTTGACTTTGTTCTCAATTGGCTTGTTCTTCCTTATTTCTTTGAAATTTTATCATCTAATATTTGAGTTTTATGATAATCCTATTTCGTTAATGTCTGTGTCAATGTCCGGTCAAAATGCTATATGGATAAATTAAACTCAACTCAAAATACATGTGAACTCTTTTTTATGACATTTTCTATTTTCATAATGTGAACATTGTCATAATTGTTTCCGTTCCATTATCAAAACTGTATGAGTGATTTTGTTTCTGCGTAATAAAAATCTAATTTGTCTGTCTGTAAAAACAGGATTACCTGCTGAAATCCAATTTGTATGCAGTTCTTTGTGCCCCTGATTCCAGACCTTGTTCTGGTCACTGTCCATTGTAAGTTTGCAGGTTCTTACTTTGTGTATTTCATTTTCCTCCGACATCCTGTAAGACAAGCAGGTTAACTGGAATGGTGGCATTACACTGACCCTATGCACGCCTGCTCAAATTTCCTTTGACTCATAATTTCAGCGAGTGGACTCAGAAAATGCTTGCTCAGGTAAACTAACTTATTTTTCACGGTGTATTATTTACTTTCCAGGTCCAGTCACCTTACCATAATGTACTCTGACACCCAAGCAAATGATCCCCCAGCTCACAGACTGCCCCATTTTTCCTTTTTATGTGCACCTCTGATGCCTAGCAGACTAAAGGTGTTGCAGATAAAGTGCAATGCAAATGCTCAGCAGCCCACCCTAATGGGTGGTGGACCTCTTCAGTCTTTTCAGTCAGAAATACTGTATTTACTCATATAGCATGCACCCTCATGTAAGACGCGCACCCTAATTTTTACAAAGAAAATCGCGAAAATCGTTTTGCCCCCATGTAAGACATGCATTGTGATTGTATAAGAAGCGTTTAGAGAGAGAGAGAGAGAGAGTGCGAGCGAGCGAGAGAGACAGCGAGAGTGTGCGAGCAAACGAGCGAAAGAGAGAGAGAGAGAGCGCGTAAGCAAGCGAGCGAGAGAGGGAGTGCACGAGTGTGTGAGCGAGCGAGAGAGAGAGAGTGCGAGCAAGCGAGCGAGAGAGAGAGAGCACGAGCAACCGAGTGAGAGAGAGAGAGCGCGCGAGTGTGTGAGCGAGCGAGAGAGAGAGAGAGAAGAGAGAGAGAGCGCGAACAAGCGAGCAAGAGAGAGAGAGTGCAAGTGAGCGAGCGAGTGAGAGAGCGATCGAGCCCAAGCAGAAGAAGTAAACATTACAAAATTACATTTCCTCGTGTATGACGTGCACCTGATTTTCTAACGCTAATTTTCGGGAAAAAATGTGCGTGTTGTACACACGTAAATACGGTAGTTGGAGGTTTCAGCTGCTAGTCTTCCACTAAGAGGATAAATTGAGTGCCTTGGAAAAGTGTAAGTTGTGCCTTTGTCTCCATTTATTGTCTGTACTTTTTCTTTTCTTTTATTTGTATAGAAATAAAAGAAACGGTCATTTCTTTATTTTGAGCGTTTGTTATGGCAGTTTTTGAAATTTTGAATACAATTTTTTTTCTTATGGTGTTTGAAAGCAACTGCTGCAAACAACACTACACTAATATTTGATTGTATTCTTCTTAAAAACCTACAATAAGGATTTATTCTGTAATTAGGCTATTTAAAGAGAGTTAAAAAAAGCATAATTAGCTGAAACTTTATTCTGAAAGCTTGCTTAAATCCCCGTTGTAATGTACAGTCATTTCCATACTTCTACAGTTGGCAAACTGAGGGTCTCAATCCAGATCAAACAGTGGATCAGTTGGATGGGGGTTCGACTGGCAGTCTCCTTGGTAGATAGACCCCACTTTTGCAAGGATCAAAAAGCTTACTCTGAAGTAACATCCACTTAGAAAAATAAAAGTGACAAGGTTAAAGTGAAAGAAGGCTCACTGGTACTGCTTGGTGCCTCTGCTGCCAACTGCTAATGCTTGCTGAAACTGCACACCCACAGCCATGGCTGGAATTCTACTACCGGCCTATTCAAATGGGGGGGAACCCCCCCAAGCAACCTCTGAGTGTCCCACTGGCCCAGCCTATGGTCCTGTCAGAAACACAGAGACAAAGCAAGAAAAACATATTTCACGAGCCTTCTATACAGCATTCATGGTTGAGTAAATTCTTGCAGTAGTACAGACTATCAATGTAACACTTTGCGTGGCCTAGCAACATTCAATCCACAGTGCGGTGCACTGTTGTATGTGTGGAAGTGGTGGTACTATGTCTATGATAGAGCAATTGATTTGTTTGTGTGTGACAGCTGGTCGTGGCATCGACTACATACTAAATGATTCTCTAATTAATTGTGTGCTGAGTCTTCATTATATTCCAGTTTCATCAAGTGAGTATGAATGTGGGTTTTCACAGATTCTTACTCCAAAAAGAACCTTGTTATTGACAGGCATTGTCTCCGCACTTCTCTTCATATGACTGGTTAGCCTGCCCTCCACTCACACGCTTCAATCCTGCCGATTCATGGATGTTACAAAGACAACGATCAGCCATTGACACTCAGAGAAAAAGAACGAATTAGAAAGGCTGCAATTGATAAAAACATGCAAAAAGTTTAGAATTTTGTTTAAAACTCAATCAAATTAAGCACTCATTGCTTTGCGGGACTACATAACTTGTTTTGTAGAATGCAGAGATCCTTATTATCCTGCGGTAAACATTCTTCAAGTTCAGAAATTGCATGTTTGTAATTTTAAACTATCAAGAACAATATTATGAAGAATGATACACTTATAGAAGGTGGTGCAATGATAGTGCCGCTGCGTCACAATAAGGAGATGCCGGGTTCAGGTCCTGGGTCCTCCCTGTGGGAATTTGTAAAGCACTACATAAATATAAAGAATTGTAATTATTATACTTGACAAGTTCTCAGTTTCAAATTTTAAACATTATGTTTTTTCACCAAATAAACAAAACATGTAGCTCTTGGACTCTCAGCCTCTATATACCTTCATAGTACCCCAAATTTGATCCAAACACAAAGTACACGTAACGCCACCTTTTTGTTTACAGAAAATGCACTGCCAATCACATCTGTTGTGATTTAAAATGAACTTGTATTCCCTCAGTGTGCAGTAGATTTTGTATTCATGTGTGTTAGCTATTGTTATCACTTATTCTTGGTTTGATAGCATTGACTTTGTGATGTGCCTGGGTCATATATGACCAAAATTTACTTTATTTGATTGTATGCACTTTACTTTTACATTACTTGTTTTTCAATACATTCATTTGTGATGGTTTAAAATTTCTTATTACCTGCTGCTTACCAGATGCTGAAAATACCTGCCCCCCCCTCCATTACCTCCACTCGTGCTCTCCCTCTCCCAGCCGTTTCTTTTCCCCAGTCTCCTCTGTTCTCCCTCCTGACCAGTGCTCCTCTCGACACTAATACTGCCACTGATACCCTATGCTGAGCTCTGTTCTCTCTCCTCTAAGCCTGCACACGATGGACCCTCCTGCCCATGGTCATCTGAAACTCTATGCAGTCTATGGAGTGAGCTTTGGACAGCTGAAAGAAAAAGAAGAAAGTCAAAATCCCAGGGAGACTTAGTATCGCTCTTATCTATCTTTCTTCTCTTCCGCTACTACCGACACCAAGGTACATGTCTTTCAAAACTCACAGGTTGTCCTCTGCCTTCACCTCTCTCATCAACCCTCTACCATCTCCACCCTCAACCCCCTTGAATGAGGATGAGTTTGTAACTTTTTTGTAGAAAAATGTGGCTGTCATCAGTAGTTATGAGTGAACTCCACTGTGTTTTCTTTGCCTCAAGTTCCCCAAAATCACAGAAGTGTTCATGATATTCATGCATTGAAGTCAATGGGGAAGGACTAACTGAACTAGATTTGACTGGATCATAATGATGCAATCATCTTTAAAAAGTGTCCCCGAGCACAAGGGGAACATTTGCCAACTATACTGGACCAATTATTGCGGCCAAAAAGGTGACCTGAGCTGTGCGGCAGTTGTGCCAACCATTGCACTACACAGTTAGAGACATATAATCATAAATTTCGTCAAAACAAATCAGAAATACCGAAATTGTAGTCAAAAGTCCGAAACAATACTTGGGTCTTTTACAATATTCAAAGTGGCGTTTTTTGGAGTCATGCTGAAGGCTCTCCAAACCGTCTGTGCTGATGATTTTCACTATATCTTCTATCAAGAACATAGAAATTTCTTATAAACAGTAATACATCTTTTGTTATTATTATTTCATAGAGCTTCCTGTGTTTTAGGAGGACGTCAGGCTCCTTCGTGGTTTGTTTTTTTATCTCCATGTGGATGAAGAATGATATACTTATACCTTGTTATATACTTATACACTTGTCTTATGCAATAGACATGCGCTTCCTTCTTTTATACTGATGTGAAAGTCGAAGATCGACCTGCATATATGGCAACAACCACTCGTTATTTATGCTGTACATGTTTCAGAAAAAAAAAATTTTGAGAACCTGCATTATTAAATTATTTGTTCTACCACTAAGTACCACAGAATCTGTAGATAGATAGATAGATAGATAGATAGATAGATAGATAGATAGATAGATACTTTATTTATCCCAAGGGGAAATTCACATACTCCAGCAGCAGCATACTGATAAGGAATAATATTAAATTAAAGAGTGATAACAATGAAGGTATAACAGACATTTGCAATGCAAATGACCAGCATTATATACCCGAGGGGACAGTCCCATTCAATGCTGCCTGTTACACTTTCGGAGGATGTCACACTGGCCTCACAAAGCATTATGGGGTGCTGGGGAAAAAAGTTCTCCTAAACTGGCTAAATTATCAGTAAATAAATCGAAGAACAAGGGTGAATGCAGAAAATTTGCAGCAAGTAACGCTTTGGTGAAATTCATCAATCAACGGCAGTCATCAGCAGTCAATTCTCATCACCACCCCTGGCCAGTCTGCTCCCTCCTGAACACACCACCACCACCACCACCACATTCTCCTCATTTTCTCCCCCACTGACAAGTCCAACCTAGTTATCCCACTTCTTGTCCACATGACCCCATCCCCTCACATCTTCTTCAGGTTGTCTCTCCTTCACTTATTTTTGTAGTTACACAAGTCGTCAATACCTCACCCAGCACAGACACAACTCTTACACTGTTCAAATGAGCCCTAATGACTCCTTATCTCAAGAAGCCCACTCTCAGCCCGTCACAAGTAACTCATTACGGATCGGTTTCTCTTCTCTCATTTGTGTCTTAACACACTGCGCTAACACAGGACTCAGTGGGTAACTGGGTGTTTCTGTGTGTATTTGTATAATTTCATTGCAACATTTAAGTTAAATCAGTCTTTGAGCACTATGCCTTAACACAATGGAAGTTAAAGCATTCAGTGGTCAACATTTTACAACAATGAGAAGAAAAATGCATAGCTCCATTGTTTTTGTAATGTGGGCTGAATATCCCAAAGTGAGAGAATGAAGAAATAATCTTGCATAAGCAAAAACACACTAATGGGCACATAGAAGAATACGTAGAAAACCAGGTGTGCCAGTTGCACTTAAGTTCTCCTGTTTTATTTCTCTTTTTAACTTTTTTAAACAAATTTCTTAACAGGTAGGAATGACACTGGACAGTCTCGTCGGAATGCTTAAAAGATGTGCGTCATTTCAGAAAGACATTTTTATTTCACATTATTACCTGATCCCTGCTCTCCATAGAAACCCAGTGAACATCAAACACCCATTGCAGGCAGCAGTGAAGGTTAATGATATTCAGCACAACAAAGTAGTAGAAGGTTTGCACTCATAAACAGCCTGCTGTAATATTTGCATTATGATTGTCATCACTATGTAACTTTTAGAACTCACTTTTCCTTTTTGTTTTGCACTGCTTGGCATTGTTTCCATCCTTGTGCTGTATAAGACCTACAGTATGATAAAGCATTTCTTGTGCTCTGCTGGGAGAAAGGCAGAGAAATTGTTTTTACTTTACAAAGACTTCTAGAAAAGAAGGAACTAAATGTCTTTTATATACAGCCAGTTCTATTTTATCAAAACAATATTATCTTAATCTTACTAAACGTGTTACCATACCCTGCAATGCTGAGACCCCAAAATGCTGAACATGCTGCAGCACACAACAGCTGCTCAACTCTGGAAATTTGAATTGTTGCTCTCCATAACCTTCCACACTCATACAACATCTGGAGAAAATAACAGCTGCAGCACCAAGAGTGCCTAACTGCGGTGTTCACCTCTGTCAGCTTTTATGTTGGGTCTCACAACAGAGCCAATTTGTGCATTTGTATGCTGAAAGATTCTTTAATACAAACCAAGTATAAAATTGTTATTTGTGTTGCAATCGACTTGTGTTCTTAATGTGGTTATTTTGTCGTTGTTGTGGCTTTGAGTCAGCATGGTGAGCGCAATGACCCTTCCACAGTGTAATTTGCGGCACTGAACCTAGTACATTTAAAGAGTTGGCACTGCCTGCTGTACACACTGGCAGCACAACTGAACAAGGCCAAGGAGTACATGAGGTAAGCAGATTTGTGTTTGTTATTTAATAAAATGGAGTCGAGTTGAGTGGCATAGGTAGGGGGTGGCCAGCCACTGATCTTAATAAATAAATAGTGACAAGCCCCTGATCTTCTTGAACATCTTTTATAATATAGCCCCTAATTAACGGTAAACCATTTATTTCACCTATATGTACTTCTGGTGTGAAGCCCACCACACTCACCCCACTAACTGATTTCACACAAACACACATATGACACCTCCACTCCTCCCTTAAAATACTTATCCCTGTATAACAGTGTCGAATGAGCGCTGGCTGATGGAGTCCCGAAAGAGGCACATTACCTGCATTGTGAAGGGGCATCAGTTACAGCACTACGGCCATGTGGCTCGTTTCCCTGAGGGTGATCCGGCTCATAAGATCCTCACTGCTGGGGATGCGAGTGGCTGGACCAGGCCAAGGGGTCACCCACGTAACACCTGGCTGTGGCACATAGAGGGTCATTTCCAAAGGGTGGGACTGGACTGTGTGTCTGCCTGGGGGGTTGCCAACCGGGACCTCGAGCTGTTTCGTCATGTAGTGGGTGCGGCAACGCACTGTACCAGTGCACGCTTCCCAACTTGACTTCACTTGATAACAGTGAGCGACAAGACACTGATCCCTGCAAATCCTATAAACGCCCTCGTAACATTCCTTTTCAACATGGCACTGGAGAGTGGCAACATGATGCATGTTGGTTGGACATGAAAGTAAGAATTTCCATTGCACTGTGTACATGAGGCAATACTAATACTGCCACCTGATAAGCACACACATTTTTCACAGAGTTGTAGAAGTCTTATAAATTAAATATTGCTGACAACAAATATTCCAGCAGCTGTATAAAGTAACCAATAGCCATAATTGAGAAAAGTACAGATACCTTTCTGGAAAGTGACTTAAGTAGAAGTAAAACCTATCCATGAGAAAACTACTTAGGTGGAAATTTTAAAGTACTATATTAGCATCTGATATTAGATATTACTTAAGTATCCAAGTACAAGTAAATGTACGCTCTCTCTCTGTTTTACACGTATTGTCAAGAAAAGTTTTTACAAACTTAAAATACAAATTTTTTATTCAAATTTTTTTTCCTTTTGAATAGTTTTGAGTGTTTTATAGTTTTTCATACCAAGAGATACCCTTTGAGCACGTAAAGATTTTTTTTTTTTATTTGAAAGTCTATATACACTCCAAAACGAACTTTACATTGCTACAGATGTTTATTTTTATTTACTAGATAGATAGATAGATAGATAGATAGATAGATAGATAGATAGATACTTTATTAAGCCCAAGGGGAAATTCACATAATCCAGCAGCAACATACTGATACAAAAACAATATTAAAGAGTAATAAAAATGTAGGTAAAAACAGACAATAACTTTGAATAATGTACTAATAATAATAAATAATACATTTTATTTATATAGTACCTTTTTACTGCTCATCTCTATTGTTATTAAAAAAAATTCAAAAAGGCAGAGAATTTCATTTTTCCCTTCATACTGACATGCATCACTATGGAAACTGAAATCAAAGAACTTAAGTCCGGAAATTCAAGCACATTGTAACAGATTTAGCCTTTATCAACTCATTTTCTGTACAGTGGGCTTAATATTTTAAAATGTGCATTTAACAATGTGAGTTATCTGTGCCAGCTAAACACACTGCTGCACATTGAAACATCTACACAAACAAAGGAGAAGCAACCTTTTTTGTGTAACTCAGTTTAAAGGAATTTCCTGCCATGATTCCACATCATCAATGTGAAAACGCTTTTTTAAGTCAGAAGTGGATTAAAGTGAATGCCTTTATTTCTGCCTGATGCAACTTGTCCTTAAAAGAGATGTCAAAAATAAGCAGCACAACAGGTGTTACATTATATAACAGGATTGGAGGCTTGCAGAAAAAGTAAAAAGCCATCTGCCTGCAAAGTGATGCTGAAAGATGGCATTTGAAGAACTAGAAGGTCTAATACGCCCTACACATTTCTGTTTTGCCTCTGTTAAATTACTAACTTTAGCAATTGCACTGCACCCAGGATGAAAACCAACACTATCACTTAATGCAGTTGTTGCTGTGATACTGTATATATTACAGATTTATACTTACTACTACTATATGTACAAATTCTTTAAACTTGATGATTCAAGAGTAATTTCACTAATAGCACTCTATATCCTGTATACAACTTCTACATCAGTGTACATTTGATCAGTTTACTTTATCTGTCTAACAACAGTTCACATTCTTAAGAACCATAATTATTAACAAGGAAATACTGAAACTTAAGTTTACCAATCTGATGGGACAAATTCAACAGGACTCTCAACTGTTCAACTCTTATTAAATTTATTGTTAATATCCCTTCCAAATTTTCAGTCTTTTCTAGTGAATTCCAATATACAGCAGCAATTGTGTTCATTTCGAATACAGAGGGGCAGACATTTAATAAAAATAAAAAAGGGATGAGGGTTGATTTGTTTTCAATCCTATTTTTGTAAAAATGAATCTGTTTGTACGGAATATTGTATGATTTCAATAAAATCAATAAAATAAAAAAAAAAAATACAAACAATAAATAAAAAATAAAAATCTTCAAAGATCTAAAGCACAGCAAAACAGGGTGCAAACTTTTTTTCAGTTCTACTGCCATGTTATGAATGCACATACTATGAGACAACTGGAAGAACTTGACAAAAAAAAAAAAAAGAACTTTTACCTGCTTGGTTGGCTACAGTGGTTCTCCTGTGGTCATTGTTCCTTGAATGCTCTCCTCTGCACATCAGGTACTGATGATTTGTGCCAAATAAAGGGAGATCCAGCGGTTTAACAGAATAGTTTAACAGTCTCATTCCACTGTACTAATTCCCTTCATAATTTTAAACACTTCAATCATGTCACCTCTTAATCTTCTTCTGCTTAAACTGTAGGCTCAGCTCTTTTAATCTTTCCTCATAATCCAACCCCTGTAGCCCTGGAATCAGCCTAGTCACTCTTCTCTGGACCTTTTCTAGTGCTGCTATGTCCTTTTTGTAGCTTGGAGACCAAAACTGTACACAGTACTCCAGATGAGGCCTCACCAGTGCATTATAAAGGTTGAGCATAACCTCCTGTGACTTGTACTCCACACATCGTGTTATATATCCTAACATTCTGTTAGCCTTCTTAATGGCTTCTGAACACTGTCTGGAAGTTGATAGCTTAGAGTCCACTATGACTCCTAAATCCTTCTCATAAGGTGTACTCTCAATTTTCTGACCGCCCATTGTGTATTCAAACCTAACATTTTTACTTCCTATGACCCTGTGTTAGGATATAGCGGGTTGGACAATGGATGGATGTGTAATACTTTACATTTACAGACATTAAATTTCCTCTGCCACAAATCTGCCCAAGTCCTTCTGTAATGATATAACGGATTCCAAATTATCTGCTAATCCACCTATCTTGGTATCATCCGCAAACTTAACCAGCTTGTTACTTATATTCCTATCTAAATCATTTATATATATTATAAACTAGCAAAATATCCACACTTCGCAGCAGAGAAGAAGTGTGTTAAAGAAGCTATGAAAAAGAAAAGGAAACATTTTAAAAATAATGTAACATTTGCTTTCTATTCGTTTGAATAAGCACAGTCCTTCACCAGCAATTTTAACTTAGTTACAAAGTGATAACTTGTATCTCGCGAATATCGTATTTGTCGTTGGCATGACAAACGCCAGTGGCAGCGTGTCTATAAACTTAATTTAAACTTACGGTTTACACCGTGCTTTGTTTCCGCAGTAGCAGCACTTATGAATATGCCTGTATGCGTCACTTGCTTCGTATTCTTTTGCTGCCTTCTTAATCGTGTAATGTGTTTTTTGTTCAGAGCTCTTTGGAGCTCTTGCTTGTTTGCTGCGTACTTCGTTTACAGTCAGTTCACGTGAGCCGCTCTCTTGTGTGATCTTAAGATGTCCACGGCTTTATTTAATGTTAGTTAAGACCCGGCACTTAAAAGTTTCCCTCGCACTTTCGCTGAGTTTGTGCCAAAGCACTAGACAATCTCATCTTCGTTTGCATAAGCACAGTCCTTCACCCGCGAATATTTACCTTATATGGGCAGGCAGTCAATTACATGGGAGGCGTGATGATGCGGGACGCAACTGTGCCTCACACGGCGACCGAGCTGCAGGCTATGGACGTATATATGGTCAAAAGTAGGTTACAGTTATGACCGTTACTCGTAGAATTTCGAAATGAAACCTGCCTAACTTTTGTAAGTACGCTATAAGGAATGAGCCTGCCACATTTCAGCATTCCACCTACACGGGAAGTTGGAGAATTAGTGATGAGTGAGTGAGTCAGTCAGTCAGTCAGTGAGGGCTTTGCCTTTTATTAGTATAGATAGCAGCGGCCCTAGTACTGACCCCTGCTGGTCACCATTCTTAACTTCAGTCAATTCTGATGAGGTTACTCGCACCGTCACCCTCTGCTTCCTGTGTCTGGAAGCAGACAATTCCAATTCTGCACCCATCTAAAAACATCACCCTGAACTCCCACTTCTTTTAGTTTGATGCCCAACCTCTCATGTGACACCTTATCAAATACTTTCTGGAAGTTGACATACAGTAAATAATATCATATGCTTCTCTTTGATCATATCCTTTTGTTACCTCCTCATAGAATTCCAGCATGTTTGTAAAACACGACCTCCCTCTTCTGAACCCATACTGACTGTTCAGAATAACTCTTGTCCTTGCCAGGTGTTGCTCAAACTTCTTCTTAATAATTCCTTCCATTAATTTTCCTGTGATGCATGTTAAGCTTACTGGCCTATAGTTGCTTAGATCTGCCCTGTCACTCTTTTTATATAATGGGATGATATTTGCCATTTTCCAGTCCTTCGGAATCTCTCCAGTGCACAGTGACTTCCTAAAAATATGTGTCAAGGGTTTATATATGTACTCTCTAGCCTCCTTAAGAACTCGAGGGTAAATATTATCTGGTCCTGGTGATTTGTTTGATTTCATCTTATTTAATCTGAGCAGCACTTCTCCCTCTACAATTTCCAAATGCCTCAGTACCTCCTTATTGGTCCCTGTTACCACTGGCAGGTTATCCACTTGCTCACTTGTAAACACCTCAGAAAAATGTAAGTTTACGGTATCCACTATTTCATTGTATCTTTTAATTCCCCTTTACTATTTCTGATGCACTTGACCTCCTCCTTGACTGTTCTTTTGCTACTAAAATACTGAAAGAATCTCTTAGGGTCATTTTTTGCCTTATCTGCTATATTCTTCTCCAACTGTCTTTTAGCCTCCCTGATATTCTTCTTAATGGTTGCTCTCATACGCTCTACGATTCACTTTGAAGTCATTATCCTTATATGCCTTATAAAGCAGTTTTTTTTTCCTTTGCAGCTTCTTTTTTTACATCTTTATTAATCCACTGTGGCGTTTTTTAAAATTTCCTATTAATTCCAATTTTAGGTATCTCTCCTGTATTACATATAAAACATTTTTAAACCTATTCCACTGCTCCTCGACTGTCTCCAAATTTAAAAGCTTATCCCAGTCTATCCTACTTAGACTTTGTCGCATCTTCTCAAAATTAGCCCTACCAAAGTTCAACTTAACAATTTTAATCTTTGCATCTGTACTCTAACAAAATACTGAGAATTGTATTACATTATGGTCACTTGACCCTAGTGGTTCAATCACCTCTACACCCTCAATTCTATCCTGATTATTACAGAATACTAAATCCAGACAGGCTTCACCCCGTGTTGGTGCTCTAACATGCTGTGTTAAAAAACAGTCGCTGATTACTTCTAAAAACTCCTGCTCTTGTGCTCCTCCATCTGCAAGGTTATCCCAGTTAATATTTGGATAATTAAAGTTCCCCATGACTATAATATCCCCCTGTAAACTTGCCTTTTTGATATTACTAAAAAGATGTTTGTTGAAATTACTGTCTGAATTGGGTGGTCTATAACACACTCCTAAAATGCTAATGCTTTCCAGGTGAAGCCACATGTCCTCACTAAGATGGGGCTCATCATCCAACTAAAGATGACTTACATTTAAATCAATCAATCAATCAATCAATCAATCAATCAACATTTATTTATATAGCACATTTTCATACAAAAAATGTAGCTCAAAGTGCTTTACAAAATGAATAGAAAAATAAAAGACACAAAAAATAAACATAAGTCAACATTAATTAACATAGGATAAGTAAGGTCCGATGTTTTCAGAAAAAACAAAAAAAAAACAAAAAAAAAAAAACAAAAAAAACTCCAAAAGCTGGAGAAAAAAAAAAAAAATCTGTAGGGGTTCCAGACCAAGAGACCGCCCAGTCCCCTCTGGGCAATCTACCTAACATAAATCAAACAGTCCTCTTTAAACCCTGTTTGGCATAAACAGCAACCCCACCTCCTTTTCTGTTATGTCTGTCCTTCCTAAAAAAATGTGCATCCCTCTATGTTACACTCATCCCCATCTTTGTTATTTAGCCAGGTTTCCTTTATTGCTATAATATCATAATTATGCTCTGCTACATACAACTCCAACTCACTTACTTTATTTTTGATACTTCTAGCATTAAGACAAGCTATTTTTAATGTATTACTCCTTCTACATTTAAATGTTGGCTTAGAATTTACATTACTATGCATTTTTATTTCTACACTGTTGTTTGTTCTTCCATGTATAGATCTAAACCTGGCCTGTCCTAAACTCCCTGCCCCCCCATTCCCTAGTTTAAACAATCCTCGACTAGCCTACACATACACCTCCCCAATACATTGGTGCCCCTCCGGTTCAGATGTAAGCCGTCACGGCGGAACAGGTCCCATCTGTTCCAAAAGGAGTCCCAATGCCCCATAAACCTATACCCTTTTACCCCGCACCAAGATTTGAGCCACACGTTAAGCCTTCTAATCTCCTCAAACTTACCTGGACTGGCACGTGGCACAGGCAGAACTTCAGAGAAGAAAATGATGTCAGTGTGAGCGATTCTAAAGGCTGAGCTGTTGCCATCACCTGCACCCTTACAAGACTGCTATATATTTCCTCCACTTCTAATGAATGCAAAATATAGTTTATGGTAGAAGTTTAGTATTGAAAAGTAAAACTTTTGGAAGCATATTTCAAGAAAAAAACAGAAAACAAACTATTTATTCTAGGAACACATTTTTCTCACATCTTTTGTCTATCATTCTGGTGCGTCCTCATGGCCTTTGGAATCTGGACTGCCTCCCAGCTGGAACTCCTTCTATAGTAAGTTTGAAATTTCAAGCCTAAGCTCTTGAAATGGTCAGTTATTACCCTGTGTTTCACAAGGTTTACAAGTGTATGAGACATACTATAACCTTTTCAACTGACAAATTTCAGGTAACAGGCCTTAAGCCATGCAACACAGAATTCAGAGTATTTTACTTAGTTAGATGTTTGCATCTTTTATTTCCCATGGTCAAATGACATTGATCTTTCCATAACGATTCAGTAACATCCTGTGTGTTTTAAGAAACTTTAAGCTCTCAGCTAACAGGAATGAAACAAGTAAGCCAGACACTCATTTTGTGCAAGAAGAGGCATGTGGGTTTGGTTGTTTTTTGGGACTTGCAAATAGGTATACTAACAGCCTTTTAATGGATTTTTTCCAAAAATAATTTTCTCACTCATTTGTTACTTTTTGCAAAAATTGAGCTTCCTTTCAGCTTAGTTGCTGTTCTTCTGACACTTATTTAATGAACTCAGCTCAGTTGGAAAATATGGACACTCTGCAGAGTTTTAGTTTCTTGACTTTCCAAGGAGCTCTACCTCCAGCAAGAAATCATTTTCTTTTAATTTTTGAATTAAGGATATACAATTTGTGCCTAAAGAAGTGTCTGGCAGTTGTCATCTCGGACTAAATAAAGTCTGCATGAACCCACCCAGGTTGCATAATTATTTGAATTGTATATATTTGATGCAAATAAACAATTTTGAAGTGAAAGATTAAATTGTTTTGCCTGATTGCTATTAACGTGGTGGGGAAGCTAGACTGATCACTCCTTGTTTAACTGCTGTCCCTTACGGCTTCAAGGTGATGCCTTTGCAAAGTCCTCTATTAGCGGTAAACTGGGTTGAGGTAAAGGACTGAAAGTAAACATGGTCCCATTCAGCCCGCCATTAGAAATCCCTAGAGTTGAACATGTGATGTCATAGGTTTTTTTTTTACTGTTATCTGTAATCTCTTTACCTAACAGCCAAGTTAAGCAATTGGAATGACTACAGGCCCGTAGCTCTCACCTTGGTGGACACTGAAATGCTTTGAGAATTTGTTGAAATATATTTTAAAAACACAGACTAAACTCTTCTTCTATAACAGCCACCACTTTTCTATTTCTGATAAGTATAGAAGTGAAGTGAGTATCCTACATAAAATCTACTCTTTTTCTTCATAACTCTGAAACTGATGTCAGAGAACTACTTTTATAATAACAAGACATAGTGAAAGTCATTATATACAATGCATCGAGTGGATCATTGAGGGATGTGGTGCTGTGCAAGGATAACCAGTTGCCTCTGAATATCAAAAAGGCAGAAGAAGTTGTGTAAAATCCTCAGATACAGAAAATCATGCGTTCACATCATATAGTCCCAAAGGAGGACATTAAAATGGTACCTGAATATAAATATCTGGAAACCCAAAAAGTTAATTATTTAATTTGTAATATTAATAAACAAAATATCCAGTCTAAATGCCATCAGTGTTTATGTATTTTCTGCAGACTCACTGTTCAAAGTGGACAGGATCCTAGTGCTGTCCATTCAACGCAATATGATCTTTGTCATCTTATTCATCTCAGTTGCCTGGTTAATAGCCTGACAAACTCCAGAAGGTTACCTCTAGGAAGGCAGAGCTGATACAGATGACCTGGTAAGTGTTAGGAAACTGAGCATCATGTCAGCTATACACACAGTGTTTACCATCAGTAAATGAAGGAGGATGGTTGCCTTAAAGTTTAACACAAACCACTCCTTGGAATCATTTCTCCTCAAGACAGTGTGGATGACTAACAGAAATATTTGAGGAGCAGAGAGTGTTATCTACATAAACACACTCTACCTTTCATACTACAGAGTATACTACTCTGCCTTTCATACTATTAAAAGTTATCCACAAACTGCTTTTAACATCAGTTTGTCAAAACATTTGATCTTATATGTTGATATTTAATTCTCTGAATAGGCTTGTGAATTGCTTTTAACCTGTAATCTCTCTGTGTGTTTTGTCTCATCTCTGTGAATGTAACATAGACAACACATTTTTGTTCTTTCTGTGCAAACACAGCTACAGAAAACTAAACTTAAATGTGACACTACCTTTGGGGACTCGACTTTTACTCCAGACACACAGCTAAGCAGGTTTGTGACTTTCAGCTAGAAAGTATTACAGAACTGAAATACATGCACGAGAGTAACTGGCATCCTATCTATGGCTGAACCCAATTTGGTCATGACAGTTTCCAAATTTCCAACAAGTTGTTTTGGAAGAAATAGATTCAGAAAAAGGACAAAATATTTGTACTCTATTTACTGCTTTACTTACAAGACTTTAGAAACATCTGGAAAAAATTAAGATGTCCTTTTGAATTTAGTTGTTAATTTCCAGCTTATGCTTATTCCATTAATTTCTCTTATAAAGCCTTATAATCTATATACAGTGGGTATGGAAAGTATTCAGACTCCCTTCAATTTTTCACTCTTTGTTATATTGCAGCCATTTGCTAAAATCATTTAAATTATTTTTTTCCCTCATTAATGTACACACAGCACCCTATATTGACAGAAAAAAAAAGAATTTTTGATATTGTTGCAGATTTATTAAAAAAGAAAAACTGAAATATCACATGGTCCTAAGTATTCAGACCCTTTGCTCAGTATTTAGTAGAAGCACCCTTTTGAGCTAATACAGCCATGAGTCTTCTTGGGAAAGATGCAACAAGTTTTTCACACCTGGATTTGGGGATCCTCTGCCATTCCTCCTTGCAGATCCTCTCCAGTTCTGTCAGGTTGGATGGTAAATGTTGGTGGACAGCCATTTTTAGGTCTCTCCAGAGATGCTCAATTGGGTTTAAGTCAGGGCTCTGGCTGGGCCATTCAAGAACAGTCACAGAGTTGTTGTGAAGCCACTCCATTATTTTAGCTGTGTGCTTAGGGTCATTGTCTTGTTGGAAGGTAAACCTTCGGCCCAGTCTGAGGTCCTTAGCACTCTGGAGAAGGTTTTTGTCCAGGATATCCCTGCACTTGGCCGCATTCATCTTTCCCTCGATTGCAACCAGTCTTCCTGTCCCTGTAGCTGAAAAACACCCCCACAGAATGATGCTGCCACCGCCATGCTTCACTGTGGGGACTGTATTGGACAAGTGATGAGCAGTGCCTGGTTGTCTCCACACATACCGCTTAGAATTAAGGCCAAAAAGTTCTATCTTGGTCTCATCAGACCAGAGAATCTTATTTCTCATCATCTCAGAGTCCTTCAGGTGTCTTTAAGCAAACTCCATGCGGGCTGTCATGTGTCTTGCACTGAGGAGAGGCTTCCGACAGGCCACTCTGCCTTAAAGCCCTGAATGGTGGAGGGCTGCAGCGATGGTTGACTTTCTACAACTTGCATCTCCTGACTGCATCTCTGGAGCTCAGCCAAAGTGATCTTTGGGTTCTTCTTTACCTCTCTCACCGAAGCTCTTCTCCCCCCCGGTAGCTCAGCTTGGCCGGACGGCCAGCTCTAGGAAGGGTTCTGGTCGTCCCAAACGTCTTCCATTTAAGGATTATGGAGGCCACTGTGCTCTTGGGAACCTTAAGTGCAGCAGAAATTTTTTTGTAACCTTGGCCAGATCTGTGCCTTGCCACAATTCTGTCTCTGAGCTCTTCAGGCAGTTCCTTTGACCTCATGATTCTCATTTGCTCTGACATGCATTGTGAGCTGTAAGCTCTTATATAGACAGGTGTGTGGCTTTCCTAATCAAGTCCAATCAGTATAATCAAACACAGCTGGACTCAAATGAAGGTGATCTCAAGGATGATCAGAAGAAATGGAAAGCACCTGAGTTAAATATATGAGTGTCACAGCAAAGGTTCTGAACACTTAGGACCATGTGATATTTCAGTTTTTCTGGCTGGAATATAACAAAGAGTGAAAAATTGAAGGGGGTCTGAATACTTTCCGTACCCACTGTATATAAAACAGTTCCATGACTCACTGACAGTCAACGCACAGACCAAACCGCTGGACCTAAAGGGCTGAAATTTTGACGGTGCATTCCTATAATGACATGGATAACTGCTAAGAAAGGATTTTTTTGAAATTCCATCCCTAAGGGGGTGAATTGGGGCACTCCAATACGTTTCTTGCCACTGAGAAGAGGGGCGAACGACATGGCGCGCATGCGTGGAATGAGGAAAGGGATGCTCAAATACAGAATAAGCCTATAGAATGGTTTTGTGAACGGGCCATTTTGACTCCAAAAAACGATCAAGCTGCGTTCATTAATGACATGTTGCTGAACTCCTTTGACGGAGAAGAAATGGTCTACAAGTCGATAGACACTGTCTGTAATGTAGATGAAGCCGTTATCTATCCGGTAGAGTTTTTAAATTCCCTTAAACCACCGGGTCTTCCATACCATAGGCTTACTCAGTGGAACAGCACACCCATAATGCTCCTTCGGAATTTAAATCCACCGAAACTGTGTAATAGCACTAGACTGCAAGTCAAAGCTCTGCATAGAAATTTAATCGAAGCCATTATTTTGACCGGGTGTGCTCAAGGAGAAAAAGTGTCCGTGCCGCACATTCCTCTAATATCCAATGACCTCCCCTTTGACTTTAAGAGACTGCCATTTCCCCTCAAAGTATGCTTTGCCATGACGATAAATAAGTCTCAGGGTCAAACTTTGAAATACACTGGCGTAGATTTAAGGGAAGATTGTTTCTCCCACGGTCAGTTTTACGTAGCTTGCTCATGCTTAAGTTTGCCCATGAGCCTGGTAATATTAGTGTCGCCCAATAAAGAAACAAAAAATATTGTTTATAAGGAAATACTCTAAAAAGCAATTACATATTTACACTCCCACGGCGTCAGAAGTTCCACGTGAAGAAAGTCACGGGCAATAACCATAACTTCATATATATATTTCCGAAAAAAAAGTATATTAAAACAGAGTCCCGCGCAGACAAAGTCACGGGTAAAAGCTAGTCCGATATATTCACAGATAACTTTTGGAACAGACAGACATGCACACCCATTTTCAAATCTATTTAATCCTGTCCAGGGCTACAAGATGACTTTGAATGGAGACCAAGCCATCACAGGATATACCTGAGCACATGAACTGCACTCATCTTCCCCGATTAATTTATAGCACACAATTAACATAACGCACATTTTTATATTGTGGAAGAAAATCCACACATGGGCATGCAGAAAATATACAAACTACTCAGACAGCGATTCCATCCCAGAAGTCTAGGGCTGTGAAACCTCTGGTGCTAACCACTGTATCAGTGTGCTGCCCAAAAATAAAGATAGTAATGCACTTGTGTCAACCCTTTCAACAACAATCTCGTCAGTATCAAAAAACATGGGGATGAGCTTCAACCAACAGTGTCAAAAATACATCCAGGGAAGGTATCTCAAAATGCAACACAGAGTCTTTTGCACTGGTTGTGCAAGTTAGGAACTCATCCAATAGAAGGAAGAATTACAAATGAACTTGCAAAAAAATAGTGACAAAGCAAATGAAAATCAAAAACTATTTTTATTTTTCTTTTGCTTTCTTTCAGTTAAGTGCTAATCATTTCCTTGCACAAGTACACAAGTTTTTGAATGAATAAAGCCTCAGACAGAGCACACTAGGTTGCCTACGTGAAAGGTGAGCAGAGAAAGGCATAGACTAATATGCTCAACATGTTACACTTGACTTCATCATTGTGACCTCACATTCATGACAATTTCAGCATGACCTATTAGAAATTAGAGGTCACCACCTACATCTTGTGATATCTAAACAGCATAAACAGCCTACGCAATGACAAGAACACAAATAAGCATAGTACCAGTACAAATTTAAAAGCACACATACAATAGTGAAAGTACAGTTATGAAGAAGTGGTTATTGTGCCACATCACAGAAAACAAAACCCATGTGTTTAGGTCTCTGTTCGTTAAAGTCCTATACTAAATTAATTTCTCACATTGAAATCTCCATGAATTATTACTTCTTCAAATTAAAAAGTCCTTGACGTGGTGCCACAGCTCAGGTTTTATGAAAACATGCAAGCATTTTCAACTGTTTATCTTTAACTTGCAATAACCATGTAGTGGTAGGATTAGTAGCAAAAGAAAAACAACTTTTTATAGTTTATTTTTATTGAGTTAATTTTTATTAATGATCTCCTATTGAACAGAACTGTATATTCAGTGCTGCATAGTGGCTTTCTATACGAGTGAGCACTTAGAGATGCCACAATGTTTGATTGATACAACTTGCATTTGGCTTGTGGCAGTATGATCCTGTGGCATTGCATTATGTAGGATTGAATTCTGTTTGCTGTAATCTCTTGATAATATATTCTCAGGGATACGAGTTATAAATTAAAAATAATGTGGGCTTTGTTTGCATTGTAATATTGCACTGGCACTCCCATCTCATGAAAATCCAGTGCAGTCCCCGGCCTGCTAAATTTGCCCTGGCTCCAACCTTGTTCCTCAGTCAAGTTTTTAATGTATGCCACTGAAAGGAGAATACATTCTTCATTGATCCACTTAATATTATTGGTTTCAGATACTAACATTTTCAAATAACACAGTATCTTGAACTTGGTGTGAAGAAGAATGAACTCGACTGAAATGATACCACTTAGTATTTTAGCATATAGACAAAACTGGCACAACATAGAACCAACTGAACTCATTATCTTCAGTATGACTTAGACATATTTTACACATCTCTCTACCTCAGAATTTCTTTTTGGATATTGCAGGATGATTCAAACATGTACTGTATATGAAAATGTGACAGATATTTTGATTGTTAAACAATTGATTTTTCTATCATTGTGGAAAGATTTGATACAAAGACATACAGGTTAGGTGAACTGGCGATTCTAAATTGTCCCTAGTGTGTGCTTGGTGTGTGGATGTGTGTGTGTGCCCTGCGGTGGGCTGGCACCCTGCCCGGGGTTTGTTTCCTGCCTTGCGCTCTGTATTGGCTGAGATTGGCTCCAGCAGACCCCCATGACCCTGTAGTTTGGATAAAGCGGGTTGGATAATGGATGGATGGATGGACTTAATTTCAAGACATTATACTTTCACATTCTAACTTGCCATTCTCATATAAAAGCAATAAACCATTTCCAGCTGTCTTCGAAGATACTAATATACCAGTATTTTTGGTCACAGATCAATTATTTGGTTTAAATGTGGACAACGACCACATAAGTCAACAGTGCATTCAAACTACACTGCAATTTTCCCCAAACATTTTAACATATATAGAAAATAGTAGTGTTATGTGGTGTCCATCCACACTTCTTTGGCTGAGCATTCAAATTTCAGTCATTACTGCCACTTTCAAAAAAGAGAAACAGTAGCATAATCTACGTTCAGAATCCATTCTCATATTTTATGTAATAACACTGTAAACCTGTAGGCTCTGTTTGCAACTACAGTAAGAAATTCAGCAATTAATTGGCTTTTACCCACATTGTTCCACCTTATTCGATTGAAATTGTGTGTAGTTGGGTCAGTATGGGGGAAAAACAGTAAGAAAAGGGTGATCCGTCCAATGAATGCCAAAAAAAAAAAAAAAAAAAGGGATTGTGCTCTGCTGTTAATTTATACTATGAGCAGCCCCAAAATCCACTTTTCAAAGCAACAGTCACATTAAAGTTTTGGTATGAAAAATGAAGGGGAGAAAAAAAAAAAAGACATTTTATTAGGACGTTGCATAAAATAAAAGCATGACTGGATTCACGTGTAGACATATGAATGCATAAGCTCCTTTTATGTGCAGCATTCCTATGAAAATGATTTATGGCAAATTAGAAGACACTACAAAATGCCCACAGTGTGACTGGAAGGACAGAGTGAGACACAGCAAGACATGGAGGAACTCTTACATGTGCCAGGGTTTCCCAGAATAACAAGGAACACAAACCACAAGTTGAAGAGAAAATGTAACGCTTTACCAGTGTGCTATAGGATAGTGGGTCAGCAGATCCTAGCTAAAAGGTGGCAGCACACTGCCATTACTGGGAGCCTTCAATCTACTCTACTTAAAGTCTAGAGTGGACTGACAAGAGAACTGTACTCTTCCAGGTATCAAGTAGAGGGCAGAATGGTTTTGTAATTTTAATTGTAAGCTTTAAGTGCAACTGAAGACTCAGGGGTGTGGGGACACAAAGGGCTAGTAAACAGAGTTTTATAGTGGTGTCTCCGTAGCAAAGGTAGGGTGACATGACCACCCAGAAATGATCCCTGCATGGGTTTAAAACCACGTAATGGACAATGCAACCTTTAGTCTGGAATGAAAAGAGTTGAAGCAAAGGCTCAAACTGTGCGATAAACAGTCTAAAGTTTGTGGGGGGGTTTAGGAGAGAGAGGTGGAGGCAATTAAGGGAATATCTGGTAACTAAGCACTAAACAAACAGGATAATGGAGGACTGGAGAGCATAAGTATGCTTTTAATACTTTTATTTTTAAGTTTGGACTCAGTTTTCACTAATATCTCTTTCCTTATGGGCTTTAAGAGATTCATGATTTGTATTATTTTGGCCTTCTTGGAAAGGTTGTGGATGCGCAAAAAGGTGGCCACAATAAAGATTTAGAAAGAATACAGCTTAACTGGATTTTTAAAGCTGTGCTGTTATACTTTCTTAAAGGATAATGAAAATATTAGCACTGTATTTAATATATATAAATGTTTGCAAATTTAGTGGATGTTATGAAATATGTGCCATTAGGTACACCCATTTCAAGATTTTTAAACCGTGTTCTCACAGATATTTTTCTACCATTTTGCAGGTACTTGCTAACAAGAAGAAACAATTTGGCAGACCATTTTAGCTTCACTTTCAGTATCTTACTTTAAATGTTATCAGATTTACTTTTTCTTATAACCCAACACACACTAAAACATCAGGTATTTGGTCTTTAAGAAAATAAATAAAAACCTGTAACCTATCCTAGCCACAAAAGCATCAATCAGGAGTCTTCCCTGTTTAGAACACCTATCAATTCAAACAACTTATCCTACCAGGGATTTTCAGAAATCACAATTAATGTAATTTCATGTTTTTGGAGTACAGGAATAAAGAAGAAACCAGATTTAACAATAGAACCTCACATGAACACTGACAGAGATGCGTGTAAACTCAGGTTAACCAACATGTAAAACGATTTTTCTTATTTAATAAATATACACTATTGATTTTTTTAGAATATTATTGTTTTACGTAGTGTACACATTGATCGCAAGCTTTTTAGTGTTAATGACTTGATACTGGCTACTGCCCAACCTTATTATTTGGTTAACCCATTGTTTAAAAACAAGGTGAATGTTTTCACACTGCATTCATTGATTAAGCTCATGCATCTGAATGTTGCTGTTAAAAAAGACTGGTAACAGTATGAACACCTAAGGCAAAGTTTAAGTGACATAATCATTAATGCTACGGTAAACATACAATCCTCTCCAGTCTATAAAGAGCCTTACTTAACACCTCATTGTGTAACATATTTTAAGCGTTTCCATCTTTTACTAAGAACTTGCAATTGCTATTGCTATCTTTGATTCTCTTGGGAAGCTGCAGGACTGTTGTCTGCCACTGTTTAAAAGAACCTGAGCTCTTACTAAAATGGGCTACATCTTTTAAAAATATGATGGTTTCAGGTGTACTTATTCATAGGGAAGTTGTGACAGAAAGTACGATGACATACATCTTAAAAAAAATAACATACTTTATAGAAAGTCTATTTCCACATAGTTTATTTCCACGGTTTTTCTGACATTTTTACATTAAGAACATGTTTATACAGATACTGAAGCAGAAAAAAATAATAAAACAAAAAAACAAAAAAAAAAAAACAAAACATACAAAATGGTTTAACTGAAGCACAACAAAATCTAGCTGTATAAAAGAAAGCAAGTGAACCACTGCTCACTGCTAGGACTAATTTACCTTTTGTTTTTATTTAAATATATAATAAAAATACAATCTTTTATGGACTTTGTGCAGACTGCAAAATTAAGTAATTTAAATATACAATGGTTCGGCAGTTTCTTTAACTTGTGCCTGGGTCACTTCTGACTGCTAGGGGGCAGAAAGGCTCTCCTTGTACTTCAGAGTGAAGGTGGAGTTACTTCAAAGCAACATTACACAGTTACTATCACTGGCTACTTTTGCTTGACCATATTTTTGTTCACATCACATGATTACATCATTATACATTTATTAAAAAAAAAATCAAAAGAAGAAAACAAGTGTGAAAACATCTCAGCATTGAACACCTGCAGCTGCTTTTTGCAACAGTGGTAAATGGGTTGTTCTGGGTGTAGTGCTTCTGTGTTGGTAAATAAAATCTATTTTTAGTGAAAAGATCAAGCAATAAAAAATTAGGACAAAGCAGCGTTTAGTGAAAACAGGTCCACAGTGACACCTCTGTAGGGTCGATACAAGTTTTAAGAACAGCATTGTATTAGCAAACACTGTGATTGGTTAAAACCTAGTACGAATCAGATAGTTCATCCCTGTACCAAATATCTCTACTTCACAAATAATGGCAAAATCTCACTGGATCATTTATAAATACTTATCTACAGACACTAACCAATATCATTTTATGATAACAAACTTGACTGTTTGCCACAGAAGTATTCTCATTAAAGTAGGTCCTACCAGACTGAGCTTAACCAAGCCCTCATCTAAGCTGATATCTGAATGTTTTTATCAGCTTTGGTATATAAAAAAGAAAAAAAAAAAAAAAAAAAAAAAAAAAAAAAAAAACCCCTAAAAAAAAAAAAAAAAAAAAAAAAAAAAAAATCAAACGTTGCTTCTAATTTCTTACTATTCCCAGTAAGGAATGTTGTTTCTCCTCTTTGTGTTATTAGGGAGACCTGCCACAGCACAGAGATGAGGTTTGGCCTGCGCTCTTCCTGTGAAAGCAGACATGTTTTGGTGGATGTTTCCCTGAACAGCTCCTCTGCGGCTTTTTTCCCATCTGAGCATTGAACCTTTGCAATAAAGCCCAAGCAAATTTCAAGAGGAGGATGATAATCCATCTGGTTTTTCAATATTCTTACTTTGCCCCTGTCATCTGTTGGCTGGGAAGTAATTGGGATCAAGGTAATTGTAGCCAGTGCTTTGGGGCATGCAGTAGTCTCTGTCAATAAATGTCTCTGCTCGATAGACTGGCTCCAGTCGGTGATCTGACTTGTGGGTATCTGTAGTATGCAGGCTGCAAAAATTAGAAAAAAAATCCATATGTAACACAACGGACACTTTTATGGAACAAAATTTTAAAACTGTACAGAAGGTAAAGAAATTTTTTTTTTTTTTTTGTTTTACAATAGCCACTATATAACATTTGTAGAGCAACATACAGCATAAGCCAAATTTGGTTACAATTTTATTAAAATAATATACTTTGTTTAATTTGAACAACACTTAAGTAGTAGACTCCTGTACCTTTGTAGACCTAGTCCAACAAAGATTGAGACAAGAGTTGATCCTACAATTTATAAAACAGAAAGCATACACATGCTGCATTCAGAATTTTCATTGATCCTATTTATGACTTGTTTCACCTTCCAAAATTTAAGATGTTCACATGAATCTGTGGTTGAATTCTGAACAAGTCACAAGGTTGTTTGTAATTTACTAACTGGCACACAGAAACTGCAAAAAAAGACAAACTCCGCTCTTTGTGAAAACAAACACCAAACAACTATTTCTCAAAATACAATTCATCCATAAAAATGGAATTTCTGGTTGACCACATATTTTTTTTTATAACCAACTGAGGAATAATGAGACGTCACAACTTGAGAGAATTTAGATAACATTGCTTTCTGCAGTCTACCCGACTTGGTAAATCCCACTTTAAAGTGCATAAATGTGAAACTCTTATACAGTAGCTTTGAACTGAAAGAGTTGTTTGCAGTAAAATAAAAATATGAAAACAAAGTGAAATAAAACAAATCTACAGGTGTGCGACAGTCTTTCAAAAACAACATTTTTAAAAATCTAAATTATGTAAAGAGCTGGTTTGAAATTTTTGCAGATAATTACATATTCCAGTTTGGTATTTTTACATTTATTACATTTTACACTTTACAGGTGAATTTCTAATACAACTGGTGTCAATTCCTGATTATTTTCTGGTTTAAAGATGTTTTTTTTTTTTTTTTTTTTAATTACCACACATTTCTAGGTTTTGGAAATTTAATTTAAATACAAACTTTTAAGAAAAATGAATACACTCCAGTTACAAAACACAAACAAAGGATACTGCCAGAATGTAATGACAACTTCTACATGATGGATATATTTCTTTTTTTTTTTTTTTTTATAAACATAATAATATGGATGAATAATTAATAAAGTCATTATTAAGAAAGCAAAATCAAAAAAGGGAAGAACACCTGAAGCCAAAAACAACTGCAACAAAACATGTCATTAACAAAAAAATAATACTTTTGTTAACTAAAACTAAAATAAAAACAAAAAAATATCTAAAAACTAGAACTAAGCAAAAATATGAAAATAAAAACGAAAGTGAAACAAAATTTTTATAACTTTAATGCTGATTTTCTCCACACTAGTATTTGTGTATAACGTACATATATGAGCGTGTAGTTGTTGATAGCATTTATTAAATATTATGCAAAAATTTGCAGTCGTAATATTGATTTAGAGATAAGCACTGATTCTTATACATATAGAAGTTCCCCTTGCTGCATTGGTCACTTCTGACATCAGTCAGCTTTCCCTTCTAGAACTGATAACAAATACAAAAGCCTGATCATTTGCCAAAGACTTGTTCTGTAGATTTCACTGACCATAATTTACCGCCAGTCACAGATGACCCATTTCCATTGAGCTGCAGTTAACTTTCACAAAACTTTAAGGAAAAGAAGTTTAAAACGTAAAACCTATTACTCTGGAAGATACATCCAAGGAGTTTGAAAATTAGAGCCATGGAAGTTTTGCCAAAAGCACGCTTCAGATTCAGTCAATATTTAGACCAGAAAAACGTTATCTTTATTCACCAAGGAAGGTAAGATTTTCAGCAATTTCACACTTTTATTTCACATATCTATCATTTGTTTACAGATGGTACTATTGCAGTGACAGTTTAATCAGATGTGCAGCATGTAATCAGTATTATCACCTGAGCTGATTTAGTTTAAGTCAGGTTATTAGTACTGATGTTTCAAAGTGAGCTGTGCTCTTACATAGACATAATTCCTGTCACACAACCATGATGAACTTCTCTATGTTAAATGCCTCATCAACAACAAATTGTTGGACTGCAGTTATTGTAATATATTTGGAATATCACAGTACTGCAACATTTTAAAAGGTATTGGAGGCGTGACCCGGCTGTGTTTGCGCGCTCATTGGCACTCTTCTGAAGTATGCCACTTTGCTCAGGGTTTACTTCAACAAAAGTGATGTACTAAATTTGCTCTATATTGAAATAAACTTTGTCAATGGATCTATGTACAAACACACTTTAATTATCTAACAGGCATGACAAAGTGCTACAACTATCTAAGTCACTGCAAACTGCAATAAAAAAAAAGGAACAAAAAAGATAACTTCATGAGTTTGCATCTCCAGATGAGGAGACTGATCTGTAATGAACAGCAAATGAACTGGCATTGAATGTTCAATGTTCTTCCAACCTCTGATGAGGAAATCTGCTCTTATCCTATTCATTGTTCATTATCACTGTGGGTGACTGTAGCATATACATTTATATTCTTACACATAATCGTACAGAAATTCTGTGATATCTACTTGTTTTCTTGCTTGTTTCTTAATGTAAATTAGAACTTTTACTGTCATATATTTCTCTATTTTGTATTTAATGTTTGATATTAGTTTATATCCTGTGTTATTAATGTAATCTTTGCTTTACCTATTGTACTAATTTGAATATTTGTGAAGCACTTTGAGCATGGGGAAGGTGCTATACAATTAAAATGTATTATTACTGTATTATTACAGAGTATTATAAGATCTAGTTTAATTGCTAATCTGGAGTTTGTATTGAGTTTGTAGGTTCTCTCCATATGTACTGTTTGTGGATTGAATCTGTGTAATTTAATGATTTTTAATGGCTAGATATTACAAGTGTTTCATTAAGCACTGTCAATTTCCAAAAAAATGTTAATTACTACATGTGTTGTTAAATTACATCCTCGTAATTTTAGGTCACAGAGAGCTACAAAGGTTTTGTGTGTTGTTTAATAAGCAAATGATCCTTCTGTAACATATGTTTAGTACATCCATCCATCCATTATCCAACCCGCTATATTCAGTACATAAAGTCAATAATATGTTTGTAGAAATTCACCACATACAAGGAAAACCTTTCATCTCTACTTCTTCAGTTTCTGTTATAACACAGCTCAAAGCAGGGACTTTCATAGTACTACAAAAAAATAAGGAAGAAATCCAAAGGAAAAAATACACTTGTATATATTGAAAATGGGAAGGCAACATACCGTCAGCATCAGGAAGTACCAATATATAAAAAAATTAAGTTGACAGGTACAACATGAATGATCTAAAATTTGTCAACTATTAAGAAAACAGTGTTTTTACTCTTGTAAAACTGTGTCAGAAATACACAAGTAATAAAATGTGACGAACACAAAGTTCATTGTTGAAAATCTAGAACTAAATAAAAACTAAAAAACAAAATCAAAAACTAAAAAAAAAATATCCTAAAAGTAAAAAAACAAAAAACAAAAAAAAAAAAAAAACACACTGCTAGGAGCCTATTCCACCACAAGGTGTAAGGCAGGAACAATCACTGAAGAGTGAGCCAGTCCATCGCAGGGTGATCACACGGACAACCAGACTACGGTTAATATAGAAATACCAATTCACCTAATGTGTATATCTTTGGAGTGTAGGAGGAAGCTGGAGAACCGAGAGAAATATGAGAATATGCAAACTCCATGCCGGAAACACCCGCAACACAAACCCTTAAATACATCCTAACCATTTTTTTTACGAAAGTAAAACAGGCCATAATGAAGAGAGAAAACATTAACAGAACCACTTGCACAAACTTTTAACCACATACTTACCAGTCAGAACAGTTATCACAGAAATCAACACAATTTTCTTGTGGGCAATCTTGACAGTGCCACCGGACACCTTGTATGGGATCTACTCCACAGCCATCACACTGTGAAGTAGAAATAAAAAGTTATACTTAGTTTATGGAAAAAAGTTCAACATGGATATTGTAAGTTTAAACAAAGCAATGCAACGTCATTTTGATCATTAGCTATTTAATCAGAAAAGCATAAGGCAAATTTCCTGTTGGTAAATATATACAGTAATCCCTCGCAATATCGCGCTTCGACTTTCACGGCTTCACTCCATCGCGGATTTTAAATGTACGCATATCTAAATATATATCACGGATTTTCCGCTGGTTCGCGGATTTCTGCGGACAATGGGTCTTTAAATTTATGCTACATGCTTCCTCATTTGGTTTGCCCAGTTGATTTCATACAAGGAACGCTATTGGCAGATGGCTGAGAAGCTACACAATCAGAGCACGTATTACATATTAAATAAAACTCCTCAATGAATATACGATTTGCTTCCCGCGCGGTGCTTGATTGTTTGCTTATCTCGGTCTCTCTCAATCTCTCTGACATTCTCTACGCCTAACAGAGGGGGTGTGAGCAGAGGGGCTGTTTGCACAGAGGCTGTTTGCTTAGAAGATACAGACCTTCCTCTAAAAAATGCTGCTTTATCGGGGTGCTTTGGCATACTTGGGATGTTTGCATTCTTTTAATTGTGAGAAAGAACTGTCATCTCTGTCTTGTCATGAAGCACAGTTTAACCTTTTGACCAAAGGGTGTTATTTCATGTCTAGAGGGCTCTAATAATGTTAACAGTGTGAGAGAGTTTATAAGGGGTTAAAATATATCAAAATAACCATACAAACATATGGTTTCTACTTCATGGATTTTCATCTATCGCGGGGGGTTCTGAAATGCAACCCCCACGATCGAGGAGGGATTACTGTATAGGTTAATACAACAATAATTGCGATTTTCCCCTTGAATTTTGACCAGAAAATACTCTGATGCGTTTCACAAGAATGCAGTACATGACCAATTAAGTTATAATTGTTTTTGTTTACATTTAAAAGACAACAGTTTGGAGTCAATGATCTATAAGAACAATATTTTAAACAAAATGGAGTCTGAATCATAATGATACATTGTGAGATCTAAAAATTATGAAGAAAATAGCAGAATAAAACGTGAAGTAACAAAGATCTCAGATTACAACAAAGTTCTGATCAATTTCACCCTACTTCACTACTGGAGTGCACAACCCCTTTAACATGCTGGAAGCATCTTTAACATTAATGGTGCACAGCTGAGAATTTGTCCAAATCCCAGACACAAACATAACCAATCAGGCAAGTCACAGATTTCTAAATGTTATTTTCCACAACTTTTGTTGCACAACCTCAGAAGAATTAGCGGTCACATGCAATCATGTACTCACTTTTGTTGCCAGCAGTTTAGACATTAATGGCTGTGTGTTGAGTTATTGTGAGGGGACAGCAAATTTACACTGTTATACAAGCTGTACACTGACTACTTTACATTGTATTAAAGTGTCATATCTTCAGTGTTGTCCCATGAAAAGATATAATATTTACAAAAATGTGAGGGGTGTACTCACTTTTGTGAGATACTGTACACACACACATATACATACATACATACATACATATATATATATATATATTATATATATATACAGGTATATATACACATACACACACACATATATACAGTGGAACCTCGGTTTGCGAGCATCATTCGTTCCGGAAACATGCTCGCAATCCAAAGCACTCTTATATCAAAGCGAATTTCCCCATAAGAAATAATGGAAACTCAGATGATTCGTTCCACAACCCAAAACTATTCATATAAAAATGATTAATACAAAATATAAAGTAAAATACATAATACAAATTAACCTGCACTTTACCTTTAAAAAGAATCATGGCTGGTGTGAGTTTCTAAACTCATATGGGATTCCACCCAACAGGACGACACGCAGAAGAGCGTCCCAAAGCAATCGCAGTCTCCCAGCGCTGTAGTAGTTCGCCGGATAAGCGCATCCAAAAAGATCGCAGACATGCTATAAGCGCCTGTCGTCAATGGGTCATACAAGGAACATTATAAAGATCCCGCTACAATAAATAACAGCGCTGTTGCTGTTTCAAGCTGAATAAAGCTGGTGTTAAAGTACTGAGACTCAGCTTCGTGTTTTGGGAAGCAAGATGGGGACTCGCACTTCACAGCGCACACACACACAGTCACAATGCTGTAGTAAACAGTATACGCTCGCACGGATGTGGACTATACGAGTGAAGCACACAGACTCAGACGGAGAATAGGAGACGATTGCCAGAGAGAGAGAGAGAGAGAGAGAGAGA